>JAJTUV010000847.1:1200000-1602807 GCA_021653895.1 Mastomys natalensis | reverse complement strand
TCAGAGGTTTTCAGTGTGGTTTTTTGCATTTCATGTAGTCGTATCATAAACCTTGATGGAAGTTACCCAGCAGAGTATGCTCAACCACTCAAGGAATGTGTGGACTGAGACTAATTTGTTGTAAACTTTTTGCATGAAAATGGTACAACTGAAAGACTGGAAATCAGTCTATTCCCAACTGGGTTAAATATCATCAAATAATCCTGTTTTTTGCTTCCATTCCCCAAACACACATAATTTAAATAGAAAGTAATCTCTTAACCTGCATCTAAAGGTACAAAAATGCCTGTTGGGATTTTTTCCAAAGCAGCATTGTCAGTGTAATGAACCCGATATTTAAAAATCAAAGTGGTTTGGAAGGAATACTGCTGGGTCTTGGAGAGAAACCAAATATGGATTTTTTTTTTTGTTTTTTTTTGCTTTTTTTTCCTCCCTACGTCCCATTCAATCATACTTGTTAATATCACAACTACTCCAATTTTTAAAGCCCCTAAACTTTATAGATTTTATTCCCCCCCTTCAAACTCAAGGGAAAAAAAAATTTTAAATTGTTGAATTTTCAAAAAAATTTTAAAATTGCAGTACAGGGGGCTTATATTTATAATTCCAAATTTTTTGGGAACTGAGACAGGAGGATTCCCCACCCTGAGTTTAGGCCGCTTGGGCTACAGGCTGAGTTCCAAATAGCGGGACTAGAGAGTGAGACCTTTCCCCTTCCTTAATATATACATGGTTCACATTATATATGTGTGGAAATATGTGAAACAAAAAGGCAAAGAAGAAAAGGGGAAAATCCTCCAAATCTTTTTTCCTATCTCGCACCAAGGGCCCTGACCCTCCTTCCCTACAGTAGCTCCTGGTACAATAGGATGGTGTTTTTTACAGTTGTTTGTAAGTGAATGCATCATCTTAACCCCCCTGCATATTCTCAAAAAGAGCACCCTTCACTTTTGTGTATCCAAAAAAATAACCTTGAAATTTTTTTTCCCCCATATCTTTTGACATTTGTCTTTTTCTACCTTCAAAAAAACCTGACTGCAAATTAAATTAAAAAAGTGAAAAAAAAAAAATGTGTTATCAGACATCAAAGGAATTTTCTGAGACAAGAAGGGAAAAATGGAAGGGGGGTGGCGGGGAAGAAAACAAAAAAACATGACTCACTCTTCAGGTGCTTCTTTCACGTGTACATAAGACCTCTTGCCCTCGGAACTTTGCGGGGAGGCCCCGGTTTGGGGTCAGTGTTATGGCCAATGACCAAAGTGATCCGGCCTTAGCTTTCGAAACTGGAATACCCAGCTAAACCAAAGAGAGGGGGACTTCATTACTTTCCCTTTTAAAGCTCTGAAAAAGGGTTTTTCTTCTCATCAAAAAATTTAAAAAAAAAAAATTGCTATGGTCAACCTCACTGCACTGCCATGAAGCCAAAGTGATTAAAGGGGTGATCCATTTAGAACTGAGGTAAAGTTGCTGAAAGGGAAAGATCTATCACTCGGGCTTTTGGGCATGGGAAAGAATAGTGTCAAGAATAACTGACAAACCAATTTGTTATTTTGTCTTACGTGACAGCCCTACAGAGAAAAGCCCAAACAAAGGGGCTTTTAAAACGGACGGGGGCACACCAACCCTCTAGTTTGACTGGTTTACAGCTAGGAATTTAGATAGTTCCAAAAAATTTTAACCCAATCGGGAAAGAAAAGCGACCTTTTACTTACTGTTCGAATTACTTTAAACAACTGGCCATATTTATCTCTATATCTACAATAATATAAAATAAAAATAATAAAAATAATATGTAGGGGGCAGTGTAGTATAGTATAATAATAATAAAATAATAATAATAGACCTTTAATAATAAGGTAGAGACTTAAAGAAAAGAGATTCCGGAACTCATTCCAAACCAAAATTTTCTCACAAAATGCCAACACAACCCAAACTTTTGCCCTTTGTCCCCTTTTAAGAAAGTTAACCCAAAAACCTCAGCATGGTTTTAAAACTATGAACTTAAGTATTAAGTTACATAAATTAAAAATAACTTTTTCTTTGCAATAGCCTAAAAGTGTCAGAGCTGGAATCGGACCAGTTTTAGATTTTAGGGCCCAAAATCTCAAGAGAGTATCGGGGGCGGGAAACACCTATTACCTTCCTGTGTTTTTGTGGAATCCTGAAACTCATAGTCCTCCGAATCAATGCTCGAATCCAACCCTACACATCCCTTCTCACCCCTCTACAGTCACATTCTGCAGAAATGGGGTTTTTAAAGCATCCCACATGCAAAATATATTTCTGGTCTATACCTTTTTTTTAAATTTTCATTCTTTTTTAATGTGTGAATGATTTTCAGGGGATACTCCATTTTCTAAATAAAGCCACCCCACGGGTGAATACCCAACTAATTACCTAACGGTTCCTGTTCTCCCCTTAACTTTCCTTTGAAATGCTTTTCTAAACCCCAAAGGGATGTTTTCCCCCGTACCTCACCTGCACAAGCTCAGCAAGTGTCTCCTCACCTCTTTCATGCGGGGCTTACAAATTTTGACTCTGTAGCATCTAAATAAAATCCCCAAGGCCCTGGGAATTGGTCGTGGCTGTTTTCTCCCCGTGCTCATATCTTCCCCAAAAAAGTTAGATGGAAGCCTCGCTAGGGAGGTAGGGATCAAGTGAATTACCCCCTTTCCCCATATTGATGTAACCCTTTTTAAGATGGGTCAAATCCTCAAAGTTAATAGATACCAATGCTTATACTGCTTCATTGACGTACTGGCCTTATATCTAGGGAAACATTCCCAAAAGACCCCCCAGTCCAACCTAACCCTCAAACACCATAACATTTTTTTCTTCAATTCTCCCAAATTTTCCTTTCTTTCTGTACAAGAAGAAAAAAACGTCAACATTTACTCAATTAAGTTCAGGTTTTTTGAGGTTTTCCTTGCTGTTCCCCTTAAATCAACACAGTTCCGGAACTACTTTTTTCAGGATGCCAAGCCCACCTCAAAGTGGACCCGACGGGAGCACCAGTAAGATGAGGGCTCAGGATCCACCATGATGGCCCCCGGGAAAAAGCCAACTGCAGTGGGCAGTGTTGCAAATTCCTCAGCGCCCGTGTTTTCTCTCCTTGCTGCACTGCAGCAACATCAATGCAGGGGAGTTCTTTGCACAACAAAAATGGCACTTAAAAAGTCCCCTATCAGGGGTAGTAAATGACATCACAATACACTGTGAGGTCACAAAACTTATTTGGGACATTCAAAAGGCCCCAAAAAAAATATAATAACAATAAAATGCAACAAGGAACTCTGGGATGATTATCTCTTCCAGCACTCAGTAGGGGGAAAAAACGTGAGTAAAAAGATTGGGAAATTTAAAGGGCATCCCCACTACTTGTGTTTTTTAAAATTAACAAATAAGTAAAAGCATTGTGATGCAAGGACCAGGTTTTGAGAGGTATCGGCTGTAAAGTACTTTCTGATATGCACAAGTCTTCCATTTCCCCCTTAAAAATAAACGTTTAATTAATTTTTAAAACAAATTACAGTTGGTACTAATCAAAAGGTTTTTGGCCCCAAAATGATTTAGAATGTGGGGGCCATTTGCATGTACATACCCAAAATATCCAACATTTTTTAAACTAAAGTCTAAAGAAAAAAAAAAAAAGACAGAGCTTTCAGGGGATAACAAACCAAACCTGTCATTTAAAGACCTCACCTCAGTGACTTTTCTGTAACACAGTAATCAATGGGGCAGTTTTTTTCCACCATTTAAAAAGGGCTTTCGCCAAGCAACAGCTTTTTTGTCTTAAAAACAACTGCATTTCCCCTCATGACTGAATGTGAAATTACTGGGCCCTAAATCCCCAAAAGCAAATGTGAAATGTTGCCAAAAACCAAACCCTTGGGGTGTTACGGAAGAAACCCTTTAGCTCGTCTGGGCAAACTGTCTTTACCCTGAACCTAAGAACAGGTCCCTTCCCCATAGAACCAAGTGTTTCAAAGGGAATTTAATAATTAAAAAAGTAAGGTTTAAAAAATTAGAAAACCAAAGAAAAACTTCAAAGCCCCTTTTAAAACATGTTTTAAAATCTATTGGCACATGTCCAAGCCCTCTTTTACACACCAGGAAAAAAAAATCAAAAATGTATTTTAATATCTTATGGAAAATATAGAGGTGGTTCTATCTGTCCTGTCACCAATTGGTTTTGATTTGTCAGTAAAGAAGCCATGGCCAATTGCGGGCATTTAAGGGAAAAGGGGGTAAGACCAAACTTAACTGAAATTTAATCATTCATCTATACTCATAATCTTTTTTCGATTTTTTTATTTTACAATTTTCACACATGGAAAAGCAATAATTTTCTCGAACTTTTTCCCCCAGCTTCCCCCAAAATCCCCCTTTTAAATCTTTTTCCCTTTTTTCAATATTTTTGTAATATATTCTATTAAGTCTAGTTATGTTGCATGGTTTGTGGTGCACGTTACAAACCTATCCATATTGTAACACACACACATGAAGTGAAGTCCCACTTGGGGGGTAATTTTCTCCAAGGACCCATCCTTGAAGAAAATTGACTCTCCCTCTTCATTTGCCCAAACTCTTCACTAGAGAAAGGGGTTGAGATCCTTCCCGTCTTTCCAGAAAGTTACTACGTGGTTTTGTACTGGCAGCCATATTGTTAAGAGATCTTTATGTCCAAGGTCTCTACTGCGCTCCCCTTCCATTCACTGGGTATTACTTTCTTTTCTAAACTTTCCCTCTTCCATGATTTTTCCCTGAGCCTTGGGTATAAGGGGGAGTATATTGACCCTAATGATGGGCCTAATATTGCTCTCTGGTTTAACATGAGTAGTTAAAGGCGAATTTAATTTAACAAAAAGGTAATAGTAGGTTCTCACTGCAGGTCTTTTCAGCCATGGGTTTTTTGGCTAGTTTACAATACTGCTTGATGTCTTTTATTATCTTAAGTTCAATAAGACAGATGGTTATTACACCCAACAAATATGCCAAAATTCACTGGGAACCACGGCTCACTGATCAATATTTCAATTTGAAGGGTTTTTCATCTGGGGAAACTATTGAAAACTTTCTCCCTGGGGGCTTACAAGGGATTTTCCGTACAACAGAGCTATCACAGGCAGGGTGCTTCCTGGGCATACCAGCTCCCCTACTCCAACCATTACCAAAATATAGAATCTTTAAACAAGAGAATCTTACTGTCAAATTTTGCAGGGAAACCCAAAAGCAATGCCCCAATTGTCTTTATCATTTTGGGGGGGCAAAAAATTTAAAATTTTTTCCCATTTGACATTTGTCTCTTTCTACCTTCAAAATACCGACTGAAAATTTCAATTAAAAAGTGAAAAAAAAAAAAATTGTTTTTCATGACACAAAGAAGTTTCTGAGAAAAAAGGGAAAAATGGAAGGGGGGTGGCGGGGAAGAAAACAAAAATTTACAGACTCACTTTTCAGGTGCTTCATTCACGTGTACAGTAAGCCCCTCGTTGCCCTCGAAGAAGCATGCGGAGGACCGGATTGTGGTCAGTTTTTATGTCCAATGACCAAGATGTCCGGCCTTAGCTTTCCAAAAACTGAATACCCAGCTAAACCCAAAGAGCAGGGGGACTTCATTTACTTTCTTTTAAGCTCTGAAAAAAGGGTGTTCTTCTCATCAAAAAATTAAAAAAAAATAAAATTAGCTATGGTCACACCTCACTCCCACTCCCATGAAGCCAAAGTGATTAAAGGGGTGATCCACTGAGAACTGAGGTAAAGTTCTGTAAGAAGAGACCTATCACTCAGGCTGATTGGCATGGGAAAGAATAGTGTCAAGAATAACTGACAAGACCTAATTTGTTAGTGTTGATCTTAGCAGTGTACAGTCTACAGAGAGAGGAAGCCCAAACAGAAGGCAGTTTGAAACGGACTGGGCACACTCAACCCTCTAGGCTTAGACATGGTTTACAGCTAGGAATTTAGATAGGTGTCCATAAATCCTTAACCCAATCAGGAAAGAGAGCTGAGCCTTTACTTACTGGTTCGAATTACTTCTAAACAAGTCATGGGCCATATTTATCTCTATATCTACAATAATAATAATAATAATAATAATAATAATAATAGTGATAGTGGCAGTGGTAGTAGTAGTAGTAATAATAATAATAATAATAATAATAGACACATTAATAATAAGGGTAGAGACTTTCAAAGCAAAGAGTATGTCCTGGAACTCATTCCAAACCTTAATTAGCTCACTAAATGCCAAGCACAACTCACAAACTTTTGCCCTTGTCCCTCTTTTAAGAAAGTTAACCTCAAAAACTCAGCATGGTTTAAAACTATGAACTTAAGTATTAAGTTACATTAAATTATATTAAGTAACTTGTTCTTGCTAATAGCCTGGAAGTGTCAGAGCTGGGAATCAGGATCCAGATTTAGATATTAGGGTCCAGAATATCTCAAGAGAGTATCAGGGGCTGGAACATCCTAGTTACCTGTCCTGTGATGCTTGTGGAATCCTGAAACTCATAGTCCTCCGAATCAACTGCTCGAATCCAACCTACACAGTCCTTCTCAGCCTCTAGCAGTCACATTCTGCATGAAATTGTGTGTTTAGCATCCACACATGACAAAATATATTTCTGGTCTATACCTTTTGTTGAAATTTCATTCATTTTAATGTGTGAATGATATTCATGGGATACTCCATTTTCTCAATAAAGCCAGCCACTGGTGAATACCCAACATAATTACCTAACTGGATCCTGTTCTGCCTTAACTATTCCTTTGAAAGTGCTCTTCTCAGCACCAAGGATGATTTTCCCGTAGCCTCACAGTTCTGCACAAGCTCAGCAGAGTGTCTCCTCACCTCTTGTCATGCTGGTCTTACAACTTTAGACTCTGTAGCATCTAGAATAATAGTGCCCAAGGCCATGGGAATTGGTCGTGTGCTGTTTTCTCCTCTGGTGCTCATATCTTCCCAACTAGGTGAGATGGAAGCCTCGCTAGGGTAGGTAGGGATCAAGTGAATTACCCTTCACACTATATTGATGTAACCTCTCTGTAAGGATGGGCTGCTAAATCCTCAGAAGGTTAATAGATACTCAATGCATTATACTGCTTCATTAGATCTGTATCTGGCCTTATATCTAGGTATACATTCCAAACGACCCCCTAGTCCTAACCTAACCCTCAAACTAGCCATAACTATTTTTCTCTTCAAGTATTCTCAACTTCCTTTCTTTCTGTACTAGAAGGAAGACAAACAGTTCAACTATTTACTCAGATTAAGTTCAGGTTTTATGATGGTTGCCTTGCTGTTCCCTTAAATCAACTACAGGTTCTGGAACTACTGTTTTTCAGGGATGCCAAGTCCTCACCTCAAAGTGGACCAGACGGCAGCACACAGTAAGAGTGAGGGCTCAGGATCCACCATGATGGCCAGGAAGAAGCCAACTGCAGTGGACAGTGTTGCAATTCCCTCAGCGCCCGTGTTATCTCTCCTTGCTGCATCTGCAGCAACATCAGATGCAGGTGAGTTCTTTGCACATACAAAAGATGGGCACTTAAAAAGTCCTCTAGTCACGGAGTAGTAAATGACATCACAATACACTGTAGAGGTCTACAAAACTTATTGGTACAGTTCAAATGGCCCCATAATAAATATAATAAGCAAATAAAATGCAACAAGGAACTCTGGGATGATTATCTCTGATCCCAGCACTCAGGTAGTGGAGACTACGTGAGTAAAAGATTGGAAGTTCAAGGTCATCCTCAGCTACTTAGTGTGTTTAAATTAACAAATAAGTAAATGCATTTGTGATGGCAAGGACCAGGTTCTGAGAGTGTGAGTCGGCTGTAAAGTACTTGTCTGATATGCACAAGTCTCATCCATACTATCAGAAAATTAATCGTTTAATTAATTTAAATCAATTACAGGTTGGGTATCTAATCAAAAGTGTTTGTGCCCCAAAGTGATTGAGAATGTGGGGACCATTTGCATGTACATACCAAGATATCCAACAGTTTTTATCTAGAATGTCTAAAGAAACAAAACCAAGACAGAGCTTTCAGGAGATAACAAACCAACCTGTCATTTAAAGACCTCACCTCAGTGACTTTGTTCTGTAACACAGTAGATCAATGGGGCAGGTTTGTTCTCACCAGTTGAAATGGTCTTTCGCCAAGCAACAGTCTTTATTGTCTATAAACACAACTGCGATCCCAGGTCATGACTGAATGTGAAGTTACTGGGCCCTAAATCCCCAAAAGCAAATGTGAAATGTTGCCAACATCCAAACACCTTGTGGTGGTGTTACGGGAAGAAACCTTCAGCTCTGTCATGGTGCAGAACTGTCTTCACCCTGAACCTAAGAATCAGGTCCCTTCCTCATAGAACCAGAGTGTTTTCAAGGCAAGTTTAATAAGTTAAAAATGTGAAGTGTTAAACAATTAGAAAACCAAAGAAAAACTTCAAAGTCCTCTTTTAAAACTAGTGTTTAAGAGTCATATGTGGCACATGTCCAAGGCCCTGCAGTCACACACCAGGAAAAACAAGATGCATATATGTATTGAGATATCTTAAGTGGAAAATATAGAGGTGGTTCTGATGCTGTCCTGTTCACCAATTGGTTTTTGATTTGTCAGTAAAGAAGCCATGGGCCAATTGCTGGGCATAAGGAATAGGTGGTAAGATCCAAGCTTAACATGAAATTCAATACATTTCATCTATACCTCATAATCTGTTTCGATTATTTTATTTTACGAATTTCACACATGAGAGAGCAATATATTTTCATCGTAACTTCTCCTCCCATGCTTCCCCAACATCCCCCTTTTAAATCTTGTCCTCTCTTTCAATAATTTATGTGATATATATTCTATTAAGTCTAGTTAGTGTTGCATGTGTGTGTGTGTGCACGTGTACATAACATATCCATATGTGTATACACACACACATGAATGTAGAAGTGACCCACTTGGGGATAAGTAGTCTGCCAAGGACCCATCCTTGAAGAAAATTGACTCTCCTCTCTTCCATTTGCCTATAGCTCTTCAACTAGAGAAAGGGCATTGAGATTCCTTCCTCTGTCTTTGCCAGAATGTTGACTACTGTGGTTTTGTACTGGCAGCCATATTGTTAAGAGATCTTGAGTGTCCAGAGGTACTCTACTGCAGCTGTCCTTCCAGTTCACTGGCTATTACTTTCTTTCTACTCCCTCTTCCATGATGTTCCCTGAGCCTTGGGTATAAGGGTGATGTCATATATGTACCAGTTAATGATGGGCACTCCACAGTCACTTGCTCTCTGTGCTTTAAGCATGAGTAGTTAGAAGGCTGAATTAATTTAACAAAAAGGTAATAGTAGGTTCTCATCTGCAGTCTTTTCAGCCATGGGTTTTTGGCTATGTTTACAATACTGTCTTGAGTGTCTTCTATTGAGTCTTAAGTTCAATAAGACAGATGGTTATTACACCCAACAAATGAGTGCCAAAATTTCACTGTGGAACCTATCGTGCTCAGCTGATCATTATTGCAATTTGAAGGATTTGCATCTGGGTAGAACTATTGAAAACTTTCTCTCCTGGTGGCTTACATGGCATTTTCCAGTACAAGCAGAGCTAGTCATCAGGCAGGATGCTTCCTGGGCAGTACCAGCTCCATATCTCCAAGTCCATTGACCTAAGTATATGATATCTTAATCAAGAGAATCTTACTGTCAAATTCTGCAGGCAACCAAGAGCAATGCCAATTGTCTTTATCATTTGGGGGAGCATATAGATTGCTCACAGTGAACAATGAACCTCACCTGGCACTCGGCTTTTGTTTGATAATATGTGATAGTTAATGATAATGTACCTGCTGTCACTTGGTGTGGCATGGGTGCACTATAGATTTCATTTTCTTTACAGCAGAATATAATTCAATTGCATATATGTACCACATTTCCATTGTCCATTCATCAGTTTAAGGACATTTAGAATATTTCCATTTCTTACTGGTTGTGAATAAGTAGAACTAAGTGTGGAGGAACAAGTACCTCCTTAGTCCATATGCTATTTTTAGTGCAGCTGTGTTTTGACTGAGACCCATCCATGGAGTTCGGGTAGAATATTCCATTGGCAGTTTCATATTGGTGTCCAGCATTTGGAATTCTAAAGTTTGGGGATTTCAGGTTTGTAGATTAGAAGTACGTAACCTATACCTTGTTCCCTCTGCCCTCTTTTATCTTTTTTGTGATGCTGCAGATGGAATCTAGGCACCACCCATGTTCAGCCGGTGCTTTATTACTAAATTACATTCCCAGTCCTTACAGGTTTTTTTTTTTTTCCAAAGGTTAAAGTAATGGGTACACTAAGAAAAGTCATCTAGGATGATCTACTCAAAACATCAAAGGGCTTTCTCTTGACCCAGTCATTCATAGACACTGAACACATGTACTGTTTCATCACATGTATGATCTAAGAAAGAAAGATCACCTAAGAACCAGGAAGGAAATGTACCATTAAAAACTTTCTTCTTTTTTATAGCATATTCTAATACCAATCTAGGAGAAGCAACTGAATGGTAACAATTATTTGCTGTTCATCGGGTTTTAATAACTAATAGAGAGAGCCAAGAATAAGTGATGGTATCTCCTGTCTCAGGTAGATAACCTACCCAGAGTTCTGTGAAAGAAACGATTGTACCGTGTTTTCAGAAAAGGAATCTAAGAGTAGAGACTTCATTGCCCAGCAGCCGATTGATGGACAGTAGGTCCGAGCCCATGTTCTCTACCTCTAGGTTTCCTGACCTCCTGTATTTACTGAGTCCACACCTTGCAGCTCATGGTTTCATGATTCCTCAGTAGTCTCAGAGCCCTTGCCAGCAGCTAACCTGCAGATGTCTGCAGTCTTGCTCTATTCCTCTTGCTTCCTCTGCTTTCTACTCTCTCTAGCACCAGTACCCAGCCGACCTCACTTTGGTAAGGTCATGCCTGTGGCCAGAAACAGTGCTTGGATGTGCTCTAACTACACTGCAGGCAGTTTTTCTTCCTGTTCCCGTCTGATACGTCTCCAAGACACAGCCTGCCTCAACTCCAGCACACACTCTCAGTACCAGTGTTTAGGCTGCACTTACCATCTTCTCCTAGACCAGAATGTCTCCCTCACTAATTCCTTGTAATAAAGTTGTGTACATCTCAGAGAAGAGCCCATGACTTAGATTTTTTACTGTATTCATGGCCTGTAAATGGATGGAACACTCCATCAATATCTATCAAGTAAGTGTATAGGCAAGTGTGCTAAGCACAGTGTCTACTGTGATTAGAAGCCAAAGAAGAGACTCATGAATAGTCTTTGCTGCAAGCTCATCTTTTCATATAGCAGAATGCTGTGAGCAAAGAGCTCAGCTTACCTGCATTCGTGTCCTTCCCAGAAGCCACTGGTAATTACACAATGAGCCCAGATGAAATAATAGCTTTCAGATTTTCACCTACTCACTGTAGAATGGGAAATTTTGTTGTGGAGTGGGGCAGATCAATGATATTATCAAAAGAAATCAAAGTAAGGAAAGTCATGTCATAGAAGAGTGGGGAAGCCACGATGAAGCAGTGGTACCTCTGTGGGAGGACAACCATGCAGAGAGAGTTGTATCTAGTACCATGACTGGGAATCCAGAAGGGAATAGCTTGACTACAGCAAAAGATCTGGGATGTGGCCTGCACTATTCACCTTGAAAATACTGTTGGAACTTACTCATTATGCACTGAGATCTCCCTTTATGGATTGAAGAAATGTGCTTTTTTTTTTCTTTTGCTTGCCAAGCACAGATATTTCCCAGAGGCCAAAGACAGGTGGTCCACAAATCCCCCCTTCACTCTTCGATTCAGTGTGAAAGACAGTGTTGTTGGATCACACGCTTATGTGGGCTTACCTCCTCTGCTTGCATCCAGCAGGTAATTTACAAATATGCCAAGCAGTCAGAAAAGCAGGTGGGTATTAACGGCCTCAGTAATCAGAGCTAAGCCAAAACTCTCCTGTGTCAGGATGCAGGAACAGGCTATTTCATTTTGGCAGTATGAAAATGAGACTCTCCTGAGAATTGCACAGATTTGGTTGATTTCCGGTCTCCGGCTGCAAAGCAGATCTTTTTCAGGGAACCAAGCCAGAGTTCTCCCTGAGGTGCTAGAAGCCAGACCTTCATGAGATTCCACTCTCCACAGACAAATGGCTTCCTACAAACCTGGGGGACTTGGGAACCCACAGGTGGGCTCATATCCAACACTGTGCTTCATTCCATATGTGGAGAAATGGATGCATCATGAGATTCAGAGATATGCCTGAGGTCACAGAGTTGGCTTTGGGTCATACTCTCTCATCTCCTGCCTGATTTTTAGTGGATGCCCTCCTCTCTCATCATCAATGGCAGATTTATTTCTTAGCTGTGAACCTCTGCTTGTTTACAGAGCAGTTAAGTGAAGCTCATGGCTTCCTTTGAAGCCACTCTCATTGGCTGGGGAAGATCACTCTAACTCAAACTAAGTACACGCTTGGCTGTTAATAGTTTCTGAGTTTGATTGTGTTAGATTTCGTGCTTGTGCTGTAGTCACGCATATGTCTCCGAAAACTATTCATTCGATTCTTGTTTCGCCTCGTTTCATCTCTCACTATCAACAAACTAAATTTAGAATTCCTTTGTGCTTCATTTTTAAAATCAACTGTTTTTGATAACTGGTTTCCCATTGGGTTGCCATTCTTTACAGGATGGTTTGAGGAACCATCTTTTGTTAAACTACTTTTAGTTAAAATGAAAAAAGGAGTTAAATAAAATGGTTCACAAAATAATAAAAGAAACATTAATAGTATTTCTATTCATTCTTTGGATATTTCATACATGTATACAATAAATTTGATGATAGCCACTCCCCGACTAACTCCCTACAGCTACCCCCAGGGCCACTAAACACGTCTCCCTCCAAATCCCTGTGAAAGAAGCTTCTCTCATCAAGGTTGGGAGCAATACAAGTCTATGCATATAAACATGAATGCAAAATTAGTTTAAACACACTTAATGAACAGAAGACACTGGAAGGAGTCAGATAATTGGTCCTTTTGGATGGTCATCTCTCTGAGATACTGAAGACAGGCAGTAGATGTTCATTACATAATCTTAGTGCAATAATTGGCTGAGAGGCCGGAGCTGTATGCTTATCTGGTGCTTAAAACAGTGGATGAACATCTGACAAAGACACACAGGATCCTAAAACCATGGTAGGTAAGTAAATATTAGCCAAATAATTGGCATGGAGTCAAAACAGTAGTTTTTCAAACGTGATCTTGAGCTGTTATAAAAGAATGTTTCTGATCATATTTTATATATAAGCATTACAGTATGGGAGAGAATATTATAAAACAACGTTTAATAGCATATATTCTCCAGCTAACGTGTGTGACCAAATGGACATGCACATGTCAAAGGACTTCCCCAGTAGTTTCATTTAAGACAAAGTTTTAGTTTCATGGAGTGTGAGACACAGGCTGACGGCAGTGTTATTGATTGATAGGTTGAGCAATGGAGGAGATACCAAAGAAAGTAACCATCATGAGCTCTTCGAGAGAGAGAGGGGGAGGGAGGAATGGAGGCACAGCCAACAGTATTCTTATAGGCCAGCCTGCATGATCACACTGCTCAATAGATATTGATCTGCTGCGGGGAAGGAAGTCTCATTCAAGCAAAAGCTGTATCATTATTGGGAGTCATTAGGGCTAATGCAGTGAAGGCTTCAATAAGATTTGTTCAAAGTGATGCATAATTTGAAACAACTTCTATTACACTTGCCCAATAATGATTTAATAAGCATATTAGATAATCTATACCTAAGTAAGTCAGCTTATTTTTTCTTGTCTCTGCATATTGACATAGCTTCTCAGGGAGGTCACGCAATAGAAGTCATGATTTTACTCTAGTAGGATTTTATTTTTCTTCCATCATATTAAAGAAGAGACCATATTGATAGGTACATTCCAAATCATAATAAGAAAAATCACAACAGAAAAATTGTTATGGTTTGTGTACCCCAAACTCAAGGACAGAATGATAGAAACAAAATAAATATTGTTGTTTCTCTTTCTGTCTTCCTTTCCCTATAAACAGAGACAGGATGAGGTACACACATACACAGACAGAGGGAGACACACAAACATATAGACAGACATACATACACACAGAGAGGCAAAGACATATACACACAGAGAAACATACTCCAGACACACATATGAAGGGTGACACACACACACACACAGTGTAGCTGTGAGTGCTAAGAGTAAAACACATAACAGTTCTGAGTATCTATCTGTTCTGTATCACAGCTAACCCATTACTCTCTCAAGCTGTACATTCTGCCATGTTCAACAATACCACAGCCCATGGTTACGTGATGACACTTAAGTCTCATAAGACTGTTAACCCTTTAGGTGTCCTACTAGCCACTGTGGGTACTGACATCCCTTAAGCAATTTAGTCATAAAACCAACTTTAAGGCCCAGATGAACAACAATGCTCTGGTGAAAAACAGAGTAATGGGGATTTGAATTTTGAGCAGTCATTTACTTCACATGTTTGGTTTGTCTGTCTGTTTGTTTGCTTGTTTGTTTTTGTCTTATGGACAATCATAATATGAAGCTGTTAACCACAGCATTTCTTATGGATGATTTAGCCAAAAGCCCTGCCTTTCAAAAGAACCAATAAATAAGCAAATTAATAGGATTTGGAACATTTAAGAACCATAAGTCCATATGTTGAAGTCTTCATATTGTAAAAATGATAACTTATAAGCTGAAACTAATCACTTAATATATACAAATAGAAAACCTTCATTTAGAGGAAATTAACTTCTAACTTAAAAACCATTGGTCAAATTGTCTTAAATTTATCCATAGCCCTGTGTTGAAGCATCCCCCAAATGGTTCTGCATTTGTCTGTAACGCCTGCTCAATATGGCAGGTTTATAGAAAGTTGTGTTCCACTGGCTCTGAGTCACTTTATGTCCTAGCAGGACTAGAAGATGCTATCCATGACCTCTAAGGCTTCACCCAAAGCCTCTCATAGGCTCTCTTCATGGTGCTAAACCTCGGCTTCTTTGCATGATCTTCTCAGTCCTGGGCCATCAACTGCAACTGGGGTTGCACCTTTCCCAATGGCTTTCCACAGCCTCTCACGTGCCAAGCCTCAGCTGTTCTACATGACCCCTTCATATCTTTAAAACCAGTATCACCTAGGTGATTCTTACACATTAACAAGTACAGCTGTAGCAAGAGATACTTGGCTATCTCTGGATCACAGATTCTTTGAATTCTCAGAAAATACTTCCCAGATTTCAACTTAGTAATGCTGTTCTCTTCTTAATCACTAACATCAGTTGCCCAGTTCAGTTGTCCCAGTAGTCCTCTTCTCTTGTCTTTAAAGCCAAAGCCAAATGGGTGAGGCTGCTGAGTTCTGCTTCTTCCTGGGGCTGCATCATGCCCCCCTTGTTCATCAGCTTTCTGTTTTAATGAATTCATTCTATGTCTAAGCTTGGTTATCCTAGAACTTGCTCTGTAGACTGACTTTGAACTCAGAGATCTCCATGCCTATCTCCCATGCACTGGGATTAAAGTGTGGTCCATCATGCCTGGATTTAAATTTTTCTCTACTTGGAACTTGCTCTATACCAGGCTGGCCTTGATCTGCTTGTCTTTGCCTCCTGGGATTAAAGACTTGTACTGCCATGCCTGTACCTGAATTTAGCTGGGTGGGATCTTGTCCCAAGGTCACAACTCCTTCAATTCAAAATATCCCTGAACACAGGATTCAGCTCCATTTCACTTCCTGATGCCCCTTTCATAATAAAATGATTTATTTTACATTTTTCCTTTCTAAGCTTGCTACACTTGTTCAAATGTTCTTTGTAAGACTTAACCAGAAAACAAAGTCTCTGCTGGGTTGTTTTTTTGTTTGTTTGTTTGTTCGTTGTTTGTTTTTGAGAATTCCTTTGTTGATGCAATTATTATAAATGTCTTTACCTTAAGCTTCATGTAGACTCTTTAGACAAGGGCAAAAAGCAATCACATTCTTGACCAAACTACCATAAAATCAGTCTCTAGGCCACATACTGAAATTCTTTTCCACTGAAACCTCTTGGGTCAGGTCTGCCCATCTTCAAATAGCTCTCAGCAACAAAGTTTTCCATATGCATACTAGGATAGCCGATTTAGCCTGACTTAAAGCCTTCCACTGCTGTCCAAATCCAAAGTCCTAAAATCCACATTCTTCCAAACAAAACCATCTCAGGCCTATCATAGCAATATTGACCTTAGTCACTAGTATCAACTTCTGTCTTAGTTAGGGTTTTACTGCTGTGAACAGATACCATGACCAAGGCAACTCTTATAAGGACAACATTTAATTGGGGTTGGTTTACAGGTTCAGAGATTCAGTCCATTATCATCAAGATGGGAGCATGGCAGTGTCCAGGCAGGGATGGTACAAGAGGAGCTGGGTGTTCTACATCTTTATTTGAAGGCCTAAGATAATACCTAGTTCCAGGCAGCTAGAATGAGGGTATTAAAGGCCATACCCATAGTGACATACCTACACAAGGCCACACCTCCTAGTAGTGCCCCTCCTTGACCCAAGCATACACAAACCATTAGAGTTGCATCACCGCAAAAGGTTTTCTGAAAAATCTCAGCAATTGTTATTTCTGCCTCACCTTGAGAAAATCAGTTTTTGTTATTTGTTTTTTGTTTTTTTTTTCCTTTGCTTTGCTTTAATCTGGATATCCTAGAACCATTTAATCCAGAACCATTCATGGCCACAGCTATAACATTTCTGGGAAGAATCTAGTTCACCAGCATCAATTCCTGCATCGTCCACCTTCTTGGAAATCATCACTTTCACATTGTGATTTTCAAAGGATTTCAATTGTGCTGGTTAGTTATATATATATATATATATATATATATATATATATATATATTATATTATATATATATAATTGACACAAACTGAAACATATCTAGGAAGAGTGAGTCTTTGTTGGGAATTGCTTCCATCAAATTGGTCTCTAGGAAAGTCTTTGGGGTGTTTTCTTTATTAATGATTGGTGTGGGAGAAAGGCCCAGCTCACACTCCGTGGGCAATGCCAGCCTTAGCAGGTGGTCCTGAGTACCACAAGCACCCCATGGCTGAACAAGCCATGGAGAGAAAGCCAGCAAGCAGTGCTCCTGCAAAGGCCCTGATTTTGGTCCTTCCTCCAGGTTCCTACCTTGAATTCCTGTCCTTCCATCTTTTTGTAATGGACTGGAAGCTGTAAGGTGAAAACTGTTTCCTCCTATGGATGGTAGTGTTTACCCAGCAATAGAAAGCAAACTAAGAGACCTACCAGCAGCTCTTTTTGTTTTTTAATTTTTTTTATTGGATATTTTATTTACATTTCAGATGTAATCCCCTTTCCCCATTCTCCACCCCACCCAGGAACCCCCTATCCCATCCCCCCTCCTCCTGCTTCTATGAAGATATGCCCCTACCCACCATCCCACTCCCACCTCCCCACCCACGATTTTCCCCACAGTGGGGCATCCAGCCTTCACTGGACCAAGGACCTCTTCTCCCACCTATGCCTGATAGGTCCATCCTCCCTTACATATATAGCTGGAGCCATGGGTCCCTCCCTATGTGCTCCCAGGCTGGTGGTTTAGACCCTGGGAGCTCTGGTCTCCCCATTGTTGCTCTCCCCATGGGGCCACAAACCCTTTCAGGTCCTTCAGTCTTCTCTCTCACTCCTCCATTGGGAACCCCATGATCAGTTCAATGGCTAGCTGTGAGCATCTACCTCTGGAATTGTCAGACTCTGGCAGACCTCTAAGGAGACAGCTATATAGGCTTCTGTCAGCATGCCTTCCTGACATCCACATCAGGTCTACCTTTGATGACTGCATAAGGGATGGATACCCAGGTGGAGCAGTCTCCAGATGGCCCCTCCTTCAGTTTCTGTCCCACGAGTTTTCTCCATATTTGCTCCCATGAGTATTTTGTTACCCCTTCTAAGAAGGGCCAAAGCACCCACACTTTGGTTTTCCTTGTTCATGAGCTTCATGTGGTCTGTGAGTTGTATCTTGGATATTGCAAGCTTTTGAGCTAATATCCAATTATCATGAGTGCATACCATGTGTGTTCTTTTGTGATTGGGTTACCTCACTCAGGATGATATTTTCTAGTTCCATCCATTTATGTAAGAATTTCTCAAATTCATTGTTTTTAATAGCTGAGTAATACTCCATTGTGTAAATGTACCATATTTTTTGTATCCATTCCTCTGTTGCAGGACATCTGGTTCTTTCCAGCTTCTGGCTATTATAAATAAGGCTGCTATGAACATAGTGGAGCATATGTCCTTGCTATATGTTAGAGCATCTTCTGGGTATATGCCCAGTATAGCTGGGTCCTCAGGTAATTCTATGTCCAATTTTCTAAGGAACTGCCAGACTGATTTACAGAGTAGTTGTACCAGTTTGCAATCCCACCAACAATGGAGGAGTGTTCCTCTTTCTCCACATTCTCGCCAGCATCTGCTATCACCTGAGTTTTTGATCTTGGCCATTCTGACTGTTGTGAGGTGGAATCTCAGGTTGTTTTGATTTGCATTTCCCTGATGACTAAGGATATTGAACATTTCTTTAGGTACTTCTTGGCCATTTGAGTTTCCTCAGTTGAGAATTCTTCGTTTAGCTCTGTACTCCATTTTTAATAGGGTTATTTTGGTTGTCTGGAGTCTAATTTCTTGAGTTCTTTGTATATATTTAATATTAGCCCTCTATTGGATGTAGGATTTGTAAAGATCTTTTCCCAATCTGTTGGTTGCCATTTTGTCCTATTGACAGTGTCCTTTGCCTTACAGAAGCTTTGCAATTTTATGAGGTCCCATTTGTCAATTCTTGCTCTTAGAGCATAAGCCATTGGTGTTCTGTTCAGGAATTTTTCCCAGGTGCCTAGGTATTCGAGGGTCTTCCCTACCTTCTCTTCTATTAGTTTCAGTGTATCTGGTTTTATGTGAAGGTCCTTTATCCACTTGGACTTGAGCTTTGTACAAGGAGATAAGAATGGATCAATTTGCATTCTTCTACATGCTGACCTCCAGTTGAACCAGCACCATTTATTGAAAATGCTGTCCTTTTTCCACTGGACAGTTTTAGCTCCTTTGTCAAAGATCAAGTGACCATAGGTATGTAGGTTCATTTCTGGATCTTCAAGTTCTATTCTGTTGATCTTCCTGACTGTCTCTGTACCAACACCGTGCTGTTTTTACCACTATTGCTCTGTAGTACAGCTTGAGGCCAGAAGGAAATAACAACATGCTGATATCAGTGATGCAAAAAAAGACATAGAGGAAAAGGCTTTGTAGGAATCAAAGACTGTTGAATGAGATTGATCAGTTAGTGTCCTAATAAACAAATATCCAAGTTAATATATAGAATGCCAGAATTCTAAATCTTTAATCAGTAAGAAATAGCCAATCCATTAATTATGGGGATAATTAATGGTTCTTGGGCGGTATGGCTGGAAGAATGAAATGATGCACACCCTCCTGTTTGTTCTGTGTCCAAATGCAGACTGAGATTTCTTATGTGATCATTAAATGCTTCAGCTGAATAGGTATATTCTGACTTGATACTGTATATACTTATAAATTGGTTAATTTTCCAGCCTCTGTTCCTATCTGTAGAATGGGGAGAAAATACATCTAGTGTAGAGGATCATTATGAAGACTACATGAAGTAACACCCGTGAAAATCCTGGAATATTAGTATAAGTTCAGCCCTTGGTGCTGCCATTGGTCCTGTGGCTATTATTTTCATTTTGATTATCTATTTTCTACTTTTAAGGTTTTTACTTATATATCCAACCTATGTGTCATTTCAATGCTATGTGTGATGGTTCTTCCCTAGTACCCATTTTATATGCATTCCTACCCACTCCAGGTCATTGAATACCACTGCTTCCCTGGCTACTCATAAGCCCACTATCCACTGATCTCTATATTTGGTACATTACACCAACACCTGCCTCCCACATTGGACTGAATCCAGTCTTCAATTATCAGACCTTATTTAACCTTTGTATATCAGTTTTTAGTGTTGAATTGGAAAGAAGATAAATGAAGGTTAAATACTGGTTGAGATGTATTGGACAATGGCTTTCTGAGAAAATGGGAAAACTAGGGACAGACACTCTAATGTCATACCAATGAGTGTGGTGAGACAATGCCTTTATCTTCCATAAGTATGAGAAATGAAACCATTCTGATAATGCTTGGGGGAAACATTGGAAACATCTCATCTTCTTATCCAATAATGTCAGCCCAGTCTCCGGTCACCTTGGATAGGGCCTGAGGAAAATTGCTCAGTGATTAGGAATACTTGCCCTGCCTGTAGTTCAAATCCATACCATCCATGTAAAAAGCCAGTATGACTAGGCATACCTACAACCCCAGCTTTGGGTAGATAAGCTAGGTTGAACCCAGGGCTCACTGGCTGGCAACCTAGATGAAAGGGAATTCTGGTGAGGCCATGTCTCAAGGCAATAATCATAGAAAAGACACCTAGTGTCCTGCCAGCATGCACTCACAAGCCACACACTTATATCCATAGAACACACACATAATTAGTCAATATAAAAACGTGCTTTTTCAGAGACTAGGAGGAAAACAGGATGCATAAGTATGTTCCATCACTTAGGAAGTATAGAGAATTTTCATCAGCAGCCAGTCTGTGAATGACTGAAAGTTGCCTTGACGTATTCTGTACTTGATTTTACACTGTGACTGCAATATAGGTTCCCTGGGCATGGATCATTCCATATTTAGATTTTTGCCTCATTCAATCTGTATTGGACAGCCTATAAGCCTGCCAGACTCTTGTATACAAACTAAAGCCCCAGAGTACTGCTATTGAGCAGTCTGTTAACACGGTATGGTAAGAAGAAACTTGTGTAGTAATGGTGCATAATAGATACTCAATAAATATGTCTGGACCTAATATAGCTAATTATGTTCTCTCCAAAGCCGAGATCTTTGAGAAAAAAAAATAAAAAGAAGAAGATGGAAGCTTTAATGACAGGTTTGAAACTGCAGCATCTCTAAGAAATTTAACTCAATTTGTCTCTGAATGCATCATGCAGATAATGCTCCAACCATCTCATGCCACAGTCAGACCCTCTTAAAAATAGAGTAATGATAATAATACATTTTATCTTATTCCCAGTGATAGTATCATTCACGCCTCCATTGAAGCCCAGTGGGAGGTTTGGCTCTGAGGTATCAGGCGCAGGAGGAGTCAGGTGTGATTATTGTAATGAGGACTCCACACTCAGAGAGTGTAGAAAGGAAAACCTCCCATACGTGAAGTGATTTCTATTAAGATACTCGTATCAAATATTCAAGCTCTTCTTTCTAAATGGGAGAGAAGAAAAGGACTCTTCCAGGGGCAAATTATACACAGGGCAGAAAGAAAAGGCACAAATATTTTATGACCAGTTGAGATGAAAGTGCAGTCCCTGCCTTGTTCACTGGCTTTTTCTAGTTCCAGAAGTCTAATTAGATTGTTGATTTAATGGTGGCGAGATAATTTAGTGGCAACTGAAAGCAACTGTTAATGAGAAGGAGCATAGCACTTTGGGTTTCCTGTAATTAATGGAGAGGGTGCACTTTTTTAAGAAGCTCAGTTCCTGTGAAGTTGGGATCGTGTGCCCAGCTGTTGAGAGAGGGGCAAAGTCTTTCCTGCTCATTGCTGCAGAGATGGCCCCAGGCAATGTGGAAGAAACTGTAATGACGGTCATTAAGAATGATCTTGAGTGGTCCAGGCAAGTTGCATGAAACTGAAGAAAGCAGAGAGAGAGAGAGAGAGAGAGAGAGAGAGAGAGAGAGAGAGAGAGAGAGAGAGAGAGAGAGAGAGAGAGAATATGAAAATACCATGTAAGGATTATGAGACAATGAATGCAGATTTACCCATGTACCTCCAGCTCTTCAGCTGCTGTGGTTCCATCAAGGAATCTTTCTCCTGCTGCTTGCCCAGAGAAGACTAGATAAGACCTGTTGGTTAGGAAAGACCAACCAGGACCTTTGCCTACCTCCTCATGATATAAGTAAAAAACTGAAGTGTAGAGAGGTGAGGAGGTTAGCTGGTTGGGAAGCTGGAGTCTTCCACCTCACTGAGGTGAGATGGAAACCACATTTGGGGTTTAAGGATGGGATTGCTGTGGGATTGTGGGATACCACAGTCCTGTTCAGTTCTTCCTATACAAGTCTGGAGACTGACTGACACCTCAGGCCTCAAAGTTTCCTCATCAGTAAAAGGGACACAAAATCACCTCTGCCTTTTCTGTGTCAAGGAAGAAATGAAGAAATAGGTCAATGTACTCATTAAGGCCTGTGGGCAGGCACAGTGGCACTGACTCAAAACACCAATGCTGGGAGACTGAGACCTACAGGGACCAGCTAATCGATCACAAACTACTCAGATAGTTTGAGATCAGTGACACACCACAGACATGCATGCACATTTGAATATATGCCTCCACATACGTGTGAATAACCTCTCACACATAAACATGTATGCACACATACATGCAAAAATACCCATCACATATCTAATGCTTAATATGTCAGTACTTAATGACACCTCACATGTCCAAAGCAAAGTCATGTCCTGCCATGATTTATCATGCTGGGCAGTTCAGACACTATCATTGGTCATCATTTAGTAAACTATTCTATCCTTGCTTCCCCTTCCAAGAATCCTAACCCCAGGCCATGCTCCATATCATTGTAGGCATTTTTATATCCAACTCATCCTAGTCACACATCCCTAGGTATATAAATATTTAATTATTCATTACAAAACCACTCTTGTTAGGCAGTTGCCAGAATAAACTTAACCCTATGAATGACACAGTCAAGTACAAGTTCAGCGCCGGCTCCTAAGGAGCTTGGACACTACTGGGGGCAGATCTGTCTGACTGGAAAACATACGAATATGGGTCATATTTTAAATGAATAGAGTGAAGAATAATCTGACATACTACCAGCTTGGTCAGCTGCTATGGACGCAGTTTGGAAATGCAACTCCAGATTGTGGCCTATAGCAGCCAGAGGCATTCTTTCCAGAGACTGTAACTTGGGTGAAGCCAGATCCTATATTTTACTTTAGAAAAGAGTTTCAGAACTAGTCAGTATGGAGCAGGCATTGATTCTATTAGGAAGAGTTTTTTGACATAGAATTCGCCTAAGGTTTCCTAGAAGAGGACGCTGAGGGAGAGGATAAGATATGTCCATGAGCATGGATGTGGCTTTTTTTTTTTTTTTCGAGAAAGTCACATCAATTGTCTTCACAGTAGCCATCTATGTACACCATTAGGGGGATTTGGCCAATGCTAAGGAATTTGGGTGAGATTATGTGGTAATTCCTGAGGCACATTGGATAGGATTATAACTGCCAAGACACCCCAGATCACTAGAGTTGTATAGGATTTAGAACGTTTCCATTTTAAACAAAGGTTGATAGTCCTGTTTGTGACATCCAGGAAAATACCTGGGAAAGCAGTAAAGGCATACTAAAAGTCATGTATGCTCAGTCTGGAGCATGGTCTATTGTCATTCAAACATTCGGAGTTGAAAAGACTTGTGTAGAAAAGGAATCCTGTCTCTGTGTCAGCATCCTTACAACAGGTACTGCTAATTGTCCCTGCATAAGTGACTCTCTGCATGCAAGAAACTAGTCCAGCTAGACTCGGAACTGGGGGCTCCTTTCCTTTTCCCCCTTAGTTTCCCTTCTCTTTCCATCCTTCCCAACTACCTTTCCACACTTGAGCAGTCACTCACTTAATTTCATGTAGTAGGAGAATCCTTAGCGCAGGAAGAGCACCAGCAGAGAGCTGAGATTCACAGGACTCATTTGCAACATTTCTCAGATATCTTAGCTTCTGTCTGTATGAGTGTCCGTCTTGGCTTCTGTCTGAGTATGTAGAAACATCATGAGCGTGAAAGAGAAATTTGGGATCAAAATAGAGAGCAATTCAAATTACAAAACATAAGACCATTCTCGATGGCAGGCAATGAAAGCGAAAGAGGAGATGTGGGGCACACGGTATAGTTTTGGCTGGCCTACCAGAAAGCTCTAAACTATTAAGTTAATTAGGAACGACAAGGATTTTGAAACTCAGATTTTCTGGCATTTTTGTACCATCTGGTAGCAAATGTTTGGAAGACACTATATTTAAACCATTAGATGGAGACCATTTTTCTGGAATTGACCATGTCCTCCATCTTTAACCACCATCTTCCTTTATGGTCCTAACCAGTTTCCTGCAGTTGACCATGACTGTTCTTAGTTAAACCAACATGGCATCAAATTGTCTTGTAAACACCTGCATTTACATCTATAGACAAATGCTACTCTCTGTCTTAATCAGCTTCTCTTTACAGTGAACAACAATGAATGCAGACTCTTGGCTACTAAAGGTGCTGAGAAATGATGGTCATAGACAAAGCCATAAACAGGACATTTGCACCATCCTCTCTTAGGCTTATGGAGTGTCACAAGAGAAATCAGAGAAAGAATGTAAGCTCTGGGGACAAGGATAATGGCTACAAAATTCCATCTTCTGGATATAATGTGCAATTCTAGACTCATAGCATAAGAGGTTACCTACACTATATTTCTCTATAGGGAATCATGAAGATACATAAATTGAATCAAAACAGGGCTCAAGATCTTTAATCCAACAGAAATGATGTGTAACTGGCAGTAATATTTTTGATTATTTAATTATGGAATTGGGGAATTAAAGAGGCCTCTGGCGTTGTAAACTGTGAGTAGTGTGACAACGTAGTAACAGTACACTTTGATAAAGAAATTAAATTCAGACTCTCTCAACGTTTTCTCATTTCTTGTCTTCTCTTCAATCCTAATAAATGATATCATATAACTGTCTATGAAATAGAGCTACTTATGAGCTATGAAACAGCTACTTGTGGTGACTGGCATATGTAAACAAGAGGTAGAGGCAGGAGAATCACTGGAAATTCAAGGCTGACTTGCTGCACAGTTATGTTGGGTCAGTCATGGCTACACAATGAGGTCCTGGCTCAAGAAACGGAAGGAAGGAAAGAAGGAAGGGAGGGAGGGAGGGAGGGACAGAGGGAGGGAGGGAGGGACAGAGGGAGGGAGGGAGGGAGCTGTCTGTATTGTTAGGTCCATGATTTGTTAGATAATAAGCTCTCCTTGGGAAAGTGGCTGGCCCTAAGAGGTCTTAATTTCCATCTCTGTGAGTAGGGTGTTGAGGTACTCCAGTTGTCACTGTTATGTATGAAGTAGCTCTGCCTATGTTTGTCCAAAATTTGAGTTCCTTCCCTTTCTCCCCTTGTTTCCATTCAAGGGCAAGAAGAATGCATCCCACTTGCCTTGTATAGTGTAAGATACAGCATGGCAGACATAGTCACTGAGCATGAGTGGCAAGCACTCACATCTATACCAGCAAAGAGAAAGCACCCTTTTTCTCCTTTTCCCCCAAGTCCAGATGTCTAATGTTTAATCTATTCTTACAATGACTATTGGAATGAATCCTGTTAGTCTGTCTTATAAAGTCTGCTTTTGAAGGGTCCCAGGAAAGAACTCAGGTATTTCCCACTTCTCATAGAATTTTTTTTACCTGTCGAAGAATCCTCCTGCCTGAGAATTCCATTCTTTAACTACCTCTAAGCCAAGAGACACCAGATGGCCATTATAGTATCTAGAAAAAAAAAGTGACTGTGTGCTTGCAGTGAACAGTTTCAATGATAGAAAAGGTATTAATGGTGAGAAATGAAACTGTGTAATGGTCTCAGCAAAGTATGTGTACACTGCATGGCCTGCATTCAGGATTTGCCCCAGAGGGATGGCAGAACCCAGAACAAAAGAAACTCCCACTATTGTCTACCATTTCATCAGGGAGTCAGATCCACGGCCCAAGTGACATTGCTGGGAGCTTGGCAACAGTTTCATTGTTCCAAAACATTCTTCCAGGAGATGTTGTCCTGTCATGCCTGAAGATATTTGCAAAAAACTTTCTTTGAAATCTACTTTTGTTAGCATTTAGGACTCCACAGTCCTGGTATTTTTCTCATGCAAGTTGCCAAAGCCAAGTGCCTTGGGTTTTACATATGGAAAGTTCATTTCTGTTGTGTAATTAATAGGAAGCAGACTTTAGACACTGCTGGTCCAGGCCCTTATTTACACGAGAGCATATGTCTGTGTTTTGTTCATGACTCACACTCTGACTCTGTGCATTGTAATGTTGAATTTGTTTACACTAACTTTCCCTAGAAGCCAAGCTTTATGGTTTACTAGCCAATAACGTATAGTCTCTAAATGAGAAGAGGTGAGGGAGCTTTTTCCTCTCAAACTGTCAGGAATCTTAAATTAGTGAAAAAAAAAGTAGTTGCTCTGTTATCTCTCTGAGCCTATGAGGGGAGGGCATCTGTATTCTTTTCCTAAGCAGACTATGGGTATAATTTTCAGAATATGAATGTATGTCGACTAGTTATGACATCATATGATCTCGCTCCTTTCAATGAGAATTATAATTTTGACCCAAAAGTCCAGCAATGAATAAAAAATTTTTATGGCAGAGGCTATGTGTGTCTGGAGCAACAAGATGTATGGAAAAAAATCTGGTACAGCCCTCCTTCTCTGGGAACCTGAAACTGTTCTTTGAACACCTATTTATTTTTTTTAAGGATCCAATCCCATGCCTGCCTTTCGCCTCCCCTCTCCCTCTTCCTTTTCCTCTTCCCCTTACTCCCCAACCCTGTGTATAAACTTTTCAGAATATTTTTTGGGGAGGCTCTTTTACATGTGAATAACTTCTTGATGTTAGATAGTCAATATGAAGACTCTTAGTCTTTCATTAATCTGTAACTTTATTAAACATTCAAGCTGGTTTTGTTGTGACATGTAATGAGTTCCAAACTTTTTTTGTTACTGACCCCCATTTCTCCCATATTGTATACTGGAAGTCAGTCTATATTTCATAGGACTTGTGGTTGCAGTGCTCAGACTCCCACCTAAATGACTCTCTCAGGCAGGTGACAAACCACTGAGATGTGCTAGGCTCCCCTTTAAAACATGCTGCTTCTGATCTCCCTCCAAGCATCCTTTCCTTCCCCATGTGTAAAATCTGCAAAGTAGATGCTGAGTCCTGGATTAGGATAAGTCTGGGTTAAGACTGACTTCAATTCAAGTTAGTTAGCTAAGTTTCTTGTTAGTCACTGGGAGAAAGGCAAAGAATTTAGTGCCTGGCTCAGTGCCTGGCTCAACATGGGGCTCCTTCAATATTTGTTCTGAGAATGAATGAGAAAAGCTAACACATGGTCCTGGTTCAGTAGGAAGACATGGTGTAAGAGGGAGGATAAATATCGATTAATTCTACAATGCAAATACAGGACAGCTTATATGGCACTGTTAGAGAGAAGGCAGCGATGGAACAGGAGCAGAAAGGTTAACGTTTAAATGGAAGGCCAGGGACAGCATTTAAAAAGAGGACTTACTGAGAGTTTTAAGACTGGGTAGGATTTACTAAGATGTAGGATATTGATTTGAAAATAATAAAAGTTTTAAAAAGCTTTAATATTCAATTATGAATGAATTCTGGGGAGATTTGTAAGCACTAGAATCAAAATGAGCATTATTTAGTTTTGCATCTTTTCCCTCACTAGGACAGGAAAGTTGCCTTTGGGTAAAAGAATGGTGCAAGAATTTTCTTCCTATTTACCACCAGAGGCAATATACTCTCTGACACTCGAAGAAATAATAGAATTGGACACACACCTGTAGGCCATGCAGAGTTATTGTTTCAGGGCGTCATCCATCATCTGCTAAGCAGACAAATGCAACAGCATGGGAAAATCTAAAGCAATGGGTGTAATTGCTTATTGTTGTTATGAAGAATGCAAAGATATTTTATTGTATACATTGATATTTTAGTAAAAAACAGCATGCATTTGAGTTATTTGAGTCAAGCCCACAGGAGTGAAAAGGGCAGTCATTAACTTTGACATTATTCACCTCTTTAAAAAGGGAAGGCCTCAAAAGTTGGCAGGGGTGGAAATGAAGATTAATGTGGTTCAAAACTCAGATGATCGGGACCAGTCAAATTGAACTTTGCAAATTTAAATGAAAGGTTTACAGCTAGGCTCAGAAACGTTTCTTTGCAGCAGCATTCGGGTTTGATGGCAATGTATGTTAAAAGAGTTAAGGGAGCTGTTGAGCCTTCATTTTCTATGTGCCAATAGTCTGTGTGCTGTTGAAAATATGCAATCCTTTTTAAGTGTGGCCTTCATTAATGTAAGTGTTTTACTTTTTGATTACAGAAATTAATCAGCTCAAGTCTTTGGTACTAAACACTTTATATATTGCCAAATTTGTTTAATTTTTGGGTACTAATTTGAGAAGCACTTTAGAAGTTCTTTTAAATCTCTAGAGGAAAGTCATGGAAATGGAATGTAATCTAGAATTGGTCTTATAGAAAACATAGATGAAGGACTTGAGGATGTCACATCTAGAACAGAAACTATCTGGTGGCATGAGCCCTTTTGCGGATCATGATCCAGAAGTAACAATTTCTCCAAGAGAGCAAGAGCTTTACCTAAAGCCAGAGAACTGTGGATTGATGATTCAAGACTAGAAGCTCCATTCCTCCTCATTTTCCGGTCAACATCTACTGGATCGCCAACAATAAACCTGAGGATTGAATAAGCAAGTTTAGTTTTTCAAACCAGAAAGAAAGTAAGGCTGTAGTTTCTTGCTATTCATGAACTTCAGGCATGGTCACCAAGAATTTTCTTCCCCTCGGCACACACATTTGAGATGTAGAACCATTTCTAAAGTCATCGTGGTGCATGTTTTGTCTTCTTTTTATTCTTTTCAAAATTCAGAAGAGGAAAAATAACTCACTGTCGAGTAAGAACATGAACGTAAAATGTCTCATTACATGCAACATCAATTTATGGTTAAAGATAGTACCACAGCAGATAGGAGAGAGAAAAAAGAAATAGCCCCTTTGGGGGACTGTGCCTAACCTTGCTCCTTGCTTAGCTAGCAAGCTAGGAGACTTAACTGATGTAGTTCAGTTAGAGAATGTCTTGGCATGGATTTCGCCTCCACCCAGTTTCCCTAGTTGTCTAGTCCAGACTTCTTTATCTTAGTACCTGTTTCAGTGCTTGGAACTGAATCTAGAATCTATCTCACCATGCAATTTTAGAGACTCTTGACTCTTTTTGTGCCCAAGAAGTTTTTATGCAACTGTAGACTCATAGGTATGCAAATCGAACATTTGCAGATGATAAATCAGAAGAAATTTATTTTAAAACATTTCTTTTATGTCATAATTTACCATCTATTAAAGACAAAGGCAAATTTACATCTTCATCAGGCAGATGTCCTAGTCTATTTTTATATAGACTTGACTCACATTTGAATATTTGATACATTCGAATGCAGACCAACTTCAATATTTCCCACTGTTGAGCAATATTTTCATTTCATGACTATCAATGCTGAAAATACTGATTTACATCAATATATAGTATGAAATGGTGGAAGTCTGCCTAGGGTATATTAGAATGACTAGGAAGTCTGTCTAATCTCAAGCCAAAAGTCATTGAATAAGTTTTTTGTTTTGTTGATTTTTTATGACACCCAAGTCAGCAATTCAAAAGAAAATTTTGAAATAGAGCCTTCTAACATAACACAGTTCAATAAATAATACATAATAAATACAAAGATATACTAATTTGGCACAAACTATCCAGGAATGATGGTGAAGAAATAGTAAAAGTATTTTCTGTGCAATATAAATAAATGCAATTCATACCACATAGCAGCCTCAACTCTGAGCTCAGATGTTTCAGAAGGCACATCTTTGATTTTCTATGCTGTGACGGCCTGTGCAATCCAAGGAGCACACATGAGTTCAGAACCGAGGCTGCAGGGACATAAACTACCCAGACTGAGTTTGCATGCGACCTTTTTTTAATTCCCTTATATCTTCACACTTACAATAATATAATTTGAAGATCTGAATTGTTTTTTCTGTGTCTCTTATTGGTAGACATAGGTTATGAGGGTGGATATGAGGCCAAAGAAGAAAAACATTCCTGGCTATACTTAAGTCATTACATTTCTTCATTCTCAACAACAATTAGACAAGATTTGCTCAGGAACATAGGTAGCCATTTTTCTTATTAAAGGTTAGGTAATTTGGAAAGCAGAAGGCATTGCACTTTGCAATTAGTTCAAATCTCCAAATGTTGACTATGAGAGTTGACAAATCTCTTCAGTTGACTCCGCTTATAAAAGCTTTAAGTTTTCATATTTAAAGGATTTTTAATAGGTTATAACATCATTTTCAGGAACAAAATTACTAAATAATGAATGAATTTCCAAGCAATTTGTAAAAGTGTTCTTTCCATAATGTGAGATTTTTGTGTTTTGTTTTATTCAAGCAATTACTTTGTGATCTGTAGGGGCCTTATCTGGTAAAGAAACTAAGTGTTCTATTATGTTTTAGCAACTATAAGGTGACATTAGTCATAACTCATAGATACACCAAACCATGAGTATGTATCAAACTCTTGTTTCATAAAGAAAGTTGTCCAAGTCATCTCTGTAGAAGTCATTTTATACAGTGAGAAAAAAAGACAACTTATTGTGATACATAAAATATCCCCTGGGTCCTCTTTTCTCATCAAAAAATACTTTGATTTAACTTTTTTGTTTAAAATTCTTGTCTTACTAAAATTAACCTCGAGGGCTGGCATGCTATAATATTTAGAATACAAGCCCATGAATACAGTGAGTTTGTAAGATGTTCCATTGACCCTTCATTACCTGTGAACTTACTTCTTTTCCTTGAAACTTTAAGTCAAATTACAGCAGATGCATGCACAGGCCAAGTGAGGACATCATTCTGGTCCCATATATAATTCATTAGAATGCTTCATTTAATTCTTAATTTTCAGATAAAACATTGATAATGTGAACATAAATTATTGATACAGTAATCCTACAGCCAAATAAATTTGCTTCCTCTTAGGGAAATGTGATGGCCACTGGGAATCTAGAGAAGGAGAGGGGAGGTAGACAATAGGCGAGATGACGGGAGCTAGAGAATACAAGACAAGGCTTTAAATTGCCAGCATCATTAATGTCTACGGGAAGACACAGGCAGCTGCTCAGTGCTGCTTGCTCCTTGGAGTCATCTCCCACTTCAGATAAAGGTGAACATACAATAACTCCACACTCCACTCCTTCTCATCTCCCATCAGGCAAACAACTGTGTGGGCAAAATGACAACTGAGCTGAAGACCCCTAAGCTATTATAGTTGAGAAAGGATGGTCTTTCATGTATATCCCAAGCTGGCCCTGGCTTCAAAGAAACACCACATTACAAGATGATTTTAAGGAAAAAAAGTGGAGAACATGCCCCATCATGATAATATCCCTATCTCTGCTTTTAAAAATAGTAGATTTGTTTTTGATAATGTCATACATGAATATAATTCATTCTAATTATCCTCATGTCTACAAATGTTTAACTTCTTCCAACTTTCATCAATTTCTTCTCCTCCCTAGAAATGCCTATCTCACAATCATGTCGATTTGGTTTTGCTTTTGTTTAGGAGTGAGCTATTGAATTCAACCAAGGTCCTCTGCAGGGAATAGATTAGAACTACCCATCAGAGCTTGATGGGCTCACCAGTGGGTACACAACTGAGGACAGTGAGCCCCTTTTCCCAGAATTTATCACAGATATTTATCAACAGATAGGGGTAATATTCTATAAGCATCTTTCTCATTTACCTCCAGCAGTGGACAGGTCCAGTTCTGGGCATGTCCAGTGAAGATAACCCTTGTAGCTATGAGTCTATGGTTGTCATAAGTATGTCACACCCAGAAAACTGCACGTTTGCAGTTTTTCTCCCTGTTTCCTAGTTCTTATATTCCTTCTTGCCCTCCTCCTTGAGCCTTTAGTGGTATAAATGTCTTGCTTATGGGTGAGAACTACACCAACCCCTATTCTGAGCACCTTGAGCAGCCAAGAATCTCTGTATTCCCTGCTGTTCACTGCAAAGAGAACGTTTCCTGATTAAAGCTGAAAGTAACATTTGCCTGTGGGTGTAAACATACTGATTTTAAAGGTGATTTAATACCATTTTAACTTAACAAACCAACACTAAGAAATTTCTCTCTGAGGGCTATAGGACTTTTGACGTTCTAGCAATGTGTTGTTGCTGCTGCTGTTGTTTTGTTTTGTTTTTCTAAATTTACAATAACAAGCATGAGTTCCCACCGGTTGAATAGGCCCTAAATCCAATCTCTAAATGTGAAGAACAGTACTCTCTAGTACTTTTAGTATCTAGCAGATATTCAACTGTCCCTTGCCCTGTAGGAGCTCAACCAAAGAAATAAGTGTCCTTTTCAAAAGAAGCTTTAAGGCCAGGACTACAGAGGGTTAATTTAAACTCAAAGATGGAAGAAAAAATTGTATATGCCAAGGCAGGTTGTCACATACTTCCCATGAAATAATACATCATCAAGACAAATTTCAAAATCATTACTGATTCAAATTCAAGTACAAAACACAAAATGTACAATTTACACTATATAACATTAGGCAACTAACTTCTCTTGAGCTCTCGTGTGCTCTCCTCATAGCATCTTCCAGATCATCTACTGCTGCCTGGCTGTGCCTATGCTGGAACCTCAGAAAGTACAGGTGGGGAGATGTGACCTATGGAAAGAACCTTCTAACATACATCAACCCAGAAATCAATTCACACCAAAGCTCTCTGCACTAGTTAAGGCCAATAGTGTTCCAACTGTCTTTATCCTGAAAGTTTTCCCCCAAATTGACCAAAGTTCCCTTTAAGGGCATTCAGAAACAAAAAATTCTCTTAAGAAGTCCATAAATAAATCTGTTTCCCCAACAACCACCCAAATCTGTCTTATATATCTAGACTGTGTCATTAATATGAACAAAATACAGTTAGCAACATCAGAACCAATTTCTAGAGTCTTCTAAATAACCAAGGCTTGGTAGTTAGCCCCCAAACATGGCCCACAGTACTGACAGTAGGTCTGAAAGTCTGGAGTCAAGAATCATGGCTAAGCCCATTCTTCTTTTGTCATAAAAGATGTGAGAAAAATCAGCAAATGCTGGTAACTCTGAAAATGGGAATGAAGAGGTCTCTGCCTCTGGACCATTCTGTGGAATCTAGAAAATTATTTCTATTGCAGCTATAAAGAAATAAATTTGTATTTTACCTGGGTCTGTCATAATTATTCTGTAAGCGTAGCAAATACCAGGCGAGGCAAAGGGCAGTGACAGGAAAGAGGGCAAATATGGAATCAATCTTTGCAGCTAGATCCCAGAATTACTGTCCAATAATGAAACAATTTGAAGAGAGGAAAAATCTGTAAACATTTAGAGGGACGCTGGAATCATGAGCAATAAGGAGAAAGATTTGTGGATACCAAACCTTGCCAAGTCCAAAACACTCTTCTCCCCAGTCTGAGATTTCAAATTTATTAGAGGAGAAATAGATTTTAGAAAGCCACTCCACATTTTGTGAAGGCAATTGATAATAAACATAGGAAAGAATTATGGCAATCTTTAAATCCAGAAAAAAAAAAAAAAAAAAAAACTTGAAAGCCATTTAGTTCATTGGCCTGGGATAAAACATATGAAGAGACTCAGAAACACAAAATGGCTCATAGTGAGGAGGTCACCTTCATGTCTACCTTCATATCTGCAGAGGCCACATCAGCTCTGCTCCACTCTGTCCCTCATCTGCAGGAACACTGACTCTGAACTGAAAGTTTGAAAAATAAGCATAATCACAAAATAAGGATCAGGTATTCTGCACGTGTAGAAACCTCAAGGACCACAATGCACAGAAGAAAGGGATATGGTTATAATACCCGGGGTCAAGCAGAGGTCAGCTTATGGCATGGATATATGTCCTTGTCACAACATAAACCTGAGAACTTCATCACTGTCCCATACCATTAAGTTGGAGGGCAGTAACCAGCATGACTCCAGAGGAACGGTGAATCTCTTCTGTCCTGAGAGTCCACAAAATGCATGTTTGCCACTTAGCCTTCATAATTTTCAGTTTATAGTTTGAAAAGCATCAAGCATATACCAAATCAAAGAAGCATTATTAAATCTCATATACTCAGCTTCAGCAATATCAGCTCTTGATCAATCAAAATTCAGCAATGTGTCTTCCTTTCTCTCTTTCTCTTTACAAGTCAGTTTCAGATGGTTTCATATTTCTTCACTCCCAGGTGTTTTAATTCATTTCTAAGAGACAAAGCAATGAAAAGTTAAAAGTTAATAATAATACAGTGATTACACCTAAAAAGACTAACAGCAACAATTATACTAAGCAATGCCTAGCCAGGGTTTAACTTAAATTTATTTCAGAGTCTCTTTTTTAACATTTATTAAAATGATAGCCAAATAAGATTGTTTTGTCTCCTCCATGACTTTATAATTAGTTTTATACTCGCCCAAATAATTTTTTTGAGATGCCAGTCATTTAACTTGAATTCCCAACAATCTTTAGTTTATTGACTAAATCTCCAAGTGCTATTTGTCATTGGTATTTTACAATTGTTTAGTCAACCATCATCCTGCCCAAGAAAGAGCCATTAGGCACATAGGAATTATTTACATTGAATGGAAAAATAACTTTCTCCATCATACTAGCTACTTTTGAATGCTAGTTGCCCCATGTCATTGATAGTTGGTGTGTTGGGATGTAAGCCATTTTCTTTTTCTTTTTTTCTTTTTTCTACTCCACTTCCACTTCATTCTCCTCCTTTTTTTTTTTTTTTTTTTTTCTGTTTCTTGAGCCAGGGTCTTAATGTACTCCACCTGTTGTAGAACCCAGGATGTAGCCAAGGATGCCCTTAACTTCCTGATCAGCCCACCTGTGCACGAGCTGGAGTTACAGGTGTGCACCAGAACACGGGGGTTCCAATAAAGAACATTTTTAACATTCAACAACTTCTGCTGGGCAGCCCCAGTTTAAAAGCTTTGTAACCTTCTATGAGGTAACTTTGGAGGAAAATAAGTATTGAAATCTCTCCCTTCACTAAGTCTTTCATTCACTATTGATTTTCCTCGCAGTGGCCACTGTGAGCTTTTCAGCTGGATCCTCAAGATGAAATAAAATTTCAAAAGGTCTTTAGATTTACAAACATGTTTTTTATTATTTTTTTAAAAATTGCAATTTGAATTCTTCACTCAACGATTTAAATGTAATTATACTGCTTAACTTAAAAGTTTCTCACTCCTATGTATATGTATATGGTTGTACTGTCTCACTCTATGGCCGTCGGCTCATTAGCTTTCACTTAGTGTTTATGTTTTCTTCATTCTCCTATAGCAGTCGCTGAACTTGGAGGGAACCTCTTCTAAGTCTTTTTGCCTCTTATTACACATAAGTGAGGGAGTCAGTCCTGACACGCAGCAGCTAGGGCACTGAGACTGAGTACCTTCAACTCCAGCCGCTTCGGCCTCATCACTATCCCAAATGATGGTGCCAATTTATACTGCGCCAACAACTTGCAAATGTTTCATGTTCTTCATACCATCCTTGACACTAGGTTCAGTCTCAAACTTCATCGTTACTGGCTATCCATCTATTATATTTGCCCCCATACAAGCATCTAGGTCATGAAAGCATTTCTGTCAAGTTTTACTCAGATAATACATACAATTAATAAAATCACCTTGTATCTATATCTAGCTGTGCTATAGGTCTGCAAAATTAGCATCTTAGTATTGCAGGTTGTGCATCAGGTAGTTCCTTGATAGATGGTATAAACTACAGAGAGAGCAAACTGCACAATGATGCTCACAGGTTTGTGGCGTATTTCTGACTATTGAGAACCTCTATGAATGAAGTACATTGCTTGTCTCTAACAAGGCCTGATAACAAACTCCTGGTCCTACATTTGCAACTTTTGCCTTGGGAATCCAAACTAGAACATTTCCAAAGGCTGTGACTGGAAGGCAGCCAGGATTAGTCTCATTTGCCATCCAGGAAGCAACTTTCAAATCCTGCCCATTCAGGAGGTGTGGTGCACGGCCTGTGAGCTGCATAAAGCCACTCGAGGACTGATAATTGAGCCACCTTTCTTTTTACAAGACTAACTACAAAAGTTTTATTTTTATAGTGAGAAGCTCACTCCGGGCTTTGTTCTATTTTGATCTTTATAACTTATTTTAAAGATCGCTCAGTAGTTATTCATTGCTCAGTCAGTCTAGCTGACCTTTGGCCAAAAGCAGTAGCAGTTTGACCTGGCCTATGGAACTCAGAGCTTCCCACTCCATGAGGCTAGTCGCATAAATAACTTCAAATAAAACCCTCCTGGAAGTCTGTGATGGGCCACAGCATGAGGGAGAAATGGGGCACCATGGAAAGAATGAAGTGGGAGTTGCCAGGAATACTGAGAGCAATGGCCAAGTGTTAAGCATAGTTTTCCATTTCTCCCTTAAGATATTTATCCTTTCAACTAATGGATGAAAAAAATAATAATGGGACCACACGAGAAAACAACACAGTAAAATGAAAAAATGTCCCCTTTAGAGCTTAGTCTTTTACGTGGGCTTCTTTGGGGCAAATCACAGCAGCAAAGAATTCAGTGAAGTGACACTTAAGTCTGCAAACAGCTAGCAGCCAGCACAAAAGATGAACAGCGTGCCTGCACTTGTGTTCAGGTACTCACAGGTACAGATGTGTGTTTGTCAGTACACAGATTCTACGTGCATGTGTGCCTGCTCACAGACAATAACAGGAGAGTGAACGGAGGGCGAATGGCTGGTTATGTCTTGAAGCCATTCACACTTTATGGTGTCTGAACTTCAAAACGAAGCAGTTCTGAAGGCCCATTTAGTGGCACAGTACAGGACTTCCTGAGAAGTTAGGCTCATAAAATAGAGGAGCATCTGGCCAGCAGCACATGAAAAGGGCCCTTTGCAAACAACTATTCAGCAGGGGAGTGTAAACCATTGAGAAACACCTGGCGGATATTGCCCTTGAGGTTCCCAGAGGGTGAAGGTTAGGAAGAAGTTGGTTAATTGGGCATCATCAGGCAACTTGACAGCTCCAGAATACTGGCGGGAAAATATTAAGAGACCACACCTTCTCAACTGGAGTGTTCAGGCACAACCCCCCTCACAGTAGGATCTGGTTCAATGATGTGGGTGGGCTGTGTGTAACTGTCCAAGGTCAGGAAAAGTATCAACTAATGCTTAATTGAATTGGGTCAAATGTCAAAGAGCTAAATGGAAAGAAGAAGAAAAAGAAAGAAAGAAAGAAAGAAAGAAAGAAAGAAAGAAAGAAAGAAAGAAAGAAAGAAAGAAAAGAAAGAAAAAGAAAGAAAGAAAAAGAAAGAAGCTTATATTGTGGTATGATTGATTCTAAGATTCTAGGGAGATCTGAACCTCAGTTTTCTTGTTTTTAACACAGAGGAGGGAGGAGGGAGTCAAGCATGGCCCTGGAAGCCTCCTTTCCCAGCACCCAGCAAGGCTGAGGCGAAAGGATCCAGTTTGAGAACAACCTGCCCTGCATATGGAGATTCTGTCTCAAAACACACAGTGAAATAAAATAACAATCATAGTATTTGCATAACTGTGAGGATTGAATTGATGTAAATAACGCTTTGCACACGTGATGTAGTCAGCCAATGTTTATTTTATTTTTTGTTATTTTCTGTTTAACTAGAGAAACAATATATGGAAGGCATTGTGTGCTGAGCTCAATTTCTCCCCTCTTGTCTCCTGCAGCCAGCTCCTCCCTGAAGAAGAGATTCAAGAGACGGGAGATTGAAGCCATCCAATGCGAAGTGCGGAAGATGTGCCATTACACAAAGCTTCTGTCCACCAAGAAGAACCTGGACCACGTGAACAAGATCCTGAAGGCCAAGCGGCTACAGAGACAATCAAAGACGGGCAACAACTTTGTCAAGAAGAGGCGAGGACGGCCTCGGAAGCAGCCCTCACAGTTCGATGAGGACTCCAGAGACCAAATGCCGGTGCTGGAAAAGTGCATCGACCTACCCAGCAAGAGAGGCCAGAAGCCCAACCTGAGTCCCCTGGCGCTGGAACCGGCCTCGGGCCAGGATGCAGTGATGGCCACCATCGAGGCTGTCATCCACATGGCTCGGGAGGCGCCGCCGCTGCCCCCGCCGCCTCCCCCACCACTGCCGCCGCCCCCTCCTCCACCACCGCCGCCACCGCCGCTACCCAAGACCGCTCGGGGCGGAAAGAGGAAACACAGACCGCAGCCCCCAGCGCAGCCCGCGCAGCCCGCGCAGCCCCCACCACAGCCCCTTCCCCAGGAAGAGGAGGTGAAGGCCAAAAGGCCACGGAAGTCCAGAGCCAGTGAGAGTGATGTCCTTCCCTAGGGCGAGCCTGGGTGGTGGGATCCGGGCTGGGACTGATGTGGAGGAGCACAGCAGCCAGGGTGGGGCTGATGCCCAGCCACAGGGACACCCCGCCCCTCTCTGTAGTGGGTGGGCAGGATGGGCAGAGGGCAGGGTGGAGCTATGGGGAGCTCTTGGGGTAGTGGAATGAGGGGACCCCCTCCAAAAAAAGTAGCTGCCGCTGCTGTTCAGTGGCAGGATCCTCGTGGGCTGCAGAAGACGGAGGAACGCAAAGCTGGTGCTCAATGTTGGCCACCTGACCTTCCTCATCCCAGGTGTGCCCTTGATTCCGATTTCATTTGCTGGTCAGATAAATTAAATGGGAAACACCATCAGCAAACATTCCAAGGGGGAGCAAAGCTGCAAATTTACCAGCTGGCTTGTTATAAGCCACTTCCGCATAATTGGTTTTTATTTCTTTTGGTTTGCAAACTCTGCTAGGCTTTGGGGCACCAACATCATCTTCAAGTGACCCGAGAGATGAATCTTTCCGTTAACAGCACAGTGGTTCAGATGGAATCTTGTGCTCGAGGTGGAATTGGACTGATAGGCGACCTTAGATCTGCTCGTGTTCCTGTCTCGTACACTGATTTTGCATTGTCTTTTTCCTGCTTTTTTCCTTTGTGTTGTATTTTCATGTACTCTCGGTAACTTGCTGCCTTCAACTTTGTGGTACACATCTAAACAAGGTGAACTTTACTCACGTTGTAAAGTACACTCTTCGCGTCCTGCCTCAAGGAACCGGCTTTGAATCCCAATCATTGTGAAACATACTCAGTACAGATTAGAAGCTTTTCAACTAGTGACTCAGAGCAGCCAAGGGATATATCGACCCAAGTGTCAGCCAGGTTATTTTTATACTTAAAACATATCAGTGTCAAATAGGCAGGGAAAAAACGGTTTTAATACTCCCCCACCCCGCAAGTGGAATAACTGATAAGCCACCAAAAATCAAAATCCCATGCCCACCAGAAAGAAAACTGTCTAGCAATGCCTTGGTACCTGATTATTTTCATGCAAAGAGCTGTCATAGGTTGTTAAGAAAAAGAAACAAAGACAGTAGAAGTCCATTATCTCTTAATAATTATTCCTTAAGAACGAAGGGGAGCAAGTGTTCTTATCTAAAATAAATAAAAAAAAATATAAAGTATTCAAAGGGTATCACCACTCCAATTGTATCAAGCCACCTTGGACAAAGTATCCAAATTGTGGTTGCCTTAATACACTAAAACATTGCTGTACATAATGTAATTATAAATCTATCAGTCTGCATGGATGCAAACTGTGTGTGACAAATCGTCTTTGAAATGGTCAATTTCAATTGTACATTTCTCATCCAAGTTGTACTTTAGCCTCTGGTTTAGTGTGAACAGATATTCCGTCTATCTTCCATTTCCACAAACCAAGTTTGGACTTAACCCACTGCCGTAGATGTTGTTAAAAGTCAGATGTGGAAATTTCAAATAAGTATTCTCAATTTCCTCCCTTACTCCTCCCCTTCTTCAAGACATCAAATACCTGGCATCATAGCTTATATAAAGAGAGACAACATTTTCTAAGGGGAATTAGGATATCTGGTTTACCTCCAAATTAAGATTCTTTACCGAAAGTCAGGACCAGCTAAGAAACTGCGTTATCACTTCAGAGCATAGTATCTCCTTCTCAGAGAGAGATGGATCTATTGGGGAACATAAATGAATAAGTGAGTAGTATCTACTGAAGGAAATTTGAAAGTCCCAAGTTAATATGCTTATAAATACACCACTGAGTCGTGGCACCAACAGTTGCTTGGAATTACAGAGCCATCCTGTTCTGCACTGTCGAAATGGACTTCATGTCATTTGCAGCCTGCTCAGTCAGTCTCTTTTAATCCTAGCAATACATAAATTTAAAGGACTCTGCTTATTTCAAGCTTTTATCCTAGATACTCAGTTTGTGACCTGGGTTGACCTATATATGGCATTTCATACAATTTGAACAGCAAAATCTAAACAGCCATTTTCAGTCTGTCACTCCCAAGCCATGTCTGAGTAGCTCCAAAGTCATAGGGAGGAAGGTATAGATCAGTCCCCTTTCCCCGAACCATTGCTACGAAAGAGCAGCCATTTCCATTCCAATTAAGCCATAAAGAGGGTTCTCTTCCTGATGGACTTTGAAAACCATTTCTTTCTTTCCTCCTTCATTCATGTGGTGTACAGTCTCCCAACCCAATCTATACGCAGTCTAAACCTTCCTACAAATGACAGAAAGCTGGTGCTTAATAAACCTCAAGGAACATCCATCATTCGATCGGTATTAACCTGCATTTGGTGACTAGCTCAAAAAAAGTTTGGGTTAGAATCTCCAAACAAATAAAAAGATTCTAGGAGAGAGACAGTGGATTTGTCACTTAACTCATGGATTGGGGTGTAGTGTTATCTGTGAGTAAATGTGAGTCACATGGAAATCCTCGCATGCAAGCTCTGAGAACTGTTTGGAAGACTAGAGGACCAAAGAGTGTCATGGTGTGCAGCAGCTGATGATGCAAGGGAGCCCATCCGTGAGCACGGTGGCTCCCCTGCCACCCAGAGATGTCCTCACTGCTGCATCTGTTTTTCTCTTGTTTTTCATGAACCTGACTTTAGCTCATTGCTACAACTATGTCTGTATTCCCTAACTGCACTCTTAACCTCTCCTTTGCTGCCCAGGCCCCTCCATGAAGCCAGCTGAATTTCCACATCTAAGTGGTTTTACAGCCAGAAAGAGAACCCAGCTCTTGAGTCAAAGTTGGAGGTTCTTATCCACACAATACTGCCTTCAGGGGATGCATTTCTATTCTGAGAGGGATTGTTTGATAACCTCGAGACTCCATTTACAGACCCACAAAACATTTTGTAATGATCCCTTGCTTATAAGTTCAATTTTTGCTTCTTTGTAGAATACTCCTTCAGTGAGTAGGTAGAGACCCACTTACAGTATAAGGAGTCCAGTTAAAGATGAGAAGGTAAACGTAGATGCAAAAGCTCCTTAGAGGTGCTGATGGGTCTTTAATCCACCTTCCCAAGGGACTAGAAAGCCATTTGCTTTTTGACCCCCTCATCTCAAATGAGAGGAACAGAAGTTTAACTTCTTCAAATAGCCCAGCTGTGGCTATCAGCCAAGAAAGAAAGGTCATAGGAAGGGAAAGCATGGAAGGTTGCTCTGTGATTTGGCAAGACCAGGACTCAGCAGTCACTGGCAGCCTAGTGAAGGTGACTAAGGGCTGGCAGTAGAATGGTGTGTAAACTTGGCTGCCGACTGCAGTAGGAGGCCATGTTCAATGGCAGTCAAAATGTGTGTTCTGCACATTGCTGTATCTATAAATATGATAAGCAAGTGGTGACAGAATTATAGTATAAGGTGATATATTATAAGCAGATCATAAAGGATTTGGTATTAAGACTTAAGTAGAAAATCTTACTCCTGGCTTGTTACTCAACAATATTCAGATAATGAGCTTGTGGAGTGTATTTTTCCCTATCACTAGGAAGGTTGACCTGGGAACTGTCTAAAAGTCTATACAGATATTTCCAAAGCCTTTAAATGCCAACTGTAGCATAGAGGGGGAGTGGCGGGAGCCGAAATGCCTCAAAAGCCATTTAAGTGTTATGTCGCAGGATTTTCAGTCCTACTCATTATGTAAAAGTACATAAATATAGACATTTTTCTCAACACTACCCTATCGTATCACAATGGTCCAAATGCCAGCGCTTACAGATAATGTCATCACAGTGCCTAGAAACTCAAACTGTAATATACCGTAGCATCTTCTTGGTGTTTCTTCACGTTTCTTTCCACAAAGCAAGGCTCCCTCTGCCTCGTGTTTCTAAGAGAGTTCACCCCACTGAGGAGCCTGCCTTCCCTGTTGGACTCTGTCACTTGGGGAACAGTCATAGAAGCACATATCAACCAAGGAAGAAACTTCCTGGATATCTGTCTCCCACTTGCCCAGGTATAATAAACACTAAAGAGGGGAAAACCGAAGAACTGCCAACTGGTCAATCTGGAAGGGTAGTTCTGCCCTGGATTGGTGTCTTTCTTTTTCTTCCTTTTTTAAAAAGAAATCTATTTCTTAAATAATAATAAATGCACATGATGTGTTAAATATGTACATATATATTTCAAAAAATGGGCACAAGATTGTCTTACAAGTCCTTCTGGCTAATTTTTAGTTTGTATTCATAAGTGGTTTTTAAAAGCCTTTTTTAAAGTGTAATTTGCATGTTCTACTTTGATTGTATGTAAACATATTTTAGAACAAAAATGTATTTGTATTTTATTGAATATAGAGGCAAGAAAAATTGTACATTGTTTGAAATGTTCTTTTGTAACAGTTTTTATTCATAAAGCATTTTTGTACATTTAAATGAACATGGACTTGCTGTCATTTGAGGCGTAGCGACATCTGGCATGCTTTACTGTCATGCTCTCCCATGGTCTTAGATGTTGGGTTTTAAACATTTTTTTTTTTTCTAAAAGAAAGTTCAGTCTCTTTCGCTACCAGATCAGGTTAGCACAGTACAGAGCACTTAACTATTAAAAAAAAAGTTGATCCTATTCATATGTTATTCATTGTGTGAAATTAAAGACATTCAATTCAGTCTAACATGAGTTGTGAATTCTTTTCTTTTCTTTCCCATCTGGTTCACATCAGTAGGCAGTTTAATAGCATTTGAGGGTCTCTCCTCACACCAAGTGGATACCCAATCATTGACAAAATCTTAACCCAACTTCTGTCTCTGGGAAATTCACTGAAGACAAAACTTGCGTCCAATTTGCAGGGTTTTATGTTCAGAAAATATTTTCCTACCTGGATATCCTGCAAAGGTTGATTGAGAGCAGGGCAGATTTCCTCCTAACAACCAATCTCAGTATGTTGGAGACATATCTTAGCCTAAGGCTTTAACATAAAAAAAAATATGGGTGGGAATGGAGCTCCCATCCCAGATTTTCTGTGGCTTTATTCATAGTTCTGAAGAAAGAATCCCTGTCTGAACTCCAAACACTACTCCAGTGATAAGAAAGGACTTTGTAATAAACACCACTTATTGCTCACCTACTGCTACCTATACTGTGTACCTTTGTGTCTGAGCGAACATACATGGCTTACATTTGACCAATAAACTGGCTCTTCTAGGCAATATGAAGAAGGATGTAAGGATGAAAGAGTCACAGACAAAAATGAGCACACATATTTTTACTTCCCTCCTTCTCTGGTCCCCTTTTTTACTTTGTATTTGGAAAACTGTAGAGTGCAGTCTGTACTTTTGTCTTGTTTATAAAAATACCACTACCACATAAGGTGGGATTCTTTTTGCCTTCTTTCTCTCCTCTTCCAAGACTGTATGTCCCAAAGCCAACAAGACATATAAGAAAGGTTATGAGCAGGTCTTCATACCCTCACCAATCTGTGGAACCCACTATAGCATTTACCACGGCATATTGTATTTAAAGAAGCCACAGGAAGTAATACTGGTCAGGTGGGATGAGTGGAAGTTTCCAGAGGCTGATCCACGGGTGGATGGAGCACTGAACGTTGAGGACCCAGGACTCAGAAAACCCCTGTCGGTTTGTTCTTCCTCTTCTCTGCAGTCTGTCTTGTATTAAACAAAGAAACTATAATCTTTGTGAATCCAGTTCATGGCTTGATACTTCCAAAATCAGTAATCACGTCTGAGAGTCTCCATATTGGTTTCTTGTCTCAAGTCCAGGGCTTTTGTTCAGCCAACTGTGTTCAGGGTTGTTCTCAAGAGAACAAATGTCTGTACCTGTGGTTGGTATGAATCTGTCTACAAATAGATAAGTGGAGGCAATCAATATTTCATAACTTTTCTATGTCATTTTTCCCTTAGATAACATACCACTCCATTCCACCAGCCAACCTGATTCTCAGTTCCAGAGCCAAGGAATCGTTTCTCCACCCCTGGGGAGAAGTCAGGCTCCCAGAAGGCCTCAGTCCTCTCTATTTTTCTAGTCTCTGGGCATTTTTAATGTAAAATCCAGAAAGAACATAGTTTTGGGGGTTTGGTGGTGGTGGTGGTGTTTCTGATCGTTTACTTGTCTGTTTTGAGATGGATGTGCAACTTGAGTTGGCTTCAGACTCTCGACCTTGTACTTCCTCACCTTGGAAATGCTGGGATTACAGTGGACACTGACACATGCAAATGAACACATTTTTCATTTTTTTCTCCTGTACCTTTGAAATAGGATATGTACTCTGAAAGAATGAATATGAACCACTCTATCTACCTGTATTAGAGTGTTAAGAGACAGAGATGTTGGAAATCAGTTCCCACCTTAAAACCCATCTAGGATGAGAAGGGAGTGGGACAGTGTAATTTACAGAACTGAAGGATGGCCCCAAATAGGCACTTTTTGGATTGGATGAGATAACCAGTGGGCGTGATGGGTGGGAAGGGAAGGGATCCCACACAGAGCTGTGCGTCTCCAGTGCCAGTGCCAACATTGATTTTTGTGGGAAATGTCAATATCCAGATTTTTAGTTCTTTTTTGTCAGATTTTTAGTTCGTATAAAACTGTGGCAATATACTCTCTTGTCATGAAAGCTTTTAATTTCTAAGATGAAATTAGAGGAGAAACTAGTTCCAAAGTGTTATTCGCATTCACATATGGTAAAACTGGGATGCACCGAATGACAAATGTTAAAATCTTCAAACAGAAAGTGCACACATTCTCTTATTAAGCTTGATGTTTTAAAAAGCAATTAGCTTCTTTTCAGTAGACGTTGTATTGGAGCAACAGTCCAGAGGACTAGGATATATTCTTGCTTGGTCACTGAAAAAATTTTATCCCTGGGAGTAAAATGTCCTGAAGTTATCACACATCTGCTCTATAAAGTGGGAAGTAGAACACTGTGAGATCAGCAGCATCCTTTAATGCCGAGTGCCTTGCTGTCTTTGTACCTTCTCTATAAACCCTGTCTTTAGTTCGCAACTTCATGCTTCACTATTTGTGGAGCAAGTGACATTCTGAGTTGTTGTCTCAGCAGCAGATACTGTTCCAAAACACGGATACATAGGAAGACAGTGTGGAGAAATATGATGCAGCCATACATTCAAGCCCATACACCCTCCCTTTTTGCCTGTCTCCTTTTCTTCCCTTGGTAGCACATTGTCAGGCACCAAACCCATAAAGTTGAATAAGAAAAGCCTACCCTCATTTAGTGTTCTTGTTTGAGTTTTGATTTTGTTGATATCCTCCTGTCTCAGCCTCCATAGCACGAAGATTACAGATAAGTGCCACCAAACCTACACAATTGAAATCTATTCAAGCTACCCTACCTAGATAATGATCATTCTCTCTCCATTATCTGCCTCTCCAAATTCTAATTATCTTTATGGCTTTATTCAAACTTCAGCTCCTCTCAGAGGTCTTGTGACCACAACCCACAATCATCTCTTCTTGTACCACTCACCCGCTATCTGGCCTCATTCATTCCCTAGATGATGGTGTATAATTATCACTCAGAGGCTGCCATGTGAAGTTAGAGACTGCTCTCTGCAGAAGGGAACCTCGCTGAAAAGAAAACGGAGATGAAACCCAGCCCAGATTCTCCTCATCAAGCTGGATGCCTTGGTGGGATGTCTTCCTCAAGTGAACATCTTGTTTATCAGTCTCACATAAGTAACAGACACAAAAAGAAAGGAGAGAGAGAGAGAGAGAGAGAGAGAGAATCAGAGATGAGACAGACACACCCAGGGAGAAAATCTAATATAGAGTCTTGAAAAATATGGTCAAACTCTTCTACCTTTTCTGCTCTCTCAAACCTCATGGGCTGCTTTGCTTCTGAAACTTCCAGTTTTAATCCACCACCAATACACACACACACACACATACATACACACATTCCCATACACATACACAACACACACATTCTCTCATACACACACAATCAAACACACATATGCACAAATACATACACTCACATATACCACAAACACATACATAAACTCACATACACACAATCCACATAAACACATAAATACATTCACATACACAGTTACATAAACACACAAAACATATACATGCATTCAAAAATATATACACACTTATACATACAGAGATTTTACTCAGCAATACTGTGAATTCTAAATACCCCTGAATCTATTCTCAAACTAAGCAACTGACATAACACTTTGTCAGGAAAGATGGGACAAAACCACAGAGCCAGAACCAGACAATACTGAGGTTTGGTAGCATATCCCTGCTAATAAACTTCACTCAGCTATTTGACATCTGATGTCTCAAAAGATCTAAAGATGTATGGAAGTTTTATTATGAAATAATTAAGAGTCACAGGAGATTGCAAAGGAATATTCAAAGACGTTCCCTATGCAGGCCTCTCTCCATTTTTCTCTCCTGTGTCAGTGTCCCACATAATCACCACACAGTATCTATAGCATAAACCAGATAGAATAAAATCCACAGAGCTTAGTCACATGCCCTCCTAATTGTGTGACTAACATATGTACGTGTGTGTGTGTGTGTGTGTGTGTGTGTGTGTGTGTGTGGTGGTAATGTATCTGAATAGTTTATATAAAGATTCATGGAATGCTGTCACATGCATGATTTTATGTAACTTCTGGCACAGTTGATATACTTTGTTGTAGCAACCCCACACATATATCACTAAACTAACCACCTCCCCCCACCATGTCCACACTCTTAAAAAACATTTATGCATGTCCCGTCTCCACAATTTTGCTACTTCAGGAACATTACACAAATGGAAGAATGTAACACATATTCTTTTCTTTTAAAAGTACATTTTAGAACAACTTTAGATTTAAAAATATTCTGTGAAAATTGTAGAGTTCCTATGGACACAGCTTCCCTTATTACGATAGTGTGAGAATACAATGGTATAATACTGCAAGTCAAAGTTAATTGCTACCTTTATTGTAATTAATAAAATAATATCATTACATTCCACACTTCATGTTGATGTTCTCTACATACTAGAGTTAATTTTCACACTATTTAGCTTCAATTGGTTATGACAGTTTTTCAGATTTTTGCCTGGTATTTTTTGCTTGTTTGTTTGTTTGTTGTTTTGTATTGATATCCTTCGTAGTTTTGAAGAAAGCTAGCCAGATATATTGTAGGACATCCCTTACCTAGGATTTGCTTGGACTTTTTTTCCCCTACAAGTATATGGATTGTTTTAGAGATGAAGAAAAATTGATTCTGGTTGCTCTTACAATGGTAGGTACTGTCAACATGATACCTCATGGGTTGACCTTGCTTGCCTCCCTGAGTTAGCATCCATCTAGTTTCTCAACAATAAATTTCTTGTTTCCTGTTTCCAAGAGTGTGCTCTCTGTGAAGAAGCTGCACCAGAGCCCACATTTAAGAAGTGTGAAATTATGCTCCAGCTCTTCAAGCAGGAACATAAATTATTTGGAACTCATATGCTTAAAAGATTTTTGTCTATTTTGATTCTTTTGATTTTGAAATCATTTCATACTTATAAAAGATTACAAAACCAGTACAGATTTTTATGTAATGTCTTCCCCCAGCTTCCTGTAGTGTTAAAATTGTACATACCCATAGCACACTAAGAAATTAACTTTGGTATAATACCATTTGTATAACTTTGTAATGATTTTCTCTCTTTTTTCTAATAATGTCATTTAGCACATTTTAACTATCAAGTCTTGGTATACATATTTCAGAGAACAGTACTTAGCAACAAAGGAACAAAGGACAAAGGTCAAACACCCAGAAGACAACCAGTATATACCAAAATATACATAGCATTAATTCTCTATCTAAACTATTTCAAGAACTGTTCAGTAGTGTTGAGTACATTCACAGTGGTATTCAACGAATCCCCCTTTTCCCATTTTGCAAAACTAAGCTATTCCCTATATACCTAGCAACTATCATGCTTTCTGTCTCTGAGTTTGACCACTTCAGGGATTTCATCTAAGTAGAGCCACAGAGTATTTGCCTTTTAAAGGTTTACTTCAATCTATTACTGGGTAGTCATATGCATGGATATGCCAAGGTTTAATCAATTACTCTCCAATGAAGGAAACGTGGCTAGTATCCAGTTTTAAGTTATTACAAGTAAAGCTGTTATAAACAGTTTATATATGTATATGTTTATATATATGTGTGTGTGTATGTCAAAATAAATTTCTATTTCTGAGAAAATTACCCCAAATTGTTACTAGTGAGTTGCAATTTTTTTTTTCAGATTTGAGAGGGAGCTATCATACTATATCCCGATGTAGTCAAACCATTTTAACTGCCCATAAACAATGTGGAAGTGCTCCACTCTCCGAATTCACACCAGTATTTGATATTATCACTACTCTTCCTTTTTGTCATTAGGATAGATATTTAGATGTCTTAGTTTCTTCAGACTGCAATGGGTAAACAGGTGATTGACAGTGTACCAACCTGTCAACTTGACACAACCAAAAGTTACTTGAAAGAGGGAACCTTAATTAAAGAAATAGGTCAGATTGGATTGTGGGTATATTTTTGAGGCATTTTCTTGATTTCTGTTTGATATAGAAGTGACCAGGTCACTGTGGCCCTGGGCTAAGTAAGAAAGCTAGCTGAGACCATATACCGGGAAATGAGCCAGGAAGCAGCATTCTTTCATGGACTTATATACTCAACACTACTGAACTGCACTCTTGTAATGGTTTTGATAGAAAATTAATGCTATGTATATTCATGTCATGACTTCCATCCATCATGGGCTATGATGTATACATTTAAGCCAAGTAAGTTCTTTCTTCCACAAAGTTGTGTTTGGTTTTTCTTATAGTGTTTATTACAGCAACAGAAGGCAAACTAGAACAGATAGGTAAGAGATAGATGAGACATACATAGATGATAGATAGATAGATAGATAGATAGATAGATAGATAGCAGACAGATGATAGACGATAGATTAAAAATAGATGATAGGTGATAGTCATAGATTTACGTATAATCTGAAATAAATTTGAATGCAAATACTAATATGAACTTGTTATATATGTAGATGTAAATGATTGTTTTCATACATATATTACTAACTCAAAATTATTTCTATTTCTTAATTTTAGTTGGAAAATTATAAAACTTGAATTTCTAACTCCTAAAAGAATTTGTATAGAAATTCAACTATCTTTCTGGTTTACCAATTCAAAATTATATATACAAGATTTAAGAGATAAAAACAATGGTATCAACATGATTATTATAAACAGTATTTTCTTTCTTCTTTCTGCCCTGCCTTAACTACTCTGTAGTTCTATAGCAGCCAGAAGAAGTTCTTTGCTTTGCCTCTCTCAAGGAAGTGCAAATCCGTGAAGCTGCAAGACCAAGAAGTGGTGGACAGCTAGCAATGCAAGCAAACCAAGTCTATGTTACTGTCCATTGAGACCTATTTATACTTCCTCCAAAAATCACATGTCCTCCAGAGGGCTCACCTCAGCACATGTGCCTCAGCATGTGAGTCTGATTTAGGAAAACTCCATAAGTCTGTATCAGCTGACATCACTCTGCCAATCACCTTAAGTTCTCAGAAGTGGAAAGAAATCATAAAAATCTCTAGAGAAGCTCTTTGGTTCATTTCTCTCTGTGGAGTCCCAATAAATGCAGCTCAACAATGCAGTGTAAGACAGACTAATACATTGCTTGTTGTTAGCAAAGAATCCTTCACCATGTGTCTTTTCACATGCTTGCTTTAGCAAAACATCCTTTCACCTGTGTCTGCTACAGCAAAATGTTCTTTGACATAACTGACTTTCCAGAGAAACCATAAGTTTCCACCTCAACCTGCTAAGGTACTTGCAGAGGATGGAGGAAATATAAGATAGGTAGTAGAGGAAGGGAGTTATACATACTAGCTAAAGTCATGTAATCAGTTGCAGAAATAAGAATTACAAGTGACATGTTTCTGTCCTACTTTATTAAGAACATCTACATATATATTGGACTGATATTTGCATTTTCTTTCCTTTATTTTTATTATGTAACATCAATTGAAATAACAGTGGTATCATATTTAAATGACTAAGCGATCCTCATGGGGCTTTGTGTCATATTCTAAAATATAAAGTGCATTCGAGGTTCTAGGTGGAATAGTTATATCTTATTAGGCAGAATAAGGCATGTCAACTTGACCATATGTGAAATCAGTTAAAACCCTTGGTGATGTGCATTGCTGTGAGCTATTTTCTTAATCCAATCATTTGAAAAAATAATACATACCCCAAATCTGGGCCACATCTTCTGGTGGCAGCCCACACAAAAGGACCTGGAAAATTGCCTGCTCACCCTCATTCTCAATGGCCAGTGTGTCTATCCTATATCTGTGCTGGTATTGAATCCAATTTCTTCAAGATTCCAACATGGAATGGAAAGCAGCAGCTCTCCAGGAATCCCCCAGGACCCCAGCACTAGACTGAGACTGCAGACCCATTTGGCCTTGTGCAGTCTACAGCTACTGAACTCTCAAGCTTTGCACAACAGTGGGACTACCCAGAACATATCCTGTAAGCCCACCTCAAAAATTCTCTTTATCAATTCTGTTCCTTTAGAGAACCCTGACTAAAACACAAGAGCTTAATGATTGAAATAGAATATCATTCACACGATTATTGAAAGCATAGCATTTGCAGGCTTCCTGCTTTCATATTTATGATTACTCTGTACTTTCTTAATGAGAACATGGAGCACATATAAACTTGTCCCCCCTTAACACGCATATACTATCCAGTGGGGAAAGTAAATAGCTGAATAATGCTCATCTCCTCCTTCTGTGTCTTGTCCAACTAGATGCTTGAAGTTCATCCTCAAGGAGATTCCTAAGAAAAAGTTCATGAGAACAAAGCTTCCTGAGTTCCTTCATGCTAATGGGAGTTTGCACCCAGCATACATGAAGTCACCGGATGCATATAATGTCCTTGGCTCTCAAGTGCATTCGCTGCATATTTTAAGACAGTTTCTCTATTCTCTTCTGGCAGGAAATATGTTTTTGAAATTTTAATTATAATTTTTTTTGCTTGTGTCATTTTCTTTTTTAGATACACAAAGAGACTTTTCCCTTGATCTCTTTAAAAGGCATTACTTTTATTAGAACGTACTTGATTTGTTAAAAGTTCTCCTCCACATGTAACTTAAACAATTGTAAAGAAACGTCTTCCCTCTGTAAGGTATTTTCATCTTCTTTCCTGTGTTTTTGCTTTGGGATCACCTACTGTCTTCAAGGATCTTTCTCCTGCAGCTTCAACTTCAGTAAATACATTTGCAACTCCTCTTTATCACCTTGTTTCTTTTAAATTGTAAAATAATCCCGCCATTTCTCTGTTTCCTTCAGGTATTCAATACTGTATTTGTTCAACCTTGCATTCTCTGTTATTGATCCTGTTTGATTGATTTGTTTGGAGGTGTTGTATTGTTTTCTTTCCTTTTACTTCTTTTTCTTTCTTTTATTCTTTTCTTTCTTTCTCTTGAGTCAGAACCTAGTCTCAAACTCAGGATGTGTTTAGAGTTGGCTTTGAACCTGCCTTCTTCCTTTGTCAGTCTTCAGAGAACTGGGATGGGAAGCGTTTGCTATCATTCCTAAGATTATTTTGGTTCATCTTCATTTCTGACATTGTGATTTTTGTTCCTTTTAAATTTCTCTGAGCTCTGTCAGTCTATCTGTTTTACTGCTTCCAACTTGTACTATTATCTTACATCTTTTCTATTTTCTTAAAATATCTTTTGATTTTTGAAATAATAGATTAGAATCTGGGGGGTTAACTTTTTACATTATTTATTGATTTATTATTTGCTTTGTGTGAATGTGCACAATCTCATCCATCTGGTTTGTTTTGTACATCTACTTTACATTTTTCCTTTTTTCCTTTTTTAGCAACTGTTAAATGATTTAGAAGTTGATCTTTCACTGTAATTTTTTAATAGTTTGTAACTTTTAGAAACATACAAGATTAAGGATGGCTTTCCAAATGTAGGGCATCTTATCTTCCACTATTTCCCTGAAATGTCAAAAATATTGCTAAGACCTCTTGCCTCTGTTTCCTCACCCAGTTCTACCTGAAAATTTTCTTCCACTCCCTCTATTATCCTTAATGCCATTTTAAATGACACTGAGTTTAACTACAAAGTACTTTCTCACGATTTTGTGCTACACAACCTATGGGCTTTTAAGAAGCCTATAACTCATCCCTGCTTACAAGCCACAGTTGTTTCCAACTTTAACCTGTAATAAGACACACAAAAATGAATGAAGGTTGGGGCATGCCACCAGTATTTGATATGTTTAAAGAGAGAGAGAATGTATCTCAATGTACATTACTTAGCAAATCCAGAAGAAATCTTAGGTGGCACTAGCTGACCTAGCCTGGCCTTCACCTTCTATGTTCTCAGAATGGATGTAGAATATACTGAGAATGCAGCATCCCAAGACACGGAGGGAATGTCTAGACCTAACCAAGCTCTGTTGTAAGTCCTCCTTAGAGCAGGATGTTGGGCAACACTTAGGATCAATAATCCAAGCTATGGCAGAGTGTGGCCCCAGGACAGAGTGCTAATGGTGTCTCACAGCTGTCATAAAGTGTAAGGCATGTGTAGACAAGACATAGTCCCCTGTGGGAAGTTCTTCTGAATCTTGAGAAACGCACTTACCATGGATTCTAGCCTTCTGTTTGCTCTAGATGCCTACCTGTAAGTGAATTTACTCTTGCTCTGAGTCTTCTGTCTCACTAAATTTGAAAACTTTTGCAAAGAAGCATCCCTTGGTACAAGTCATAAGTGAAAGGAAAAAATGTAAGTATGTTACAATTACTATGCACATGGAAGGATTATGGTATACAAAGACAGTTAGATTGGCTGATGGGGCAAAGAATCACAGAATATCAGTGGGGAATAGAAGACAGTCAATAGGAAGGAATCATAATGTTAAGAAAAATGGGAACAGAATTACTGAGCATTTATAACATTTTAAAAACAATATATTCAAAATTTCAGAGAGATTGACTCATGGTTTATGGATTGTCAGTTACCTTTCCTACTTAGAAAATAGAGTATTTACACATCTACTGTTTCAAATCTGTTGATTCAATGTAGCAGTAGATTCCTACAGGCCTGCTCAAAAACATGGCTTTGTGTGGCAGTACAAATACACTAGCCATAGATCTAGTGCCATCCCTCAAGGAAAAGATATGCAATGATGGGTAACACAGGTGAGGTTAAAAAACAATTCACCAAACAGAGGAACTGTAGAAGACCCGCAGCATGGCTTAGGATTAAAAGGTGTCCTCCTCCTAATCTGTTTAGAGGATGTTACATTTTAGCATAAAACAAAGGACAAATGAGCTTAAGCAGGAGAGTATCAGATGTGTGGCTTTTCTCCTTGCAGCGTTAGTTACTCTTGCATCCCATTGACAAACATAATCACTGGAACATCTTAGGGGAGGAAGGATTTCTAGCTCACTGTTCTGTGGAGTTTCAATCCATCAAAGTGGGGAAAGAAGGGACAGGGATCCTAGTGGGGGAAGCTTGTCACTTCCCAGCAAACTCTCTCCAGTTGATGGGCTACAAGCTTTCAGACTTCCACCCTTGTACATTATCTCCACCAGGCAGACCCCACTCCAAAAGTTCCCTTGCACAGGGTAGAGAACAAGCACTCAAATCATACATCTATGGCTTGAATTTCAGGTTGGACTCCTAACCCCCTCTCCCTTCTTTTTTTTTTTTTTTGCTATAAGTATAATTCTACTTCTTCTAGATCAGGTGTCCATTAATTATGGCTCATGAGCCAAATAGTGTCTGCTTTTTATTTCTGTCTGACTGTCCCCAAGCTATGTATGACTTTTTACTTTTCAAATGGTTAGAGGAAAAAAAAAATCAAAGCGAGAACCTTTCATGTCACGTGAAGTGAATGTTATATGAAACTCAAATTTGAGTGTCTAGCAGTGAAATTGTATTTGAGCACATGCAACTCGTTCATTTGTGTGTTTATCTGGAGCTGTATTTGGGAAATCGGACTGGCTGAAGAGTCTCACTGATTTGTTCGCTGGCTTTTGACAGTGTTCAGACTGCGTAGTGCATTTGTTAAGTGGTTACTCCCGAGAAAATCAAAGCATGGATTGTAGTACCATGATCTAGTTCATTGTGAAGCTTGCCTGGAAGCATTTTACTCAGCTCCTAGAAAAAATAGTAACATTATTATTTTTTTTTAAGACCAATATTGGACCCAGACATCTTTTAGCTCCTCCTTCGATATCTTCAATCATTTGGAATGCTACTTCCTACCAGAAGCTGTATTTATTCTGACTATGCTCACTAACCCCTCTGTGATGTGGCATACTCAAGCTTCTGGTGCACTGAAAGCCCCCTCTGACTTCTGTCAAACCTTGTGCTCTACCAGGCAAAGGCAGTGCTCCTCTGTCCTCCTGGAGTACATCTGCAAGCACTGGGAGCAGGCTGCCGTATGTGGCTCTGACAAACCAGCTGCCATATTTATCAACAATTTTAAATGGCTGCTGAAGTCCACAATGAGCATCTCCATGGTAGAGCTTCCAAGGAGCACTTTTTAAAATCCCTCTTATAAATGCCAGCAGCCACCTGTTAGGTGATGGCCATTATGAACTTGATTGTCTCTGATGGATGGGTTGGTCATTTAGGACAAGCATGCTGACACGGAGGAGAAGCAAACAGTTCAGCCTTCATAAAGCTTTGTCTAGGGCAGACTCGATTTGTCTTGTGTTCTTTCTTCTTCTTACTCTTTGCTTCACTGGATTGGAACAGCACCAGAGAGAAGAAGAGAGTGTGAGTGAGGAAAGCAACTCACCTCCATCTGCCTTCAATTCTGGAGCTAAAAAACAATTCCCAGGCTGCCTTTGTCCATGGGAACCTGATGTGGTGACAGAACATTCTGTCTTCTTGCTATATGAGCTAGTGTGTCGAGGTCTGCAGCCTCATAAACTCCATGGGCCCTTTCCAGTCACTATTCTTAGGCTAAAAAGGGTAGCTTTGAAACCTCAACCCTTCTTAGATGAGAACACTGTGTTTCTAAACAACCAATCCCACTGTAGGCTGGTGTCTTTAATGCAGGTAGCTGGGCCAACCCAGGAGGGTTCATGGGCTTTGTGCTTCCATTTGTGCTTGCTTTCTGGAATGTTCAGAAAAACAGAAGACATGTAAAACTCTTCAGCGATGTGCTTCAGTGAATCCAAGTGTGTACTATGAATTTTTCTGGAGGAGACTCAGAGGAGAACACTCAATGGCTGCTTACAGGGGGGAACCAAAGCAATGAAGCGTTCAGAAATGGTCTAAGTCAGACCTGAGGAATCTGTAGCAGTCCTCTAGTTCCCGACCCGGACAAATCATCTGGTGCCCAGCTTGGATAAAGAAGATAGGGAGGAAGATAAGCAAAGACATGTCCCTGAGCCTAGTACTGTACACATTCACTCCCTGGACTGGCTATAGCTGGATGCTACTACATCTTCTTGTCATTTTTACTTGGCAGAGCTTTAATATAGTATGAAGACATTGAGCACTGAAGGGAAGACAAAGCACTGGACATATGTAATGGACAAGTATTATGTTCAGCTGCTTCTTATAAAATCAGACCATGATATTTAATGTCCAGTGTTACAAAATGAGATCATGTCTGAGAAATCACTTTAACCACTATCCAAGTAGAAAGCATTACTGGTATACCCAGTGATGGGATACAAGCAGATACCAATATACTTACTACCACTAGCCCCATGGACACTAGTCCTGATAGTATCACCAGCACACTCTAACTAATAAAGAAGAATACAATGAATGTGGCAAAGGACCTTGGAGCCACAGTATTCTTCAGAGGCATGATTGATAAGCCAGCTGGAGTCCACTGTACAGAAATGAGAAACGGCAGTTTCCAGGATGTGAGGTTTTGTCATAGGGACATCTCTTGTTTCTGTACCCCAGTCCCTAGCAGCAACCCAAAATGACGGAACAGAATTACAAGAAAAAAGTATTTTACTATATGACAAGGAGAACTTGCCCTTAAAGACATTGTGAACACACTGTCTTTGGAAATGTTCAAGTAGAGATGAACATCTTCTCAGACACCAGCCTCGTCATTCATCCACTGACTCATACTGCAGTATCTGTAGATGGTCCCTGGATGTCAAGCAGAGTTTTAGGTACCAAACATATTATAGTGAATGAGCATGATACTGGCTATCAGAGCAGAGCCTTACTGGGAAAGGTGGATGCTAAGTCATGACAGCCACTTCCTCTCATTTCCATCATTTCTCTCTGAGAACACCAGCTTCTCAGATATATGGTCAGTTGGAGAGAAGGACACAATCACCCATATTTGATTTTGTGAATGTGTGATTTTGTGTTTGGGGGTGGGTGGGTTGTATTGAGATTTTAACTCCAGCTGGCAGAGAATAATCTTGACAATAGAAAATAGGCAACGCTTAGAACTTCTAAGTCCCCAGGGTGGTGGTTTGATAGGAACGTCCGCTTAAGTTCATATATTTGAGTGCTTGGTTCCTAGTTGGTGGAAGAGTTTGAGATGATTAGGAGGTGTGTCCTTGTTGGAGGATGCATATCACTGGTAGAGGGCTAAAGTTTCAAAGGCCTACACCATTTCCAGTTAGCTCTCTATCTGGGCCTTGAGCTTGTGGATCAGATGTAAGCTCCCTGTTACTGTTCTAGCACCATGCCTGCCTACTTCCTGCCATGATCCTTGCCACAATGGTCATAGACTCACCCTCTGAGACTCTAAGCCTCATTAAATACTTTATTATACAGGCTGCCCTTGGTCATGGCACTTTGTCATGGCAACAGAAACATAATTAAGACACGCAAAGAGTCTCTTTTCTTTCCTGTGAAAACATGACTGGCCCTATCTCAGTGATTGTCTGGTAGTAACTGTTTTGGAACTAGACTTTTACCCAATTGCCTTGTTATAAATCAAATATGGAATGTCTCACCTGACCTCTTGCTATTTTTTTTTTTATTTTTGTAGCTAGTTTTCAAAGACATATTGAAGTGGAAACTTAAAGGTTCTATCAAAAATTAATTGTGTTGGATCGTGTTTTGCTGGGGCAAACACACAGGGAATATTTTCCTGAAGAGGACACAGGTGAAAGGATGTTTTCAAAGCAGACACATGAAGGAACATTTCGCTGAAGTAGATACAGGTGAAAGTGGCATGTGATATACTGAAGTCTCTAAAGCAAGCTCATGAGAGGACATGTGATGAGGATTCTTCACTAACACAATGTATTGATCTGCTTACATTATATAGTTGAGTTCCATTGTTGGGATTCTATAGAGTGGTGTGCTGTGGCTTCTTGATGCTTCTACAGACTCAAGCTGATTGGCAGAGTGATGTTACCTGAGACAAGATACATGCTGAGACAAGACACATGGAGGACATATGTTTGGAAGGAGTATTAAAAAGGACTCAATGGAGTGACAGGAACATTCTTGGATTGCATGTTTAACTAAACCCTTGGTCTCCCATCTTTGCAGATCTTCACTTCATTGAGAGAGGCACAGCCGAGAACTTTTCCTGGCATTCCTGTTGGTCCTGGTCCTCCTGCTGACTCATACTGAGGACCTGTCTGGCTCTACTAGGTGGTGCTACCACTGTTGATTCGTATTTGCTCTCCTGACTTTACAAACTACACTGCTGGTGTTGTGTGAACTGTTTGCATGTGGATAGAGCTGCTGCTAGCCTGTGAACTGAACTGCAGAAAGAACCATTTCTAAACAGGTCCACCTCCCCAATATTCTTTCTTTTCCACTACCTCTGGTGGGTGGTGGACTAGAAGGGAGGTTAAAGCATTTAAGAACCATCATTCAAAGTAGGTTTCGAAAAAAAAGTTCTAACATGTTTTTACTCTTTAACAATTTCATTCATGTATATACTATATCTTGATCATACAGACATCAAAATTCCCTCAGTATCTCTCAGGTCCCCTCAGAACTTCCCCTTGCACCTTCATGAACATTTATTCTCATTTATAACTCAACGAGTCCAATTAGTGCTTTCCACACACACACAGGTATAAATGACCATCCACTAGATATGGGCAACCTACAAGTGTCTCACTCCCAAAGAAAAATAACTCCCCTTCACTATCCTTGCTGGAATTTTGACTGACTTGATCTTGTGAAATTGCTGTACAGGTAACCATGGATACTATGAATTCAAGAATGAAACAGCCATGTCATGTCCAGAGGACAGCATTTTGTAGCAGCCCTCCCCATCCTCCATGTCTTACTTTTTCTGTCCCTTCTTTTGAGATTTTCCCTGAGCCTTGGGGGGTCAATACAGTTATCCACTTTGGAAGTGAATAATCAGCAGCCATGTGTCAGCCCTTCAGTCAGTGATGAGGCTCTGCACTATCTACTACTGCCCAGGGCAGAAAGAACCTTCTCTGACCAAATCTAAGAGGAACACTAATCTATGGGTAGAAGCAAGAGTCAGACTTGTATTTGAAATGGATGCTGGTACTATTTCTGTAGACTATGGCACCTATGGGAAGTAGAAACTGCCAGTAGTCCAACTCTAAGGGTAGACCCTTGGATTCTGCCATGAATTCTGTGTCTTATCTGTTTTCATGTGAACAACTTCTATCACACACTCTTGCGGTTCATACTAGGCTTCTCTATAATATATCCTTTTACCCAGTGATGAACTGAAACTAACTCAAAATCAATCTTCCAGACAGACATTTTGGTCACAGCAATGGAAAAACAAAAACAAAAACAAAACAACAACAACAACAAAAACCCAAAAATCAAAACAAATACCACCCTTAAGGATGATGGGCCTATGACCCCTTGGAAGCTCCTGCAAAGAGCATTAAATGAACACTAGGTTTCCTGTTTACAAGAAGGGATAATTGCAAGAATAATGGTACATGCCTCCTTAATCTAAAGCACATTAATACTAAAAAGATAGTCTATAATTCTGATAACTTTTGCAAGGTATATCCATCAAACATGAATGTCCACTCTTGTTATCATGTGTGTGCAAACCACTTGTATTTTACCAACTATGCTGGCTAGTTTTTTGTCAACTTGACACAACCTGGAGAAAATGCCCACATCAGACTGGTTTGTGGTCAACATTGTACTGCATTTTCTTAAGGATTAATGTGGGAGGCCCAGTTCTTTATAGGCAGTGTCACCCTGGGCTGGTGGTCTAGAGTGCTGTAAGAAAGCAGCCTGAGCAAGTCAGGGGAAGCAAGCCAGTAAGCAGCACCACACCATGGCTTCTGTATCCATTCCTGCCCCAAAATTCCTGCCTTGAATTCTTGCCCCAACTTCCTTGGATAGTGGACTACAAGCTGTAAGCTGAAATAAACTCTTTCTTTCCCAAGTTGCTTTTGAGTATTTTATCACAGCAATAGAAAACCTAAGAGAACAACTAAGCCATTTTACTACCCACCAAAAGCATGAGGCTGGAGAAAAAGAGACATTTCTCAATTTATAAGTTTGGCAATCACAGTGATTATACAACAAAGTGACTTATTAACTATCCAGAAATTAAATGAAAAACATAGCTTTGAGAATATTTGATATCAAGAAGAACTTCTTTGGTGAAAGTTGGGTTATATGACAATCTAGTTTGAAATTTTCACATGAATTAATAAGCAGGTATAAACACATCCTGTGTATTTTATTAAAAATTCAGACAAAGAAGTAGCAACCCCTACTCCACTAAGACCACACCCTGCTATTGAAGACTACACCACCTAAGCATCCTCTCAGGTGGCTACCGTTTCCCCTGCTGCCTGAGGACTGCATATCCTGTGCACAATCCCCAGGTAAGGATCCCCACCTCCCACCATGACTCTACCTCTACTGCCTGAGGATTATGTGTCCTGTGCACCTTACCTAAGTAGGATCCAACACCCCTGACATGACTCTACCTTCCTACTTGAAGATCACTAGTCCAATATACTTACTCCAAGTAGCACTGCCCAACCCCACTGACAATTTAGCCCCTGCCACAGGAACCATCTATAGTAATGACAGCAAGAATCTTCATTTCTACAGAAGGTTGGCTCTTCTAGTCAGTAGCTGCACCAGCCCTGGCTGAGCTAGGACCACTTCAGATGCCCCATTCACAGATGTTCTGGCTAGTCTTTATGTCAACTTGACACAAGCCAGAGTCATTATGAAAGTAGGAATCTCAAATGAGAAAATGCCCACACCAGATTGATCTATAGGCAAGCCCTGCAGTGTATTTTTCTTGATTGATGTTTTATGTGGCATGGCCCAGCTCACTGTGGGCAGAGTCACCCTGGGCTGGCACTTCTGGAGGGCTATTAGAAAGCAGGCCAGGCAACCCATGAGAGCAAGCCAGTAAGAAAGCAGCACTTCTTCACAGAGTCTGCTCCTGTTCCAGCCGTCAGGTTCCTGCTAACTCTACACGGGATATTAAAAGGAAACTTAGGTTTGAAGAAAAGAATAAAAACTTCCAAGAAGGCACAGAAATAAATAATTCTAAAATAGTTAAAAAATATATAAGAAAAGGCCATAAATCAACAAATTGACTTCTATTAGTGAACAGAAGTAGGAAGCAAAAGTATTTGAGGTTGAAGAGGAGTGAAAAAAGATTTTGAATTCAATATTTTCAGCCATTTCTTGATAGTGCCACCCCAAAAAGCCATGTTATCTGACTTCTCAACCCCATATTTCCTTCTTTTATAATGCTGGAAGCAGATTTACCTTATGTCCTTGTAATAAAAATAAATGAGAAAATATCTCTCCCTTCATAAATTTCAAATTCCTGCCAGATCAGCCGTATTGTATAAGCATTAACTAGTTTGCTACTTCTACAACAAACAATTGTTCTCTTTATACTTTTGTCCAAGACAGTCTTTCAGAAACATTTAGGAAGTCCTAGGATTGGAGTAGCTGATGGCAGCAAAGATCCTATGGGGTCAGATAATCAATGCAGACATTTTGCACACAAGGTAGAGATTTGTGGGGAAGGGTGCACATGGATGAGGGGTGAGCCATAGTACTTATAGGACCAAGAAGCAAATATCCAGCATATCAATATTACCCTCGTTACCTTCTATTCTTACCATTCCTCTACTCTCCATCTTCTCTTACTCTCCCTCTCTCTACCTGCCTTTTCTTCCTTGGTTCCTTCCTGTTAGGACTGAAAGATTCCAGAAAGTCTAGCATTAGCCCAGCTCCTCTCCAACTGCATGAAGCTCCTAAATGAAACCCTGAACCATAAGAACCACAGACGGTTGAGGTGGTGGCCTGAGATAGTCAGGCACTGTGCATTTTGCCATTTTACAAAAGAGTTAAATAGAATAGTAATTGAGGGAAGCAATTGGATCAGAAGAAATTATTTGCTAGGCGGTTTGGAAACCAGAAAATGCTTAAAATGCAAACCACAAAATGAAGACAACCTCAAAGGTTAATGAAAAGCTGCAACAATAGACAAAGGAAGTGAAGAATCGCAATAAAGCTCTCCCCCAAATCTATTAAGCAGTCATACCAACATCCTTCCAAATGGAGAACACTATCCAGCTTCATTTATTCTGCCTCAGAACTGCTGAAATAAAGACAAGATGTTTAGATTAAATGGCTCAGTGACTCCTCTCTTCACCAGACCAAGAATAAAGACACCAGTCCCTCCCTCTCAGCATTGCTGAGACCAGCACTGACTTGTGCAGCAGAGTCTGGTAGGTGCCTCACATGAGTTTGTGGAAAGATTCAGTCTGCTCGTGTAGCTAGCTAATAAGACATGTATTAAGATCTGGGGAGAAAAGAGTGAAGACACTGTGTGGTTGGTCAAGGGAGGGGTCAAAGCCACCAGTCCTGAGAAAGAACTTGAACGAAGTCAAAAAATGGAAACTAGTAAAGTTGACAACATAATTAAAGGGTGGAGACCAGGGGGTGGGGTGAAAAAGAAAAACTGGCTACTAGGTCCAAGGTTGGAGGGAAGGAACGGATGCTCTAAAGACTCAAAGTTCAAGGTTCAGGAATTTTGGAATCTGCTGAAGAGTGAAACAATAGGGAACATTCAACTCTAAGAACAGGCTTGCCATACATGGGCATAGACACAGGGACCAAGGAAGGAGGTTGCTTCCAAATAGGTAAGATTCACAAGATGCACGTAACCAAGATCTTATTTCTGGCACAGTATGTTCTGACATACAGAAAATGTTACCTATACTGGTATTGAGTTCCTGAAAGCCAGAAATGTGATATCATAAAAGAAATCACTGAAATCCACTAATTTTGTAAACTGGGAAACATGTTAGTTTGAAGCCATTGGGCAATTTTTAGGAGGGCTCATGGTTCATTGCTTGATTCCACAGTCTGTTCACGAGGCTTTGGTTGTATCACCAACAAATTGTTCCTTTGTTTATTCTCTAAGAGAGGTTTAAGTATCTTAGGATGTTCCCTTGGGTTATTGCGAGAGCCAATGAAATGCAGTGGTACATGATCTTTGAAAACCTAGAACTAGTACTCAGACTACATGACTGATGGTGATTCAACCGTAAGGTATGTCCATTCTCAAACTGCTACTTAGGAAACCAGTTAATACCTTCTAAAATTTAAGATTTCTTTCTAAATAAAAGTTGAAATCATTCTGGTTTGGTCTGTTTGTTTAACTTGATGTCCCAAAGACTTGGACTCTTCCAAGACAGTGGTGGCTAGCACGACCTGGGCCTGGCATGTTCATACTCCCCCTACTGACACCAGATTCTAAAGATATTGATGTAGATGGTCCTGTTGACATGCCCAGAATAGACAGCACTTTCCTTGCTTGTTTTTCAAACTGTCAGGACAACAGGACATTTTATAGTTGGCATCCAAGTGTAACTTAGCCACTTTGGACCCCATTTTCTTTATGCGATAAGCTCAGTTGACCGTGAAGGCAAATAGAGGATGAATCTCTGGGAAACCACAGGAAATTGGCCCATTTGGGTGCCATGTAGTAGAGAGCTTATGTGTGTTGGGTGAATTGATTTTCAATGAAAACATCACCTCTGTCTGCTCTGGTTTTTGCTGACAGCACACAGGAGAAATGCTGAGCCAGGTAAAAAACAGTAGCAAAAGTTTGGCCTGTGGTCTTCCCTGTGCTCAAGACATACAAGCATTTCCTGGTGGAATAACCTAATAGGTAAAGCTCCATTACAGCCTGATTAGAGATTAGCTCCAGATCGCAAAGGGGCCAGACAAAATGGACTCTGAGGCCCCGAATCCTACCTCGTGGCTTTTTTTTGTTGTTTGGGCTTCTACATTCTGCTTTGTTTCCTTTTGTACCATCAAAATAGGTTTTCACAAATTTGTTTGAAATCACTAGAACAGCATGTTACAACAGCTCAACCTCCAATTAAAAAGTGTGAGTTGATGCCATCCTCTATCAAGCACTGAAATGATATAAATGCCTTTCTGAGGTCCAGCCACCTCCAGTGACAGAGAGGAGAAACAACAATGGCTTCAAAGCCTCCTTACTTGCCTTAATCAAGGGAGAATAAAACATGAAAGTACATAACCCATGTGGATAAGTTTTCCTTTTGATTATACTAGTGGGAGGAACTGGTGCTAATGGTGGCACTGGCAGTTGTTTTCATAGAATCCTCCAGCGCTGGTATTAGAAAGGATGCCTTACCAACTCAATTCTTTGTCCCCTATTGATTTCACTCTCATGATTTCTACTTGTATGCTTCATCTGCTTTCTTAAATGTCCATGTACCAACAAAGCAAAACTAACATCTACCTATTGTCTTCCACGTCTCATCTATTCTTAGAAAACTACCGGATCTCAGCGAATAAAACAAGTTACAGAGGAAGAGGAAGATCCTAATCACAGTGAGAGTAAGTAGGAAAAAGGAAGACAGAATTGATGTGATAATGAAAGAGAGAATCCTATTATCTTGAAATCTTATAGCATTGGAGATCTCAACTGCCCCTCGACCCCCACTGTGACTCCCAAGCATGCTCGCACGCACTCTCGCACACACATAATTTTCTAGAGTGTGAACAGTTTGACCAGTGGTCATTTTTAAGCCTAGCTGAGACTTCATCACTATGGGAAAAGAAAACTCTTATAAAAATCCCAAGAAACTTTGAATAAACGTGATCCAGCCATTCATGCCAAAATCCCTTGTTACTTTACACAATTAATTGCTTCCTCCAGATTTGCTTGAGGATATGATTTTCAGAGCCAAGTGAACCACAGGAAGCACTCCCCAGGATAAATGGATGGACCGAGTCCCGGTGATCAAAATTCATTTCCAAGTTATTTCCTGAAATGGTATTTTGACACCTGGGTCATATGTTAGCTTTATGCAGTACTTCTGTGACATGCAATGACAAAGAAGATCTGTGAGAATATTACTCACAAGGAGGTGACTTGGATGTTCATGGCTGCTTGTCAAACTGGATTAACAAAAGGGAAATGTTTCAGGAGTCAGATTTACTCAGATGCAAAATGTAAGGTCAGTTACTTGCTCTCTGGTAAAATCTTATTCTTCACTGTGGTTCCCAGTCTGTGGTCTACAGTTGAACACCTGCAAGGCTAAGTTGTAGATGATATGGTTCTATATTTTAGGGGTGGTGGGGACCCTTTGGAATCATCTTGTTCAGATATATCCACCAAACAAAACCTGTTTTCAACAGTTCCTGGTGATGAACTTGTAATTATTTAACCTCAAATCAGGGTTTCTACTCCACCTTAGATCATTCAGTTCCCAGATAAATGACATCCAACCTCTATATTTATAATAAGCTTCAATGAGCACTACAGCTGGGCTGATATCTATCCTTCAAGATATTTTAATCTATTTCCCTATCGATAATCCTGAGTTATATTTTGGTTTGATTCATCTGGACAGCTCTTAAGTCCAATTGCTTAACCCTCATAGTTATGTTTTCATGATTCCCCTACCCTATAGTGGCTTCTTCCTCCCTCCATGTTCTCTCTCTCCCTCTATCCACCTCCCTTCTCTCCTCATGGTTTTTCTCCGACCCCAACCCAAGCCAGTAACCCAAAAACTCCACCTATCTATCTTCTTCCTAGCTAAAGGCTGTTGGCAGCTTTATTTAACCAATAGTTTTAAATGAAGGCACGGAGGTCACATTGTAAGTCCTCCCTGGAAGCAACTAGGCCTTGGGGCCAGTATTTAGCATTATAGTACATAGCAAAAGACCAAACCTCAACAATGGACCATAAAAGAAGACCTTACTGAGTGATCTTTTTACATCCTGGCAAATATTACCTTCACCTTTGAAGAGTAAATCCACAGTAAGAGCCCAGAGGACTAGGTCAGGTCAAAGCCTGCAAAGTTCAGTAATTGGAGAATTAGTGCAATGGGCTGGTTCTCCCACACTATAGCTGCTTCCTTTTTACTTATTCACTGTCATCTGTTGCTATTGGTGATGTAACAAACTGCCATGATTCTACAGCTAGTCCTGTATGGGGGAAGTCAGGGTACAGTATGGCTCATCTGCATCTCTCAGCCTAATTAAAGTGCCAACCAGACTGTGTTCTTTCATTAGGCCCTGGAGATAAATCAAATTACCTAGGCATGGGGACATTCTCTCGGGTTGTCAGCCAAGTTACGTTCTTTACAACTTTAGGGCCAGGGTCCCTGTTTCTTTTCAGCTTTCACTCAGAGTTTACTCTTTGCTCCCAGAGCCTGCATGTGCTTCTTATGCTTCCCATGTGGCCCTATCAGAAAGCATGAAACATCAGTTAAGCTGCAAGTTCCTCCTTGTGCGTGCTTTCCAACTTCAGCCAGAGAAAGTCCTCTGATTTTTAAGGTCCTAAGTTAGGTCCACAGAACTCACATGGACACCAGAAAATTCTCCCTATCTAAAACTTAGAAATCTTAACTCACTAGCAGAGTTCCCTTACTGTGTCATGTAATGGCATGTCCATTCACAGATCCCAGGCACTGGAGCATAGACATTTTTAGGAGGATCATGTATCCTACAGCTTCATGTCCTGTCATCTACTCATGGCTAATCTCTTCCTGTGATCTGGATTAATTTTCTCTTGTCTTTGACCAGCAGCCATTTTTTCCTTTCCTAAAATTTTATTTTAATATTATTTCAGTGAAGCTCATTGCACAATGTCGCTCTGTCTCTCTTAGTTTCCCCCCAGCTCTCAAAACCCTTCTTCAGTCTTTATCTTGTTACATGTTTAGTTTATGATGGTTTGAATACTTGCTCTCCATTGGTAGCGTTGTTTAGGGACGTTGTCAAACCTTTGGAAGATGGGTCTAACTGGAAGAAGGTCACTGGAAGGTGGAATTTATAGGTATTAACCAGGCCCAGTTCAGAATCAGGGTCTCTATCCCCATTTAGATCTAACAATATATGAGCAAACTCACACTTATGTTGCCATGGAAACAGCCATTTCATCCCCCATACCTTGCTTCTCTTCCACAATGGACTATCACCTCTCAAACCATGAGGCAACATAAAATCTGCCCTCCCTTAAACTGATTCCTTTCAAATATTTGGAGACAGTTACAAGAAAAGAAGTAGATATGAAATAATTTCCTCTTCTTAATATTCCAGATATCACTGTCCACCCATCTTTGCCACTTCCTTGTCTGCTTATTTTTTTCTGTTACTGTATGTGTTTGTAGTTCTAATCAATACAAGGGAACTGCTTCCACATGTGTCATCAGTGACGTCTGACCTCTGAATCCTGATACACACAATTCGATGACTATTACAGAATTTCTCTTTCATATTTGATGCTTTCTTCCTCAAATATTCTAATCTCCTGGTTACAGGTTTCTTTCAATTTTCTGGCTCCTCATGGGCTGCTGTAAATGTGAGAAGCTTCCTGTTTCCCTTTTAGGGTAATTTGACCCCTTACCTAAACAATACCAGTTACTTTTGAAACTAACATTAAATGTATACTTTAGGTTTTCACATATTATAAATCCAAACTTCTACACTGAAATCTAGATGATTCTATCAACTACCAACTGGATCTTTCCATCCAATTTTATCACTTTTCTCATAAATATCCTTGACCCCTTAGTTATCTTCCTATCCATTTGTAAAACAAGAGATATATTCATTTTAGTCATATTTAATAGATGCTAATGCTCTAGAATTATCCACAATCTTTATGAACTAAAATTGTACTTAGTCCCTAATATTTTATTTTTAATACTATTATTGTTTATTTAAACCTCAAATAGAGTGTGATTTTTAAAATTTATTTATTTTTGAAATAATATGATGACATATTCCCTTTTTCTGTTCCACCCTTCAAACCCTCTAATATACCTCTCCTGTGCTCTTCCAAACCAATATCTCTTTTTTTCCATTGATCATTGTTACATACATATTTTTAAATACGTAAATGCAACCTGATCAGTCCGTATAATGTTGTTTGTGATTTTAGGAAAAGTCCACAAAAGAAAAAAGTACCAAAATGAAGCAAACTAAAACAGAAAGTTCACAAAAGTAGCCTTGAGTTTGTTCTCTTTTGGCCAACTACTGCTAGCCATGGGGCCTGCCCTGCAGCATGGTTGTACTGTAATCAACCCACATCAAAGAAGCTTCTTTTGTAATAGATGGTAATTAACATAAAGATCCACAACAGGACAACGTGCAGAGAGTGTGACACTGTGGAACACTCAGTCCTAAATGAAATGCTTTCATCCCCTCAAGGCTCAGAGTGCTATCTAGAAGAGTAGACAGAAAAATTGTAAGTGCACGTTGCTCTCTGTGGAGGGTTTGGGCCTGGTGGACCTGTGCATGTAAGCATGTCTATTGATGTCCTTGTTCAGCTCTTGTTTAGGCAGCCATGTTGGTAAGACTTTAATTGTGTAGCGTCTGACACACACTCAATGTACCGTGTATATTTTTCTTCTTTTGAACTCAGCTTTTGGTATGGTTATTTGTTTGTTGACATATTCTCTCCCTTATTAAAACCATATTATCTGCATCATACTTATATTTACATTTGTAATCCAGGCTTAGCCCATGGGCAGATGCAGTGATTACTGTTACAACTATGATTTCATAAAAGATAGAGACTTGAATTCCAGACTAAACAGTCTACATTTCACTCCTTAGGCGAAACATAACAGCAAAGAAAGACGTTGACCTTCAGGGCAGGTTTGTAGCTTGTTCTGAGCATGAAGAGCCATGCCCAAGGCGGAAGTTCATTGACAATAAAGTATGACATAGCCAGTCTCTGAGGAACTTTTTTTCCCTATTTTCCTTTATTGAAAATAGATTTTTTAAAAAAAAAAATAATTATATTTAAGAGAAAAGTTTAAGAGAAAAAATTTATAATTATTTTTTATAATTTACTTTTTTATAATAATTATATTTATTTACTTTACATCCCAACTGTAGTTTCTCCTCCCTCTTCTCCTCCAAGTCCTTTTCGCTCCCCACACATCCATTTGTCCTCCCTTTCTCTTCAGAAAAGGAAAGGCATCTCTGGGGAACCTTTTCTGAGTCGTTTCCTTAGGACAAGTAAGGATGGAGATGTGAGAGAGACAAGCATTGATGATTTCTCTAAGACAATACATTTAAGAATTGAAAAATGAGAGTTCTATACTGATGTAGCATGAATAACCTCTGTGACAGTGAGGTGTCTACAGGAAGCAAGTGGGGAAAAAGAAAGAACAGTATGAACCATGAGTTCATAATATTTTGGGATTTGAAAGTGCTGGGAAGATAAGAAGCAAGTTTATCATTTTACCAAAAAAAAAAAAAATCATAAATCTCCCTGGCATTAACTGAAAAGAAAGGCAGCAGCCTGAATGTTTATTTAGATATTTATGGTCCATTTATTGTTTCACATTCCTCCAGTCAAAAACAATTATTCTTAATTAATCATGCATAAACAGTCTACATCCTTTACAGAACTTGCTACTTATTTAAAAGAGCATCTATCAACAACTTGGCCCCTATACCTTAATGGAAATCACCTGCTTTCAGCTGATTTTTCTCTAATAAACTTTTGATCACTACTGTGTTTCTGGAGAGCTAGTTTCAAAGGGGGGGGGTAGGTGGAAAGAGAGGAGAATTCAAGGAAGTCAGAAAAGGAATTCAATACATTATTATCCTTTTTTCCCCATTTATTTCTCTCTAGGAAAGATGCCTGGGAATAGGGACAAAAGAATCCTCTGTAAGTAGAGATACTGGCCATTTGTTTTGAAGTTGACCAAAAGAGATTTTATGTCAAGCCCAAGGGTTTCATCAAGAATTCTCCTGAGAACAATAGCCACTACTTTGTTCGGTTTTGTGGAGTGATGTTTACAAATGACTAAAGACTGTGGAAATGTGTTGGTGACTCTCTTGAGTCAGGTTGTATCACTGAGGAAGAATGCACTTAGTATTTTATCTCCTAGGATCAACCAGTATAGATGTAATAATACTATTTGGAAGTCAAGTTCAAGAACATTTCTTTATTATGTCTAGTGGTTCTTCAAACTGTTTAGAAAACACTGATGAGCTTCTTCCATTGCTGTTTGTGTGCAGCAGGTGATGGAATGGAATGTTGAAGACAGCATTGGCTTAAAGTTTCAATAGATGTCGTATTGCTCAAGGTGTCTGAAGAAATCAAGAGCACTTTGTCTTATAAAATACTAAGTTCTCTCAGCCTTATGTAGCTAATATCAGTCTAAAAATGATATATCAGTTTAGTCTTTATTTGGATACTTTCTTTTGAGAGCAGGAATCTTAGTTGATGGCTTTCAACAGCAAATCCAGCATAGTTAACACAGGTTACTGACTAAAACCACCAATAACAATAGCATCATATATTTAAACAGAATATATACCAAGTGCTATTTTCAGTTCAATCATCATATTAATTAGTTTAATATTAATAATCTTAGGAGGTGGTCTTCTATTGCCATCTCCACTTTATATATGAGAAATTTGAAATTTTGAGGTGACTCACAAAAATTTATGTAGTTAGTAGGTGTTCATGCATATTTATCAATTGAGATTAAAGCCAATCTTGAGTCCAACAATGAGATAAGACAGGTTAATTAATAATTGCTTGAAGTATGTAACATCTCTGATCAAGAGAGAGCTCCCTTCTACCCATCACTTCTATGAGAGGAAGTTAAACTATGCAGCATTTCTGTGCTACTAGGAACCAGTAGCATTGTATGACACTGACCACACCACAATGGAATACACTTGGTGCCCAACCCACTTCCATGATTCCCAATAGTCCATATATCTCCTTCAAATGAAGCCCTTAAGGAAAAAGTGTTTTCCCTCATCATTTTCCCTGTCCTTATCTAACCTCTTATTATTCTTAAGAAAACATGAGTCATTTACTTTTGCAGAAATAATGCCTTTGTTCAGAGTAGGTATATGACAAACACAAGTTATACAGAGTGCTCATGTATCACTTAGTGACAAAGATATGTTCTGAGAGATGCACATTAGGTGACCTAATTATTATTGGAATATTAGTGTATAGTTGTATAAATCTAAGTGACAAAGTCTGCTGTGATACAGCTAGCAGGACCATGACAAACAAAACACAGCACAATATTAAATCAAATACAACAGGAAATGAAGCAGTTGGGGTATATGGCAAAAAAGAGATGTGTGAGGCTACTGCTATGGCAAACTTGTTTCATTATTAAGTCGGGTAGTATATTTTAAATTATAAACAAAAAGTATAAAACTTGCAGTTCACACCATTGTGCTGAGAGTTGTATAATGACTAACACATTCATTAGGACAAACAAGATATTCTCAAGTCCATCTGTTTTATGTGGACCTCCATTGTATGTGTGGTTTGTCATTGACTGAAATTTCCCTTGCTGAACATAACCATATAGAAGTGGAAAGTTTGAATGAATTCATTGAGGGCATTAAATTCTAACAATTGAACTAATGACATTTTGTATATCAGCCACTCTAATTACTTCTCATTTAGAAATGCAGGAGCCAATGTCCACTTTAGGAAATCAATCATGCCATGTCCAGGCAGTTAAATTGTAGAAATCTGTAAAGTAGGTTAACATAGAATTCTTTTCCTTCTACCCTGTTCCCTTGACCCGACTTCTCTCTTCCCATCCAATGTGATATGCTAAATACCATTCCAAGGGTGTCACATACTATCTAGGGAAATAGGAAACTTAATATTTCATTTTCATTTTACAAGTTTTGAAATTAAAATTTTACCAACATTTAAAAACCCATCTAAGACAAGAATATGAAATTATAAAACAATCTAGTAAATCTTAAACCCTGCCTTCCTAACTTGTTTGCTGCAAGAAAGATGTTATCCTTTGAAAACACAAAAATGTTCTAAAAGACTTTTTCACTTATAGAGAGAGAGAGAGAGAGAGAGAGGAGAGAGAGAGAGAGAGAGAGAAGAGAGTGAGTGCATGCATGTGTGTGATGTGTGTGTGTGAGTGTGAGTGAGTGTAGGTGCATTAGACCTCTCAGAGGCCAGAAAAGGACATTAGATACCTGGAGCTATAATTGCAGGCCGTTGTGAGCAGCCTGATGGGGGAGTGTTTGGAATCAAACTCAGGTCCTCTGGAAGAGCAGAAAAAATCTCATAACCTCTCAGCCACCTCTCTAGCCAGAATAACTCTTTTATATTAATATGGAAAAAATTATGCAATATATATTGATGAGAATATCACAGGAATATAAAGTATATTACTATGCAGTAAATAAATGTTTTGTTATCTTTATGCCAAACTATTTACATGACTGGACAGTAAATTTGTTACAGGGGTTATTAGTTCCAATAAATGGAATAATAGAACAAGTACATAGAATATGATGGTACATAGAACAAGAAGGAGTCCATTGTACTTATGAAATATATGCTTAAGTTGGAAATGTGCAAGAATTATCTCTCTTTAAAATTTGAAAAACTATAATGTATTTTATAAGTATATGGCTCTTTGACTTGGCCACTTAGACATGGGATATTTTTCACTCGGTCTTAAGAATACAGTTATTAGCGCTGTGTAATTTCATGTCAGACACATTCATTCCAACAGAGTCATACCAAGTTCAAACCAGCACAGAGTCTGAGCCTTATTTCCAGAGCTTCTTGCTTGATAAAAAGAACTCAAGAACTTTCAGAAGCCATTGTCATGACTTTCACTGTCTGGCTTCCACAGGACCTCAGTCTGCAGTCTTGGTATCATAACCTTGAGTTTTCCTCTTGACCAACAGTATATTGGTATCTCCAGAGTCGAGCCCAATAACTGGAATATGAACCACAGAAAGAAAAATTAGTCATTCATCGTAACAAGACAGACAGCATAAGCACTAACACATTTTTCTTTTCTTTGTAGGCAAAGACACATGGTGATGCAGCTATGTTATTTAGCAGATTGCTAATCTCTAAGCCAAGAGAAAAACCTCTGCAGTGGTCAGCTGAAGGCTAAGGCTGATGCTGCTGCCCCAGTAGATGTCACTTCTTTACCACCAGAATCTGGTAGGTTATGCTATCGAGTCTGGGCAGGTTTTCTCTTTTCATGGTTCAAGTTAGTGCTGCTGACATCTTTCCCTAACTCCACATTGCCACGATTCTGTAAGACACTTTTGTGGCTGCCCACAGAAACCCCGTGTCCTGACTCCACTCCCTAGAATTTCTCATTCTCCTTGTGAACTTCCTTGGGAGCTGGCCAGTGGGACACCATGGGCAACTAATACTCAAGTCCCCCACCTATCATTCAATAGTGAGATTTGTGGTTTGTTGGTTTGGTTTGGCTTGGTTTGGCTGTGTTTTAAATCACTCTGTTTGCATGGGAAGGAAAATAACTTATGTCTGCATTAGTACAGAGAAGCTTATGAGAAGAAGTTAAAATTCATCACATATCAGAGAGGGACTAAGGAGGAATCCAAGGACAGATCTTTGAGTCAGGAGATGCGGCATTGGGAGCTCATTTGTCATAGATGGGGAAAGAGATAAAGGCATCGTTGAGAAATCTCAGGTCTGCTGAGTGTTGAACCTAGAAAATCAAGGGACTGGGGATTGATCAACATGCTTTTCCTCATTCCCAGCAAGGATATTCTGTGAAGGCACTAGTTAATGTAGAAAAATTCTTTGAGTAGTCTGCATATCCAAGTCAAAAGTACAGAAGGGTGCAGGGTTCGTCCACAAATTGTTACTAGTTGTGCAATAGGAATACAGAGTTAAGGAGTTAGTGATTTTTTTTTTTTTTTTATAATGATGTGAGTTTGGCTCAATATCCAAGCATGAAGCCTGTGATCCCCATTCCAGAAAAGGAGAATAACTTCATGCAGATACTAAGTTTATGTAATAAACTTTATAAAAATATACCAAAAAAACCCATGCCCCAAAGTGGATGGATTGGATATAAGTCCAATGCTTAAAGAATATTGGAGTTTCTTTGCATTATATGTTTGTATATTTTTCTAATCTCCAAAGTAGATGTAAATTATTTTATTTTAAAAGTTAAGAAGAAAGCACATAGAAGTGAATTAACTAGGCCAGAGTCACAAAGCAAATAAGCAAGAAATCTCTGACAGATAGCACGGCACAATTGGATAATTTGAGGATAGTCTGTTTTAAAGATACAGTTTTAGTCAACAGTATGGTGACTGTATTTTCCAAGTATAGTGACAAAATTCCTGTGCCTCTAAGTTGAATAAACCAGGTAATATTGCTGGCTAGGAGACACAAGCAGAGAAAATAGTAAGAGAATAGACTGCAGGAACTTCAGTAATATTGAGGGTTGTGGCTGGCCATGGTGACCAAGCAGACGGAGCAGGAGAGCAATGTTCACTGTGTATTGTCTCTGGGCTCAATTTCCCTTCAAGTTCCTTCTTTAACTGACTTCATTGGAAGGCAGAGGTAAAATAAAAATCTGTTGATAGTCTGTACTGTTCAGTCTTCTGAGACCCTTGTAATGGGACAGACAGTGAGCCTAGAGCTAAAGCACAAACTGAAGTTATCTGTACAATTTTTTTGGGGGGATAGTAATTATTGGCAACTCCTCCTCAGTAATATTTGACTCATCTTTACATTCTAGTAAACAATGATGTCGGTCACCTCACACGTGACGTGACTGGTACATTTTCAGGGAAAAGATATCTTTGTGCTTTTTCCTCTTTCCTTTCAATTCATATGTCTTTAAACTCTATCTCAAAATGAAGGTAACATTTATAACTGGCTGCAGACTGCTTGTCGTTGAATAATAGGAGAAAATGCCATATCTCTCTATACCTCTCTATGATTTGGGCAGTATGAGTAGAGCGCGTTCTAGAACAAGGTTCTCTTCAATAAAGACTTTGTTTTTCTGTCCCTTTTGTAATTGGTATAGAATCTGATACTGGGAGAACACATTGCTCCTCTTTCTGGGGATGTTCCTGAGCTATTTGGTAGAACATCAGCAACATTAATTTGGATCAGGTCAAAGTTTAAGAACAAATCTACTCATTGAAGTTTTTTTTACAATGTGTTTGGGTAGAAAATCTACTGCTTTTCAAGTGACCAAAATTGTTAGAAACAATTCAGATTTGAGTGCCATTTCTGAAAAAAAGGCATCACAAGAGAACTTCATTTTCCTTCCCTCAATTAGTACTAAGGGACTGCCGACCCAGCACCATAAAGTATCAACTAGAGGGGTCAATCAGCAATGAATAGGCTAAAAGCAGCTCATTTTAATCTCCTCAGATGTCATCTCACAAATACAAAATGCGAAAACCAGATCAGATATTCTTTAAGAGAAGGGCCTTTTGCTCTGGTTGGGTATTTGTTTCTGATAAACTTCTCATAAGGTTATTGGTGGTATATAACCCATATACAGCTGGGATCTCACTATTCATTAAAAATTCTCTGGGTACATTTGCACAAGAACATGTGCTACAGAGTCTGTAGTCTGGTAGGTCCATGGGGAGGTCATCTGGTATGTTCTCTGCCTCGTTGTGTTCAGTCCTTCAAATACTAGCTGATAAAAATCTTACAGAGAATGAGGAGCCTAAAGTAGAGAAATTATCCTCTCTCCTAATTTGCATTGTCTTGCTGTGGGAAAGCAAGCTGTTCTTGTTGAATCTTGCCTGTTCAGAATTAAAAATGGAAAGTACAATAGTTTAATACATTTTATGACCTTCATGTTTTATTAAATTTCATAAAGGCATTCCATTCAAAAGAGGGTCAGATTTTAAATTAAGACTCTACAACAAATATTTAAACTCAGATTTAATAAAAAACTTATTGTGTATTCATGCAATTGCAATTGATTATAGTAGACTTAGGTATTGAAATTTTAAAAGGGTAATAGATATTGTAAATGGATAATAATGTTTAACAGGATACTGAATTTATATTTATTTGGCCTATTTTATGTACATTTTGAAAATTTATGGAACAATGGTAATTGTTTTTTAGATACAAGTGTTTCACACATAGAAGGGGCATAATAAATATTGATTGAAAGCATGCATGGATTATATCAATGAAAACTATCTTTAAAATTTGCTCTTCTGTGCTGTGAAGAGTAATATATTTTAATTAATTGAACATAACAAAATTTCATAGGGAATATAATTTGTTTTAGTACTGCAACCTTGAAGGACATCTGTGAAATGATCATGAGATAGCCTGAATGCTTCAAGAAGCTGAGCACTAAAGTAGAAAGATAAAGCATGAACACGGTAGGAGAAAGGGATCCACAGCTCTGATATAGGTCTCAGTCAAGCTGTGAGAATTGAATACAACTCTATGAAGTGGTATTAAAACGTTCTGTACAACAACTTCAAAGGCAACGCACTTCACTTTTATCATAGTGAACATTTCAAAATTGTCAAAGACTAGGTCAAACGGTCTTCTAGATAATATATAAAAATTATTTCCTATGGTGGTCAGTATGGAGGTTTCTCAAAACTGATCTTCCACATGACCCAACTATTCTACTTCTGGGTATTTTTTCAAAGGTTTCCAAGTCTACATGTCATGCAAATACTTGCACATCAATGGTTATCACAGCACTTATTGACAACAGGTAAAATATGAAACCAATCTAAGTGTACCACTACATAGAAATGGATACAGAAAATGTGGGGTATATACTTATTGTTTTTAGTTTGTAAAGATTTCTCCTATAGTCCTTTATATGGCTGTTTTAGGCTCTTTAAGTGTCCTTAAACTTGAACTGCTCTCCAGGGACCTCTGTGACCTCAACTCTGAGCCTCCCTCCTCTGCTATCTTAGGTTCGTATAACCATGAAGCTTTACCTGAAAAGGTCAGGGTATGGTCCAGAGTATGCAGGGTAGTTCTACAAAGATGTCTTTAAATGCTTTTTCTTTGCATCACCTTCAAAACCCCAGTTGTCTTCATACAGTTAATCTAATTGTGTTTCTCTGGCATGAAGATCACCATTTATCAAAAGCTGCAATATCCAAAGATGGCAAGTCCAGTTTGCTTATCATCTTTTGTTTTTTTCTCATAAGGAATACAGCATTTCATCTGTTGCTTTTCAACATGTGCAAACCATGATTTGACATGGTTGATTCCAGTTTCATAGTTGTTGGCGGGCAGATGTTTCTACTGTTACATAGTCCACTGTGCTGGAGTGTTTTTAACAAAGAAAAGCTAAATTCTTTTGACCACATACCCCCCATTCATACTTACTTATACAACCACACATATATGCATGTATATGTATATACATACAGTTTTACTTATGTGTACAGATATCTACACATGTAAATATGGACATACACATCATATGCAAGTTTACTTATAAACCTTCACAACCTACATTTAATTTGGATTTCAAGATCCTTGACATGATTAGGGGAGGTGTATCATTACCAGACAATTAATTAGAGATTTATTAGTTATATTGTAGATTCTTGAATGAGTCAAATTTTTATCCTGGAGTTGTTAATGTGAATTGCAAGAAAGTTTTATGATTAAAGTTTCAGATACAGAACTCTGAAACAACTCTCCAAGGCTCCTCTCATGCTCTTTTATACTATACAACATGCTCATCTTCAGAAGTAGCCTGTTCCTGCTATCCCTTGATACATGAACTCAGAGTTCCTAGCTACTTACAATGAGCTTTGGTTCACCGAGATGTTTAGGGTAGCTATGTAGATAGTCAGCTTCATTCTCCTACCTTGGTTTCAGGCACAAGTTTTCCTCTAATTATTTTCCCCAAACAAATAAAACCAGACACTCAGATAGAAGAAAGGCCACAAGGAAGTAGAAAATGAATGACTCTCTGCATACATTGCCCATTCAGAGACTTTCACTTCTCATGCCCCCACCTCATCCAGTGCAGCTTATCCTGTCTTAGGCATGGGGGTTTCCTGACTTCCATGATGTTCTCTCGTGCTGTCTGATAGTCCTACATCCCAATTGATAAAACCTCAACTTGAGGTGACAGTAACCAATGATCAAAAGTTAAACGTTACTCCCCTAGGATACAATTGAAGTTTTTAACAAGGGATCTAATCCTAGAGCAAAATATTTCAAAATTCTAAAAATATTTTTAGCATTAGAAAGTAAGTGTGGGAAGAACTGAGCTGGGACTGAACCCATTCTAAACTAATTTCCCATAGTTAATCCTTGAAGAATGAGAATATAGGATATCCTGCTATCTGAATGTAAGGCTAGGTATATTGGAGATGTGGGATATTTCTAAATTGAGAGTAATGGTTAGTTAGAGAAAGGAACTTCCTCTGTAGCAATAACAGATGAGATTCTTGTAGGTGTTCAAGAGAATAAGCTTTCTTAATGCACAGACAATGTGTAAGCAGATTAAAGTTTAGTTTAACAAAGCTATTCATATAATCGAAGAAACATGTCCATGTTAGCAAGACACATTCTCTACATAGTAGTCAAACTTATCCTCCAGAAGGGGAAAGTGTATCTTGTCTCTTCACATCTTAAAAATCTTCCAATGTCTTCCTCCTGAAAGAAGAGTTGATGAGATATCCCTGTAGCCTGGGCTCTACCTTTCCCCCTCCCTCTTTAAGCTACACCTACATTGGCTTTAAGTCTCTTTCTTGTCACCAGGATGTCTGATTCACTCCTGTGTTGGCACTTTCCCACTTCTTGTTATTTAACTACTCTGTCCCCAGGCCTTTGTTCTTCCTTGGCTGAGTCCAGTGCCACTGCCTTAGATGGGCTTCTGTGACCTATCACACTCAGCTGCCTTCCCAGATGGCATTTTCCTGAGTTGGGAGTCTTTTTGTTTTTTTGTAAGTTTATGTCTGGCATCTTCTTTCCCAGGAGATACTTCTTTTGATGGGAGCAACCCTTATGTCTTCTCCTCAGAGAATGTTAGGCTCTGAACCATGACTAGTTGAAAGCAAGCCTATAAGTGTGTGAAACTCAGGAATTAATAAATCACCAAACAAACAGTTCATTATGATATGCTTACACAAATGACTGATTAAAATCATGAGACGTCTAAACAAAGAGGCCCATAGAGCTCTATTGGGTTTTCATTTAATGCTGCTCCTCTCTCTTCAACACAGCTGGGTCATTGACACTTGCAGCAGCCCTTTTCTCTCAGAGTAATCTTCTTGTCCCTTCAGTGTAGAGTGATTGTAACTGCAGTTTTAGCAAATCCTGGGAGTTTCTAAGTCCTTCAAAGAAGAAGAAGACTACAAAGGATAAGGTAGCAGAGAAAGATAAAACTCTTTAAAGAACTCAAACACTTGGCATGGTGCCTTAAACTATGGCAATCAAGAAACACACTGGAGATAAGAAGGACTGAAGGACAGCATGATGTCATAGAAGTTGAGTACCACAAGAACAGGGTTCATGTTCACATTGTTAGAGTGGTCTTAGATCCCCATTTAGCTCACCGGTTACTCATCTTCAGTGAGATGCTGTGGACGTTGTGTGCACCACAACCCTCAGCCTTATAAACTGACACAGGAAACCTCAGTATATGTGAGCTCTTTTATTGTAATCGTACTCACTGTGATGGACTTATTATAAATTAAAGGTCATATTGTGTGTAGTATACCTATGTGCATCCAACATGACTACTTTTATATTAAGTCTTAGTATCAAATGAAACTTCAACTATCCAAGCAGCATGATGCTATTCCTATTCATAGTAATGTTTGATTTTTTTATGCTTTATATTTTATAGCCTCCATTCTCACATTTGATAATTCAGAACTGCTCATTCAGGAATCCATGGAAAGGTGCAGCAATACTTGGTTACCTGATCAAGGACCAGCTGCATCTCTTCAGTCCGCATTAGGCCAAATAAGATTTTCTATGCCTGAAAATACAAAGAAATTTGTTCTCCTGAAATCTCAAAAGCTAAAGGTAAGAAAACCCGAAGGTGTCTGTTAAGTTGTTTCCACTCACAGATGCTTAAATTGTAGGATATTTTTTTAGTGGAGTATTAGAGATTATGCCTCTAGTAATTTTGAAAAATAAGGGATGCCCATAGGTACAAACACAATCCATTAGCCAAAAACCTTCCAAGTTAAAGTCTAGAAATATATGATATGTTTAACTTCTAAAGAAGCAAAAAACAACAAAACAAAACAAAAGTTATTCAACTTAGCATTAGAAATGATGAGTAGTGTGCTTGCCTTTAGAAGAAGTTTCCTTAGAAGGGAGGACAAATGCAGAGACTTCTCCAAACATGGAGAATTGTTGCATTGAAAAAGCTTATAAATGGGCGGTGGTGGCGCACGCCTTTAATCCCAGCCCTTGGGAGGCAGAGGCAGGCGGATTTCTGAGTTCGAGGCCAGCCTGGTCTACAGAGTGAGTTCCAGGACAGCCAGGGCTACACAGAGAAACCCTGTCTCGAAAAACCAAAAAAAAAAAAAAAAGCTTATAAAGCAAAAGTGGATCAAGGCTAAGTCCCTTGGGTTGTGACCTGCACCAAGTCTATTAAGTGACTGTTTGATACTTCTTCACATGGATATGAAGGACAGGCAGACAGTATAGAAATGAATGTTGATTCCCTGCAATGTGGCAACCATGTCTGCTGGTTTTCTTGTTCAACAGTGCTTAGTGAACACACCCTATTTGGCCACTCTTTCTTGCTCATGTATGCTGTGTAACAGACTTTCCTAGGGAAATGAAACACACATTTACTGACCCCAGAAAGGGAAAAAAGTACAGATATCACCAAAGTCCAACTCAGTGAAACAAACACTGAGTTTTAGTAAGGTTACCTACATGAATATGGATGCAGAGTTACTTTTAAGTTCTGATCCTTTAGGATCAGAAAGGACTCAAACACAGTTGCATCGCCAAAGCCCACCACAGCGTGAGCGACAGATCACAAAATCTAGGTATCTAGAGCAGCCCCCACAGCCTACAGGCAGCTCAAGCAGATGACGATTGGCCATTCCAGGTGTCTCAGTTAACCATAGCCTCTTCCAGACAGCTTAGATGATTTCTGCTTCTTTCAGACTTCTTGGCTGGTCTGAATCTTCTTTGCAGCTTTAATTTCCTAAGAGAGACTCTCATCAGTCTTTACAGTTTTCTCTTGGGGAGGGAGGATCCGAGAGAATCTGATAAGTTTCAATGACTTCCTGAAGCTGTTTTGAGATACTTTCTGTCTTAAAGATCTTCCCTTCAGGATGGAATGGTTCACTCTCAGAGGAAACTGCTACACAACTGATGGTACTAATGATGGTAAGTAAATGAAAGGAAAGACAAAGGAAAGAGTGCTAAGGAGAGAGGGGAGTGTCTAACACACACACATACACACACACACACACACACACACACACACACACATACCTTTTATACCATCTATACTAAACCTACATTTTGCACACATGCTTCTTTCTATTTCCTTTGTTTTTCTTCATCACCAAGCATGTTTTATATTCTTAAATACGAGAGAGATAAGTGAATATGGAGACTAATAAAGAAAGAAATTAAGGTAGTTTATCTTCTAATGTATTAATATTTAAATTGATAGTGTTTTTTTCAAGTTTCAAGATGAAGGAATGCAGTTTTTAGAGAATTTTGTATGATTGCTATAATGTGAGAAACCTATTAAGAAACCCAAATTCATAGTCATGGGAAGAGAGTACATGGGGCTACAGGCAAGGCATACAGAGGAAGACTTGTCTAATGGGTGAAGAATTTCCTTCTATGCTAATAAAGTATTGGAGATGGAGATGGTGAGACCTGAACAGCATTGTGAATGTACTTAAAGCCATTGAAGTATAAAAATGGCGGACTTTACAATGTGTATGTCTTCCACCATAAAAGAGGTTATCCTTCAGCAGTTCTCAACTTGTGGGTCTGGACTCATTTGGGGGTTAACAAAGATGATCAGAAAACACAGATACTCACATTATAACTCATAACAGTAGAAAAAATTAAAGTATGAAGTAGCAACAAAAAATTATTTTATGGTTGCCAACCATATGGTTCTTCCTTTAACATGAGGAATTGTGTTAAAGAATCATAGCATTAAGAAGGTTGAGAACCACTGCTTTACTTGAATGTTAGTTCTGAAGTCACTGTGTTAGTTTTCTGCTATAGAAAAGAATTTCAACGAAGTTCATCTCCAAAGCTCTTAGCTGGGAAAAATTATCCCCTCATGCCTTTTCTGCAGCCCATAAGTGTCTGAAATTTAAGATACCCTTAATGATTGTACCTTAATATTTATTGAAGCCATATATTGACTTAGAATTTATAATAGTTATCATTTACTATAAGATAAAATTCATTCTTTTTTTTTTTAACTTTATGCTAGAAATGTATTTCAGCACCTATTGGTCAAGGTTTTGAGGTTGGCTGTGGAATAAGGTGCGGGTGCTCAGTGAAAGCTAGTAATGTTAGCATCTACATTTACGTGGACTATCTTACTTAGCTTCTAGAATGACCCCAAAGACTATGTGTTGAAAGCTTGATCAGCAACCCGTGACACTATTTGAAGGTGATGTCATAATCAGGAGGTAGGACCTAGAGAAAGAACGCCGGGTCACTGGAAGTTAGGCCTTTCAAAGAATGTGGTCATTGGGATGTCTTTTCCTTCCAGGTGCCTAATTTGGAGGCTTAACACATTCCTGATAAGATATACTCTTTCACCATAGACCACAAAGCAATGAGGCCAAGCAGTCATGGCTTGAAATCCTGACCCAGATCCAAAATAACTAATGACAAAAGCTACAAGAGTGGTGTGTGTTGAAAATTCCACTTCTGAGTTGGGACATAGATCACTGGTAGAACACTTGCTTAGCATGTGTGAGACCCAGAATATAATCCTAGTGCTACCAAAAAATTCTATAGCCATGTTTTAAATGAAGATATTAATATATATGACTAGTTTAAAAGACATTTACATAAAATGGGGAAGACTTATTTTAACAGCGAATGTTCCAATAAGACTGAAATTTCATTCAGACCACAGCAAAGAGCAGCACATTTTTTTTTTATCAGATTCTATAAATTATATAGACTTTCCATCACTGATTATCAGCCAAGGATTTTAACCACAGTGACAAATACTAGAAAGCAACTTAAGGGAGGAAGGCTTTATTTTAGGTGATGATTTCAGAGGTTTCAGTTCATGGTTGATTACTTCCATCCCTTTTAGTTCTGTGACAAGGCAAGAATGCCATCATAGAAGGACAAGGCAGAAAGAAGCTACTCAACCTGTGGCAGCCAAGAGGCAGAGAAAAATAGAATATGACCAAGGGCACGATGTAATCTTCTGTGGCATCTCGTCAACTTATTCCCTCCAACCAGACCCTACCCACTACTACTAGCTTTTAGTGTGAAATTGTCAATGGAATGACCACTGATGACATTAGTGTCTTTTAGTTCAGACACTTTTTAATAGTATCTCAAGGCATGAAACTTTTAGAGGAATATTGCAAGTATAGATTGTAGTATTACATATGACAGGACAGTTATAAAGTACATTGGTTCTATAGCTCCAAGAGGAGACATGAGCTCAGGAAACAGACTTGTATTTAATTTCTAACTCTATTTATTATAATCAGATCATTGGCCTAAGTTATTTAGTGTCACTGGTGTCCTTTTTAAAAATAGAGGGAGTGATTCTCTAATGGTAGCTGAGTTCACTGACTTTAGTTGATGTAGCTTAGCTTGTTATGACACAATGGTAATAGAATCTGTGATTTACTTGGTGTGATGTCTAGATCTGGCACACAAGTTCCTATTATAACGTCATTTCTATCAAAAAATATAATCAGGTTCTCAATGACCTGTATTTGATAGTCTTTGTGTGTGTGTGTGTTTGTGTGTGTGTGTGTGTTAATATATGGCTTCCAGGAATGTGGCTCAATAAAAAAGCAAGGACTGACTTATGTAAACACTATAGATATATGTGTAAAAAATGATATATTTGTATTATTTTCAAGTACTTAAAGTAATGCAAGTTAGTGTCTAACAAAATGTTAGAGAACAGGGCTCCCACCAGATGTGTTTGAATGACTGGCTATCAATCATTTGTAATTAGCACACTGTATGTAAATTTATGCAACTTAAGTGCTTGAAAACAATTTATTCTTGTAAGTAGATTAAATTGTCCCTTTTACAATCCTGTTTACATTGGTAATTTATTTAACAGACCTTCATTTCATCGATGGTAAACTTTACCCTGTTCAAGTTCAAATTCAGTTTGGCCAAGTTCCATCTAAATTCAGGGTGTTATATTGTACTAAGAAAAAAAAAATGAACTACCAAATTCCATCGATCAAGTGTTGGCTGTCAGTGACAGAAAATTGGCATAGGCACAAGGACCCCTGACCAGATGGTAGACATCTGTATCTTTTTCCTCAGCATGGCCAGGTCATCCACACACTCGCCTCAAATAGTCCTCAAAGAACTGGTGCCTCCTAGGCAGATGGCTCCTCAGGACTGTTAAAGCATTTTGGTTCTGAATGCTCAAGAGGAAATTAATGTCTTGGGGTGCCTTCAGCTTTTCAAAACAATCATCACAGAACTTGAAGCAGGAAGAATGTTTGATCTTCTTGAGTGTTTTCAAAACTTGGTGCTTGGTCATCAGGATGGGGACGTTGTCTTCCAGCGGTGCATTGGAGGTATCCTGAGACGGAGTCTAGAGAATCTTGGCTGTCACTTGAGGTCTTGGACGAGTTCCAGGTTGGACCATCTCTGCATAGAGGAAGTACAGTGTCCAGCTTCTTTGACTTCCAGAGAAGACTTGAGAATCCCATGAGCTGACAGTAAATCTAAATCTGTGTGCTTCTTGATCACAGAGGACAGGGACAAGCAGTGAGACACAGCTCCCCATTCACCCTTCATCCTTCTTCATACAATGCTCTATAACCCCCTTCTTGTCTTTGTCCCTCAAAATATACCTTCAAACTCTGAAACCTTAGAACATCTAGGTTCTAACAGGGTCTGGTCCTGTTCTGGACTCTACTCTGGATGGGGAGAAATTTGAGCACAGATCTATGTCTTTTCATCTCCTTTCACAGGAAGATGCTAAATAAAAATGTGTTAACTGATTCATAGCGCTGACATTTCTACTCATATTCACAGCCCACTAGGCTGCAGTACTTTTCTCTAAAATCTCTGGCTGAAATCCTGTTAAAAGGACAAGCAGGATATTTCCATTTTAAGAGCCCGTCAGTAAGCACCAGGCTTGCCAATGCCCACAGATGACTCCTGCCTCTCCTGTTCTGTGAAAGTGAGGGGGACTCCATCAGCCTCCTCTCTTGCTCTGAGAAAGTCAGCACTAGGCTTCAGGAACAGTTGCAGAAATGCCTCTCTATTTAGTGACTGTTGCTACTGAAATCTGATCAGTGTGTTGGTAGCAAAGACAACACATGAGAGATGTAGAGATAGAGACAGACATATAGATAGAATTAATTATTGCTGTGGTAGGAGATGATACAAACACAGAAATTTAGAAGCCTGAAAGCTAATTCTAGCTTTACTTATAATAGCTAGAAACTTCAATTTTCTCTCTTCTGGGGTTATGGTTTGGATCAGATGATCTCTGGTGACCCTTCCCATTTCTACCATTTAGTGATTCCAAGACGAAAAGTCATAGGAAGAATTACTAAGTTCCAAGATCGTGGTGATAGGAAACATACCACTTACACCTTTTGATTAGCCAATTAAACAAGCTTATAAAAATGTGTAACTATTTGCTAGCAGAACTCTGGTTCTGAACTCTGAGATGCAAATTCCATGGATGAGGAGGCAGATGTTTAGTGATTTATTTACTTATGTATCAATTCATCATATATTTAGATGGTCAATTCTTCATTCAACAAGTTATTTATTGAAACTGTAACATGGACCATGAACTCTTTTAAGAACTAAAGATAAAGCTGAGCACCACATAGATGACCATCCTGATTTCATTTTACCGTGATTTCGATCTTCAAATAGTGACAGAAAAATAAATAGATAGTATGTCGTGTAAGCTTAAGATGTCTTCAAAATCATATGTTAGGAAAGGGATTTACGGCAAAGCAAAGAGTAGGTGCTGCTTTGAATATCCCTTGTATATTTGAGGAACAACTAATACATGCAGTGGATGGGCTCAGAGAGCAGGGGGAAACTGAGAGGAGGCTGGGCAGGGCCGATAGCACAGGTATTACAGGAAGGTAGATGCAGAAGCTTTTGCTCTGAATAATATCTGAACCATTGCCGAGTTTTGAGTGGAGGTATGTCATTGACAACTTATATTTTTGAAGGATCATGCTGATACAAAATATAGAATACTCTCAGTAGAGGCAAGAATGGAAAGAAAAAGACCAGTTTGGAGGCAAGTTTAAATAATTCAAGAGAAAATGGATGGCTGTCAAATTAGGGAAGCAACAATAAGAATAAGTGGTCTGGAAGCTAAATATTTTTGCATGATTGAACTGACTGAAATTGCTGATGGATTATATATGTGATACCAGAGAAAGTCAGATGACAATGATGATGAATATTAATGAAACTAACTTTTTAAAAAAAAAAAATCTGAGCAACTAACATGTAGACTGGAGCAGTCATGTGTGAGTCAGGAATCAGCGTGAGAATCTGAGTCCTTCACAGGAAGCCTTCTAAGCTTGAATCCTGCTTCAAACAGGTAAAGCTACAACTGTCACTTAGTGGTCCAAGCAGAGATATGAAGTAGGAAGTTATAGACTTGCATCTAGATGTCAGAGAGGTCAAAGGTGAAGATATATATTTGGCTTCATCAGCACATTGACAGTGATGAACGGTATGGGATCGAAAGGAAATCCACAGACAAGGCAGGAGAGACAATGAGCAGGGCTGAGGCCTAGGACTCTAACATTTAAACATCAGAGTGATGATCCTACACAGGTATATCCAATGTTCCCAGAGAAATAAGAAAGTTTACATTGAAATTCTGTTGTGACACTAACATCTTATTCTTTCTCACACACGGTGGTGATCCCCATAGATAGTCTTTCTGATTTGAACGTAATAAATTAAAATAGAAATGTAACCTAGCCTTCTTCTACAGCTTGCATGAAAGCTCTGGACTGTCTTCTATTGTTATGGGTTGGGGGAGAGGACACATGAGAGAGGGGGAGAGAGAAAAAGAAAGACAGACAGACAAATAGAAACAGTCAGAGATAGAAAGAGGGGCAATAGAGACAGAGGCACAGAGATTTTTGTGTAGAAAGAGATTACATAGAAAACCAGGTTAGAATAAAATATTCTAGTCTCTGACCTCAAAAAGTTTCTTTAAAAAGAAACAGGAAAATCACACAGAAGACAATGTAAATTGAAAACACATCAGTGTAATTGCTGATAGGACATCCAAACGAAGAGATTGTATTTTAGACATGTTCTAGAACTCAGGGATATCTATGAGTGGCAATTATTATGACTGTCTTTTGGAGTGCAAGGAATCAGTTTATCTTTGGGATATCATTCGGGGTCCTTTATTAAGTTCCATGAGTACATTCTAGATATTTTATTTAAGAATATCCATGAATATTTAATTGTGGACAGAATAATCTTTCCCTTGGTTACTGGCTTACATTAAGAAAAAAAAAGCTCATACTTACCAATCCTAATTCTTCTATCTACCGTCAGCTCCTCTTTCAAACTCTTAGATAATTAATTACCTACCATCATTACATAGTTGTTGTTGTTGTTCTTCTTCTTCTTCTTTTTTTTTTTTTTTAGCAAGCATGCACCTTATCTTTGCGAACACATTGTAAACTACAGGAGAAATTCAACCCATTTTACTTTCTGTGTCCATTACCATATCACTTATTGGATGTTTAATAACGCTACTCAAAGTAACACACCAAAACTATTAAATATTTCTTCAGCTGCCAATCCTATTATTTAAACAGATGTAATCAATATAAGAAAAAATGAACAGGGACATTTTGGGGCAGTGATAAATCATTGCTATTGTTCTACTGTACTAAGATATTGTGCTATTTTTCTTTCTGTATTTAAGTGGATGAGATAATTTAAACCAAGAGTTCATGTGTATGTCTTTTGTGTTGTAAGGATTTCAGGAAGCCTCTCTAAATGCTTCTCTTCATTCTGCCAATTAAGACAGGATTGCTGCCTGATGCTGTCATCCAATAAAAGAGAAAAAAATTGCCTTGACTCATGGCCTTAAAGTGGCTGTAGAGTGTATCATCTACACTAGTGTGATTTCGAGAATGAAAGGGGTAAGCTAAGAAAAAGTATAACAGATAAATAGATAAATACAGGACTGCAGTGGTTTCCCTTTCTAAGTTATAAAGTCCTTCTGGAAGAATGAAAGCTTTGTTTTTTTCCCAGAAAAAAAAAATCACCTTATATTTCATTATATCACTGATGTCTATAGATTGCACCAACTCACAGCTAAATTTGTAAGTGTATAGTAATTACTTTTGAAACAGAACCACATTCTCTCGACACTACCAAAGGTACTCTTGAATGTTTTCTCTTTGAATCTCTTTGACTTCCTTAACCCCAGAAAAAGTTGTCTATTCTGTGATCTATAGGATTAGAGGAAAAGGTGGATGTTGTGGCATAGGTCGCACTCAGGAAGTAAAAGCAGGAGGGACGGGTGTTCAAGGCTGTTCCCAGTGTTCTGCATGAGACTCTGCCTCAAAGTAAAGTACTAATAATCAGTGCAGGCCAGAAAGCACTGATGGGATGTGTTAGACTTCTCTGGGAATAGAATGATTAATAGTAGTGCTTGAAGCATTGGAGAAAAATAATTATATTTTAATTTCAAAAGATGAAACATATTTAAAAATAACCTTGAAATGTAATAAACCCGTTGCATGGTATGTGAGGTTGCCTAGGTGTGCTCCACCTTACTCATTCTGTTCACTCCATTTTCTAAATGCAGTGAGCAGTGGCTACAAACATGTCAGACAAGGAGACCCAGGCAAAAGATGCTGCCAATTTTTGTCATAAAAGGTGTTTATGCTTCTGAACACATGTGCAAGTGTATGGGTGCTTTTGGTATAGTTTTTTATGTCTCAAAAACTTATTACAGTCTCATGAAGAATATTTGAATTATGCATACAAAATATTTAAGTCCCTCCAGAGTTACACTTTGCAGAGATAATCATTAATAGCACATATAGCTGGACTTTGGCTATTTGGTGGGTTCTCTTTTCTTTCATTCTTCTCTACCCTTTTCCATCCTTTCAACCCCCTGACATTAGATAGGAGAAAAAAGTATGGAGGGGGAAGGGGTAACATTATTATAAGACTACTTCCCACTGAATAGGGGTGTCAAGTTCCTTGGGGAAAATTTGAGCTTCCCCATCCAGATATCTAATTTCTCCTTGTTGTTTCTTGTACACGACTACTTTGAAAATAGTAAACTGCAACCAACACCAGCAACAAACAACCAACAAATAACCCACCACCAGCACACTAACTTCTCAGCTCTAGCATTTATATACACTCTTGAAATAATCCCAGGATTTTAAACATCATATAATCTCAGAAACTCTCTGCAGCTAGCAAAGTCACACCCCTGCTAGAGCTTGAGGCCAATCACAATCAGCTCCAGTGGACAATCTGAAGCAGTCCCATATCCCACATCTGGGATTAAACTGAAAACATATTCTTAATATTTCTGTAATTTTTAAAGAATCCAATCTTCCAGAATTCTCACTACAAGCATTTGCTCAATTTTCTATCTATTTTTCTATGGAAGATATGTATGCCACAATACATTAATATAAAATATTTGTATTTATTTATTTGTATTTTCTTTTAGCTCATAGACAAGCTTAGGCTCTTCTAAGAATCTAGAGCTTAAGACCAGACCTTCCTTGTCTAATGAGCTCACACAAAGAAATTATGACTTGGATTTTTATGCTTACTTCATGTTTTAATTGAAAATATTTTTCATACATTGTATTCTGATTACTGTTTCCCTTCCGTCATCTCCCAGAGCCTCCCCACCTCCCTGCCTATCCAACTCTACCCCTCTTTCTCTCTCTTTAGAGAACAAACAAGCCAAATTAAAAAAAAAAAAACTAGAATAAAACAGACAAGCATAAAAGAAAAAGCACAACACACACACATAGAAAAACCATAAAAATAAAAAATCAGAAGCTATAATAGATAATCAAAAAGGAGTTTGATGAAGACATCCCATTTAGGACTTAGTGTCCCCATCTCTCTTCCTATATACACATTGTCCAGTTATGGGTCTCTGTATATGTTCCCATTCCCACCAAATGAAGTGTCTCTTATACTGGCTGAGTGATCTATGGAAATGGCAGAATGCCATTAGGAGTCATTTTATTGCTATGTTCCTTTAGCAGTACAGTAGGATTTGGTTTTCCCCTCGGTCCATGGCCTATCTAGTCTTGGGTTCCTGTGTACCTGAGCAATGTCAGTCGTGAGTCCGGTCTCATGGAGTGGGCCTTACATCTAATCAGAAAGTGGTTGCTTACTGCCACAACATTTGCTGTTCACTTCATGCTGTTAAAATACATATGAAAAAACATCATGATCTAGATTTTCATGCCTAGTTGATTTTTAAAATTTAATACAGTTAGTAGAAGAGTATTTGAGTAGCACGGGCAATGCCCTGAGTTTAATCTCCAATATTAAAAAACTTAATAAATATATAAAGACCCAATGATTATGTGTATTTACAATGTGTAAATTTTGTGTAATTACAAATGTAAATGTTTTTTAATAACTCAATGAGCAAAAAAATTATCTACACTATGTAATATTTGAGAGTACCAAAGAATTTTCTGGTATTTTATTTTCTCTAATTTTCATTATCATTGTTATACCTCTCATTTTAGGCAATAATGTATTGGAGTTCAAACAAAATAGGGGCTTAAAGAGATCACATGTTAAGCTAATTATAGCATCTGGTCTCAGGCAACCAGCCCTCTCGATCATAATAGTGCTTACTATTTTGTAAATAACAATTCAGTTCTGATTCTGCAAATGTGGTTAAATATGGAAAGAAAGGCCATAGAAATTATAAGATGTTGGACTATTGAGAGTGAAGTAGGTACTGAACATGAACTGGAACTAGATAAGGTGATTGTAAAATATAAAACTTTTGTGTGGCAAATGTAGGCAAAAGCAAATTACAGGTAGCTACGTAGATGAAAGAAGTGTTTATGGGATAGCAAGGATCTCTATAGACGGGTTTCTGGGACTCAAACTGAAGCAAGTGTTTGTAGCCTAATCACAAAGCCCTGGGTACACCTGGGTGAAGGCTCAGGATTTGTCATTAGCAACAGAGAGCCACTGACAACATCTCAGTATGAAGGGTTGACAATGGAAGGGGAGGATGTCTAGATTGGTATAATTGGCATTGAGCAGGAGCAGCTGTCAGGAGCTTTCACTTAAAAGCCCATCTTTGGTTTTGCCTACATAGTTAAGGAGAAGAATCAATGCTGTCCAGGGTTCTATTGCAACTACAGCCTGGAGCAAAGTGGCAAAAAATAAATGTAAGTCTGATTTCTTCTCTCAAGGAGCAAGAGAGATGGTGAACTCTGCTCTTGGCAGTGTAGTTTTAGGACTCTTACTTCAGTGGTTCTCAGATCTGGCTGGGTTGTAGTTCCTAGGGCACTTTTCATGAGATTCCTGTTCACCACTTCCCCAGGTGGGACCTACCCATAGGGACTCTGAGGAGTTAGTTCTCAGGTTAACCCAGTATCTTGCAGTGGGTCAAGACCAATGTTGCAATGCAGGCTGTTCCAACTAGGACTGAAAATCTATGTGTATGCTTTCTCTTCTAACCTTAAAACCCAGTTTCCTTTGCAAATATACTGGTTAAATCTGAGCATCCATATGGATGGAACATGGTTTGGGATATATATATATGGGGCCTTTAGCTTCTTTCTTTACATTTCTATATAACAATGTTGCAGTATAGGTCAAGGAAAAGAGTAAAAACCTAATCAGCCAGTAGAGGTTTTGTTTATTTTTGTGCTCATAATTGTCTTCTGTTTTGGAAATATAAGAAGATATGGTTCATCTCGTATTTTAAATTACTATTGAGACCCACGTGTTTGACTCACAGTACTTTTCCTTTTCATTTAACATCTACTGCTTGTTTAACAATTAGTACTCAGTGCAGATAAGATACATTTTCCTATAGAAGTGTTTGGCTTAATCCCTTTTCAGGTCTCAGACAAGACACCTTTCCTTCCCAGTCTGCCCAAGTGGACTCTATTCTGAAATCCCATTTTCCCAACTTATTTGTACTTAGGACACTGTGGTGGTTTGAATAAAACTGCTCTCTCACCCAATAAACCCACACATTTGAATGCTTGGCAAGTGCCATTAGGGGGTATGGCATTGTTGGAGTGGGTGTGGAATTGTTGCAGGAAGTATGCTACTGCAGGCTTTGAGGTTTCAAATGCTCACACCACACCCAGTGTCTCACTCTGGCTTCCTGCTGCCTGTTGATCCAGATGTAGACCTCTCAGCTCCTTCTCAAACACCAGGACTGACTGCCTGTGTACCACCATGTTTCCTGCCATAATAATGGACGAAAACTTCTGAACCTATAAGCCAGCCCTAATTAAATCTGTTCCTTTTTAAGAGTTTGACGTGGTCATGATGACTCTTGAGAGCAACAGAAACCCTAACTGAAACTGTCTGTTTCCCTCCAGTTTCTATGTCAGAGGGATCCAAAGGCCTACTACTAGCAATGAATGCTCAGTGACTTATCCAAGTGTTTGTTTATTTGTTTGTTTGTTTCCCCATGATCAGGACTCGGCTATGGGTTATGATGTTTAGACTTTTTGTTGTACCCTATCATCTTTGCTAAGTCAAAATTTTTTGACCTTTCTTGTGCATGGTTGAGAGTTTCTGTACTTCATAGCTGCAACTCATGATCAGGCAGAGTTATTCCACTTAGAGTAAACAACACTTGAATGGTAGCTTTTTAGTGAAACATTCTCCACAAATCTCTGCGCCTCTCCTCTTTGGAGAGAAAGGCTTGGTGACCTGTTTATCTTTCACAGTTCCTAGATGATTTCTGTTGTTACCAAAATGTGGGGAAAATTTTGTAGAGAAATACTTTAAATTTATCTTGTTCTAACATATAGTAACATATTTTCACAGGCAGACTTGAGACCTCAAAACCCCTTCACCCGCTCATCCACTCCTGCCTCACCCCTCTAGCATCCCCCTTTTCTCTGTGTGAGATATTCCGAGACTTTATATTCTGTTTAATTTTGCTTAAAACGTGGTGATTATAAATGTTTCCATAGGATTGCAACACAGAGAATGAAAAACATGTCTACCATCTAGCACAATTATCAACACACATGTTTAAAAATGCTAGTGATACAGATTTATATTTTTTTTACCAAATAAAGATTAGTATTTTTACTTAAAATAGATGCCATTTCCATTTATATCATTCTTAAATGTAAGTATGAGTAAACACATCTTTGCTCTAACTGTTTGTTTTATTCCAACGGTATCTCTTTAAATCTTCTAAAAATCTTGATGTTTCTGGGAACTAGTTTTGTTTTTTTTTTTCAAACAACCTTGCTCATGCTGCAGCCTATAAAGACAAGAGCCTGGTTCCTTTCAACACCATAAGGATCTTACTATATATATATACTATATATATTGGGTATGGTCATTTTGTGTTTTCTTTTGTGAATCTCAGACTCCAGACTCCAGATCTGTATTTCAAGATCTTGCAGCACTGCAATATGCCACTTGGTTGCTCAGTACATAGTCTCTGAGTGCTTGTGTTGTGCCGCCTAGCTTAGATTATACGTAATAAAACTTGACATCAATTTATTCAAGCAGAGACCTCTTAATATACTGAGCTGTCACTTCCAGCTTTCCAGTTGAAAGACAAGATGGTTGACACGCCGAGATGGATTGTGTCACAATTTCTCCAAAGTGAGCAACAAGGACAGGAGCTAAGCCAGGGCTAATCAACAATACAGGCATGAATCGACCTTTTAATTCATTTTTGTCAGTGCTTAACAACCCTAAAATTCACTAGCCAGTCAAATCGTGTAACAACAGAACCAAAGCTTAGAAAAGCCCCCTGGATCTCTGTCATGGTGATTGGACCAAGGGTCAGGCTTAGAAGCCCCTGGAGAGCTGGATGCTCCTTCGGTCCCTTGGCAAAAGGTAGATTAGAAAGACTTCACCAAGAAAGTTGGATTTCACATAGTTGCTATGGATGCTGTACTGAGAAATTATCTGACTAAAAACCATTAAATGGATATATACTGTATGGTGAGTAAAATTTGTAAGGTTATATTTATACCTGTCTTTTAAATGCTTCATCTTAGCTGCCTAGGTTATTTTGTCCCAAGATGACCATCTTATAGATAGTATATAGAAAAATAAAATAATAGTTAACAGAATATCTCCAAACTGAAAAGTTGATTAGTTTTTTTACATTGGGATAATTAAATTTAATGGACTATATTTTGTACATACATATAGCAAGATTAGATAATCCTGTTAACATAATGAGGTTTAAATTTTGTTGAGTATCTAGAGTTGTACAAGGAAGACAGAATGACTTCTTCAGAATTAACAGTTATTATTTGAGGGTAATAATTCTTTTAATGAACTGGATTAAATAATTGCATGAAGATAATAAGGTACAATTTTGATTTTTATAAGTTTGCTTTATAGATTTCTTTTTACACTTTCAACAATAATTTACTGAGTACTCATGATGCATCAGGCAAAATGCCAGGCTCTTGACATTAGGAAGCTTTCCCTCTAGTCAGGCAGGTTTTTTGAATGATAAGCGTCAATAAAAGCAGAATAGAAACCTTGTCAACTAGTAGCACTCAAACCAGTATTTTCTTTCTAAGAATGTTAAACAGAATTGAATGCTTGTCATAGGTATTTAGCATAAAGGGTCATTGATTAATTTTAAAGTTGCAGACATTTATGTGGAGGTCTGGTGACTGAGAGTTTCACAAGATCTTATAAAACACAACCAAATGTATCTTGCAAGTTGCTCACTTTTAACTTGGTTTTGAAAAAGAGTGAAATGTTAACATGCTTGCATCGAGCAATGCATTTTGCACACTTCTGCGATTTCAGATTCTTACATACTTCTGTAATTTCTACCCGTACCTAACTTGACTTGCTTTAATTATTTTCTAGATTGGGATACAAAGTAATGGGCTCTCTTATGACATTTTCATACTTTATTTTGATTGATCCTGTTTGCCAGCTTCTTCCCCCCATCTTCCTGTCCTGCCTTTCCTTTACCCTTTGACCCTTTTCCACTTCTGTGTTCCACTATTACTATCTCTCTGCTTCCCTTCTTTAAAACCCGTTTCCCTTTCTCCACTCTCATTATGTCCTGTGTCCTATTCCCACACCCACTGGATGGCCTTTGCTTCAGTCTCTGCTCTATATTTTGTCCCTGCCTTTCCTTTAGATGGGAACAATTCTGGGTTAAAAACTCTGAGATGGGTGGGTGGCCCCATCCCTCAACTGGGGGCTGTGCCTTTCTATAGGAGGTCTCTACAAGTTCTATCTATCTCCCCTTTGTTGGGTATTTAGGCTAAATTCATCCCTGTTGGGTCCTGGGAGCCTCTTGCTTCCCTGGAGTCTGGGACTTTCTAGTGGCTACCCGCAGTTCCATATCCCTCACTGCTATATATTTCTATTCAATTTTCTGACCCTCTATACTTCTTTCCTGTCCCTTCCCATACCTGATCCTATGACCCTGAGATTCTATCTCACACCAATCAGAATGGCTAAGATCAAAAACTCAGGTGACAGCAGATGCTGGCCAGGATGTGGAGAAAGAAGAACAGTCCTCCATTGCTGCTGAAATTGAAAGCTGATGAAACCACTTTGGGAAACAATTTGGCAGTTTATCAGAAAACTGAAAATAGTTCTACCTGAAGACCCAGCTATACCACTGCTAGGTATATACCCAAAAGATTCTCCAACATATAACAAGGACACATGCTCCACTATGTTTATAGCAGCCTTATTTAAGTAGCCATATGCTAGAAACAACCCAGATGTCCCTCAACATAAGAATGGATACAGAAAATGTGGCACATTTATACAATGGAGTACTACTCAGATATTAAAAACAATGACTTCATGAAATTCACTGGCAAATAGATGGAACTAGAAAATATCATCTTGAGTGAAGTAACCAGACACAAAAGAACACACATGGTAAGTATTCACTAAGTGGCTATTAGCCCAAAAGCTCAGAATAACCATCATACAACCCACAAGCCATATGAAGCTTAAGAAGAAGGAAGACAAAAGTGTAGATGTTCACAGAAGGGAGAACAAAATAGTCACAGGAGGTGGAAGAAGAGAGGGACCTGGGAAGAAGGGAGGAAGAGGAGGAAAAAAGGAGGGCAGGATCATAAATGGTCTTCTGATGGTTAACCCCGGTTGTCAACTAGATTAGATCTGTAATCAACTAAGAGATTTACCCCTGCATAGATATTTAAGGGTACATTATAGAAAGATTGAATTGAAGAAGAAGCTGCTTTACTAGAGTGGACAGCATCTTTCCATTGTTGACCAGATATAAAGAGATCTGGGGAAAAGTGGGCCCATGTGCATTTGCTTGACTTCACTCCTTGCTGGTTGAGTACATCTACCTGGTTGTTTGCTTCCTTTGTTTGACAGTAGAATCCAGATTCATTGTCTATCTTCTGTGGACTGAAGACTAGTGTCTCTCCAGGAATCCTTCAGGCCTTCAGTGCCAGTCTGGGTCTAGTATTTTAAGGCATCCGGCCCCATGGACTAAACATCAGCTGGTTCTCGGTGTTTCTAGCATGCTTGTAGGTACTATTGGACTATCCAGTCCATGTCTTGCAAGCCAATCCAAACTTCTCCTCTGTAACATATGTTCACTTCTGATTTTAAAGCGAGCTCTTGAGTTTTTTCTTAATAGTATAATATTCATTCTAGGTTGATCATGCAGTTTCTATTACCCCATGCCTTGTCTAATTCTAGTTTCTTCAAAACATTTATCTTGAAGATGTATTGAATTTTGTGAATCTATTGAGATAATTGTGTAATTTATGTCCTTAAGTCTATTAATGTGATATATTGTGGGACCCCACAATGTATTGCATTTATTCACTTGAAGTATTCGGCCAATCTTGCACCTCTAGGATAAAATCAGCATGATCACACATTATATGATCTTACTGTGGTCTCGGTGCAAGAATCTCAGTGACAAGTTCCACATGTATATTAATCAGGAAAATTAATCTCTAAATTTTTGTTTTGTTATCCCCATGACCTGTGTATATGTGTCAGTGTGTGTGTGTGTGTGTGTGTGTGTGTGTGTGTGTGTGCACATGTGCCTATGCATGCACATATGTGTCCTATTTTTTGTGCAGTAACTTTTAATTACAGCTTTAATCTCATTAATCATGTTGGGTGTAATGTTTTTATAAAAAATTGTCCAAACCAATTAGCTCAATTTTCATGGAAACAACACATATTTGTCATTTAATTTCAGATTCCCTCTATTTAAATAATGTGCAATTTGGTCACACAATGATAATAAAATTCATTGTCTTGCTTAGGTTTTCCTTCAACTGGACTGCACTTTCACTGATAGTCTATTCTGGGCTTTATTAGGGACTCTGACCATGCCATGCAGTGCCAAGTCTCAACTTCTCTCCATGACCCCTTTAATTCTGGGGTTTCTATAGCAGCTGAGGTTAGCCTCTCACAGTGTCAAGCCTCAGCTGGTCTCTATGACTCCTTCATGCCTTCAAAAACAAGTATATCTGGGAGATTCTTATACAGTATGACGTACACTACAGCTTCCATGTATTAACCCTGAGCAAATACTTCCCAGAGGAGTCTGCCTCAGTGAGTCTGGTCTCTTGTTAATCACAGCTGATACTTCAGATCCAGCTGATCCAGTCACTACAAATTTTCAATTTAAAATATCACAATAGAGTTTTAGCTTCCCTCTGAAACTTCCCAAGCCAAGCCTTCATCATCTACAACACTCTCAACATGGTCCTCCAAGTTCCCGAGTCAGCTCACAAGCTTTGAACACTCAATGGTTTTCTAGCCTAGAGTGCCAAAGTTGTTTTCCATTCTTCCAAAAATCACATGGTCAGCCCTGTCATAGCAATACCCCATAGCCTGGAACCTATGTCTGTTCCTGTTATGGCTTCTTTTGCTATGATAAAACAACATGACCAAAAGCAACCTGAGGAGAAAATGATTTATTTAATCTTAAGTTTTGAGGTCACATACACACCATTACTGAAGGAGTTCTGGGAAGCAATTCAAAGCAAGAACCTGGAGTCAGGAACTGAAGCAAAGCCCATGAAGAGAATCTGCTGACTAGATTGCTCTTGCTCAGCCTGATTTCTTAATACTCAGAATCCCCAGCACAGGGGTAGCACTGTCCACAGTGAGCTGGGACCTCCCACATCAATCATTAATCAGATGAATGCAGCACAGGCTTCCCAGTAGGCCAATCTGGTGGGAGTATTTTCTCAATAGAGAGATCTTTTTCCAAATGACTCTAGCATATGCCAAGTTGACACAAAACTAGACAGCATATTCACCTACACCAAATTTTTGAGCAAACGCAGTGGGTAGTTTGACAGCATGCCACTGAAAAGCTGTGGGAATAGAAGTACTCAATTGTACTTGGCAAAAGGTGTCAGACTCATACATCCAGTGTGCCATAGCCCATGATTCTAGGGGAAGAAAAATTAAGAGTGCAGCATTGAATATTTAAACCAGTGTAGTGCCACATGCCTATAATCTCAGCACTTAGGAGATAGAGACAGGAGTTCAAGGTCATCCTTAACTACAGAATGAATTCTAGGCTACCTTGGGCTACATGTAACCCAGTTGGGATGGGGCAGGGAGCTGATATTGAAATGTAAAGCAAATAAATTAATTAAAAAATTATTTAACAAACCAAGAGAACTGCCAAGGCAATAAATGCTATAACTGGAATTCACATAACATTATCCTAGGAGTTTAAGGAATAATCAGATCGAGATGAAATCTTTTGTCCTTTTTAGAATGAGTATCAAAAGATTCAACCAGAGCTCCCAGAATCTAAACCTCCAGCCTGAGAACAGACAGGGGCAAGCTGTCCTCTGAGAGGCTCTAACCAGCAGCTGACTCAGACAGATACAGACATCCAGAGCCAAATAGTGGATGGAGCTTGAGGACTCTTATAGAAGAATAGGTGGAAGGATTGTGGGCCCTAAGGAGATAGGGTACAATTGCACAGGAAGATCAACAGAGTAAACGAACCTGAACCCTTGGAGCTCTCAGAGACTGAATCACCAACCGTGGAGCATACCTAGTCTACACAGATCTAGCTCCATGGGCTGGACCTAGGCCTCCCTGCACATATGTTGTAAATGTGCAGCTTGGTTTTCATGTAGGTCTCAAACATCTGGAGTGGGGGCTATCCCAAAACATGCAGCCTGTATATGGAGTATGGTCTTCTAAAAAAACAAAAAAAAAAAAAAACAAAAAAAAACAGTTATTCAGTTATTCATGGAATATTATTTTTTTATATCTCTTGTATTCAGTTTGCAACTACTTCATTGAGAATTTTTGTATGTATACTCATGAGGGATACTGGACTATAATTTATATATTTTTGTTGGGTTTACACTTGATTTCACTATTTCAATATTATTTGCTTTGTGAAGGAGCTTATTGTGGTTCTGAATTTTTTTAAACATAACTCAAAAAGTATTGCTTGTTTGAAGGCTCTATAGAATTCTTGTATATCTGACCCTTGGTATTTTGCTTGTTTGTTTCTTTTCATTTTATTCTGTTTGAATGCTTTTTAAATTTTTTTGATTTGCTGAAAAAAAAATTAAAAATAAAAATTAAAAAAAAAAGACATTAGTGTATAACTTCGTGTCTTATTTATTATTCTAGAAGTAAAAAAGGACTAAGTGGCTGGACAGATGAGAGAAGACTTCATAAAGGTAATGGTAACTGGATCCTGAAGCTAGAGTTGGAGTACTCTAAATGAAGAACATGGAAAAATGGACACTCTAACAGAGTCGGGTATGTAATCCGGGGTTTAAAAGAGGGAAGTTAAAGGTGATAGGACTTAGAATTTAATGAACAGGAGAATGGATTGTGAGGCTGGAGATGTAAAATGAGCAACAGCCACAGGGGAACACCAACTAGGTGCTCAGTTATAGTTCAGAATATCCAATGTACTAATATATAGAATTGGGGAAGGTTGTTCATTAAATGATTACTTAGTAAATATAAAAAGAAACACTGAATGTTGGGTATCACTTTTAAAGAAATAATCAAATCAAAATGAAATTATATTAAGAATTCAATATGCAAATTTTTATTGTATTTTTTATTTTGTATACATGTGTGCACATGAGTGTGTGTGTGAGACTGTGTGTGTTTTGTGTGTCTATTAGTGTGTGTGCTAATGTGCATGTGTACATGCATGAGTGTGATTATATGAGTGAGGGTGTCTGTGTGTTGGTGTGAGTGTTTGTGAATGTGTGTATGCATGAATATGTGTGCGAATGAGTGTCATTATCTGTGTGTGTGTGTGTGTGTGTGTGTGTGTGTGTGTGTGTAGGCATAAATGCTGAATCAGTTCTCTCTCCCTACCCTGAGTTCTAAGGTTGACAGTCTCATTCTGCAGCAGATTTTATTCTCTGAGCTACCTCACCTGCCCATTGTAGAAATATATTTAAATTTGTTATCCAAATTGAGGCTTGAAGTTGAGTCAATGCTTACTACATACAAAAACCTTGTATATCTTAAAGCTCAATAAGACAATAACCAAAATAGAAAATGGACAGCATATGCCATATGCAGATACGTCATTGATGAGAACACATAGATCTTCTCACTTGCATCAGCCATAGGTAAATATATACTGAAGCTGCAGGTGTCCCTGCACACCCATTCTGATGGTTAAAATGAGAGAAGGTGGTGAAGAAAAATGGTGAGAAGGGCACAGAGAAACAACAGCACTCATACACTGCTGTGGGAATATCAATTAACATTGATGCTTTGAAATAGTTTTATAGTTTCTTTCAAAGCTGAAAAAACAATACTTAACAATCTAGAAACTGCATTCCTGAGTATGTATTTCAAAGAGATGGAATCTTCTTAAATCAGAAACATGCATATTAATGTACATAGCTGATTAACTTCTAATACATCCAGATTGGAAATTACATGTCCCCCAATGGTTCACAGGTAACTAAGCTGTGGGTATCCATACCACCCAGTAAGGAAAAGGAACAGAGATAGTGAGATATCCAGTGACTACAGACATTTACCATGTATGTCTGGCAACTTGAGATTGTTCCTTGTAACCATGTAGAAATGGAAGGAGAGAACAACTCTACAGAGTTGTCCTCTGACATCCACACAAGTGCTGGGGCATGTGTACTCATACAATAACAAGTCTAACAGTAAAAAAGAGAAACAGAAAAAGGAACAAACTGCATACACACATCACACAACACATACAACACACACAGGTGGACCTCAAAAAATAATATGAACTGAAAAAAGCAAATCTAAAACACAATACATGATTTTATTTATGGACTTTCATGAAAGAGAATAGGTTAATAGTTTCCAGGAATAAGTCAATGGGTCTGCTCTAAAGAACAGCAGAAATCTTTGAGGTGTGATATAGTTAAGCATCTCGATTATTCTTGGGCCTATTCAAAGCTGTAAGTCTTATAATGATTCACATACATTCACCTTCCATAAAAGTGAGTGTATACACCTGGTGAAATGGAATAAACTATATAGGTTATTCTGGTGTCAAATTCCTGCATCTATACTAGAGTAGTGTGAGATGTTGTTAGCCCAGGGGGTTTTCAGGGAATGAACAGTGGATTTGCCTGCACATTTCTTTGCAATCTCCTGTGGATATTTGCAGCAACCTGTGAATCTATAATTATTTCATAATGAAACAATGTTTTAAACTTTGTATATGTGTTCAATCTCAGTCCAGTAGATCCAGCATGCCAAGTATCTCTACTCACCACGTCTATCACCTGGTGGCAGCCTCCATGGTGGTGGTGAAAATTCTTTGCAAAGATGTGAAAATCTATTAAGGATCAATTTCAAATCCAAAGCCATGATACACATAATGGATAAATATGTCACCCTCTATAACTGTGAGTGACAGACACTGTAATATCAGCATCACAGCTCCCTACACACAAGAGAGAGTGGGCCTTGGCAGAAGTACTCGTAGAGAATACACATTGAGTATATTGGGTAGTATCTGCCATATGTTCAGTGTAACACACATTGAGTATACTGAGTAGTATCTGCCATATGTTCAGTGTAACACACATTGAGTATATTGGGTAGTATCCGCCATATGTTCAGTGTAAGTAAAATATGCATCTTTTCTCTGCAGAAGAGTATGCCACATATTCTGAGACAAAGTATTTGCAACACAATTAGCAGCAAAGGAGATTTCCTATTCAATTTAATATATATTAATCATGTATTATACATAATATAATATATAGTATAAGATATAATAATATGTTGTTATTCAATATAACAAGAAGAATAAGAGATACACAAATTTAAGAATACTCTAAAGGCATTAATAAAATATTCACAATATATCAGTGTTTACAAATAAACTTTATTTATAGACATAACAGACTGGCGATTTAAGGTGCTATGAACATGCTGTATTAGGCAAGCTTCATAGTACTGGGAAAATATGCCAGAGGCTCTTCACTCATAGTACTCAGCAAATGAGAGAGAGACAGAGAGAGAGAGAGAGAGAGAGAGGAAAAAGAAGGAGTGACAGCAGGCAAAATACAACCTCAAAAACACACTTAGCAGTAAACTGCCTCTTTCAACGGGCTCTGCTTCCTAATATTGCCATCATTCCCAATAATGCTATGAAATTATGAATCCATCAGTGTATTAATACAGTCACGATGCCCTAGGCCTCATGACAAATTGCTCTCCAAAAAACCTACCTGTCAATACTGCTTACTCTAGGGGCCAAGCCTTTCCATGTATGAGTTTGCAGGGAGACACTTCATCCTCCAATGATAAGAGATACTGTCTTTCATCTACCCCTTTCTTGATGTGTATATCACTAGAACCAAGGGTGATGCTGTTCCTTTCAGATACACAAAACAGTTATACTAGAAATTCCCTCACAGCGGGGCTAAAGAATGATGTAAAGCTCCTTGAAGACTGGGTCTATTGATACAGAGTGCACTGTGGATGACAGAGATCAGTCTGTGTGATGTTTAATCTTCACTGTCAACTGTGCACTAAGAAAGCAACACGTTGGCAGCCAAAGTACATGGCTTGAACCTGAAAATGGACCCTCCAGACAAAGATATTAAATTAATGGGATGGCAAGCCAAGGACAAGTAAGATTCTACATAGAGCCTTACCAACCTAAGACAGAAGTGCATTGCTTTTGATAATGCATATTGCATGATGGGTAAGGAAGGCATTCTTGTCAGAACGGCCTAAGACAGGCTCAGTCTTGTTTATGAAATAAAAAAGGGGGAAAGGCAGAGAGTTTTTGAGGCTGCTTGGCAAGAATTTGACATTGGACAAGGACAAGGACAAGGAAAGGGGCTTCAGGCAGGAATCTGATATTAGGCTAGAATAAAGAAATAATTTCAGACAGGACTCTAAATTTTAGGATAGAACAAAAAAATAATTTCAGGCATGACTCTAAATTTTAGGATAGAACAAGGAAGTAGGCTTTGGACATGAAAATGACTTTGGGCTAAGGCAGGGAAGTTGGCTCAGATATTTTGGTCATCCTGATAAGCCTTTAGAAACAGTGATCATGAGAGTGTTCACAGAATGGACAAAGAAGATTGGGAGATGAATGAAAAAAAAAAAAAAACTACAGCCAGACAACTGGGTTTAAACACAAACTGTATGGCTTGCCTATGACCATTTGAAACAAGTGAAGTCATAGTTACTACCTCACTGGCAGCTATAAGGGGACAGAAGCCCAGGAGTCTCCAGTCAGTGATGGCTACTGATGGTGCCAGTGACGAGGGATTCTAGATTGTCAAATTGCAATACCACACAGCATGCTCCATTTGTCCCTCTACATTTTCAACCATGGGTCTAAAACATAGACAGTAACTATAATGGATTGTGGACCCTGGGCTTCTGAATATTTTCTTACAACATAGATAGATGCATTTGTTTACACAATGAAATATGTTATGATCACTCCCACAAAGGAGTGGTTTTGTGTGTCTGTTTGTGTGTTGTTGTTATTGTTTTTGTATGTCCCCCACACCATTTAATGTGATACTCACGGCAAACAATCAGTAAGTGCTTGTTCCTCGTGATGGAAACTGATTATCTTAAGGGTCACTTCAGTCTGAAAAACAGAGACCCAATAGAGCAAAATTAGTTTTTTAAAAAAAAGGGGGGGGGACTTTGGCTGGAGAGATAACTCAACAGTTAAGAGCACTTGCTGCCCTTGTTTTTTAAATAAATAAAATACATTTTAAAAGAAAAGGACAGGAAGTGGAGGAAGAGGGTGAGGTCATAAACACAGACTTGCCTGTGTATTGGGGTTTATGTGTAGAGTAGAAAATGTTGTCAAGCACCCATTCTTTATCTCTCTGACTCAGCATCTCTGAGTCATTCACTTTTCTCCATCAGAACATCTTCTACAAGGCTATTAGAGTTCCCCTCTTCCACATTGATGGCTTCAATGTGGCTTGTGTTCTGGTGCCAGCTTGACCTCAGAGGAATTACAGCTGTAGTGGCTGACACTGTCTGACTCCTCAATTGCCACTTCAGTTCCATTCTGCTGACAATGAATCTACATAACTCAGCTCAGTTCAGTATTCATCACTAGGGGAAGGAATATGGCGCTGTGGGTCGGGGGCTACAGGAAGCGGAAGTCTCCTCGAGAAAGGATGGTGTGTGAGAGGTATCTCCTGAGCTTGAACGATCCCCTAGAAATAACTATCAAAAGAATTGTCAGGTCGAATATAAACGAAATCTTAAAAGTAACTTTCAAACAGGATTTAGGATACCTCCAACTCTAGAATCATGCTATGAGGATTGCCAGACTGTATGTGTAAAGTACCTATAGAAAATGTAGGGATGGCAGCAAAAGGCTCTGCTTCAAAGGAGCCAGGACTTAAATCCAACCCACCATGCATAGATTCTTTAAGTGAAATTATCCATCTATTTTTCCCCTTATGGGGAACAAATATGCCCTCTCTTTTCCCTGTACCCCACTCTTCTCCAGACTGAGGCACCAGGGCAGAGGCCAGGTAACTGGCTGTAATAGCCCTGATGCGCCACCTTCTTGCAAAGTCTAATCTCTCCATCCATCCCTTTGCCTTGTTGTCCTGATCCCCGGTGCCTCAGCTGCTCTCTGCAGCACATTAAAGGCTTGCCGTCTCTATTAGCCACCAATAATGTACTAATACATTCATTCTCCTATTACCTCGGACACTAATTTGGTGGAATTGGATAGTGACAGCACATTGATGTTGTTGAAGTTAATGACCCAGCAATTTACAAGATAAGTCACATTAGTAGTCAAATTGATTGTAATCATTGTTTCACTGAATAGAGTCTGCATTAAGTACAGTATGTGGTGTTTCGTCCTTCACCAGTCCATTAGTGGAAGCAAAGAGATGATCAGAATCTGCCTGTCCTACCTTCTCCATGTTTTTGCAACGGATGTTTTGGAACTTTTACTCCCATTTACAGCTTTCATGGAAGGACTCTGAGCTCACATCCATGATAGATTTGAGTTTATGAACCTGTGAACTCAGGCTACTTGAATCATTATGATTCGTTCCACCCTTACTAGATTATCTAGAATTTTATCAATTTTAATATCTGTCCTAAGGACTACAGGATGTTTTGTAAAGGGCATTTTTCAGCTTTCAAGGAGCTCAGGTTCAAATAAGAATCATGGGTCACATAAGGGCCAGCAAAAGGCTCTAAAGCTCCTGGGGAGTAAAAAGCTTCTTGCATGGAAATAGACTGGGACAGACACCACACTGGTGATGGTAACGCAGATCAAAATTAAGTCTAGAATGCTGATTCCTGCCCATGATCGAACCTTCATCCCTTAAGTTGTAATTTAAAAACATCATTTAAAACATACTTACTTGTATAATTTTGGCAAATTATTAAATGTCGTTTTCTTCCTCTTAAGTGGATATACTATGGCTGGTCTCACATATCTGTAAAAATAATGAAAGAAGACATAAATTAAACTTCCTGGAAGAATGTCGGCAGAGAGTAAGCATTTCAATAAAAGCTATTTCATTCCATATCTGATTTAATTTCTAAAGAAAATTAAAAGCCATTTGAAGCCAAGATGGAAATTAGGTGAATGGTCAGACTCAGAAATGACATTTGGGTTATAAATAAACAAGAAGCATCCCAGAAATGATGGCCTCATCTCTGGGGTTTTTGTGTATGTATGCATGTGTGCATATGCACTAGTATGGCCGTGCATGACAATTGTGCCAAGTGCAGTGAGGGCTGTCTTTCTAGAGCTCTTTGAGTCTTAGTGGATAGAATAATGAGGAGGCAAGGAGAAACTTCCTTCTCTCTGGTATGGAGTGCTTTACTCTCCCTCCTTTCTTCTGAAATGCTGGATCACTTCGCATTCTTCCACGGCTCATTTTCTACCACAATGCACTGCAACGTTTCTGACTGATAACAGATGAAGGTCATGACACAGCAGGGAAGTCTTGTGACACCACTCTCTATGTCCTCCAGTCACTTCTCACTGGTGTCATCTATGTCTGATTATAAAGGCCTGATAGTTTATGGCTAAGAACATCTGATATTTCTTCATTTGAACTCTTGCTGTTGTACTGTCTGCTGGAAGCCAGGGGTTTGTATAATACCTTCCTTGTGATTGGGATGCTGTGTCATTTACAAACATGAGACCCTTTGTGCCAATTTGAAAGCAAAGGCAGAGAAAGGGTTAATAACAACAACAACAACAACAATCTTCCTTCTTGTCTAGAGAAGCCAGAGGGAAGTGTATACCATAACTTCAAGTGTGCTGTGTGGGAAACATAAAACCGTTGAACAACAGCACACACCAATTGTAACCAGGAAACAAGGTTTATTGCTTGCTACAAACGTCAGGACTGGGCTGCTACAGTATACTGCTGATATAAACCACAGAGGACTAATAAAGTCAATTCAGTACCGCTGATAAGACATGGAGTGATGTCCTAAGCAGGATATCGTGGTTAGGGGGTCTGCAGAGTTTTGCTCCTAAGACGGTATCATATGACATAATGTGGTAACAGGACACCAGAAAGGGATTCCTAAGAGTGATATGAAGGACCAAGCAGAGTGTGGGTCCTTTTAGGTTCCACACCCTTCATCTGAATCTGCATTTTGCTGATAGCTAAAGCTAAAGTGCTCACTGGCTATTTTTATTTCTTCCTTTAAGATTGTTCTGCTCATACCTACAGCCAACTGTTCAATTAGGTTGTTTTGGTGCATAGTAATTTTAGTAATTTTTTTTTTTTTATGTTCTAGAGATCAGTCCTCTGTAAGATGTATAGCTACTAAAGACATTCTCCCATTCTATTGTCTGCCTCTTCAGTGGGCAGTTTCCTTTCTGGGGTAACTAATCACTTTCTTTACTGGATTTGAGTCCTGTTCCACAGGAAGGAAATCATATATGATACTATAACTATAACCGCAACCATGATGAAAAACCCAAGGCTAGGAAGGCCTATAGCTATAGGCACTGTGGGGAACCTATTCATGTTGTTCTGCTAAATGGTCAAGTTGTTAGACTCCCTTCAAAGATTTGTGTTTATATCAATAAATGTATACTGTTCTCAACCTTGGTCAAAGGAGTTTCTTACTGCAGAATGTAGGGGTCAATAAAGAGATGCATACTGCACAAAATGCTAAATATAAGAACTGTGAGTGCAATGTCGTAAATAGAGTATCTACATTATCCCATCCTCCAAGGCTAAGGGATCATCAGAGAAGGAAGGAATGGGGTGTGTAGGAGTCAGAAGATAAGAGGGAGTGTGAACATCTTGACTGTTACACATATGGAGTCATAGCAGCTGTGGTTACACATGTGTGAGGTTTACACAAGATCAAGAGATCAAAAATTCCAGACTGAATCTTGATGCCCCTTTCCTAGCTGAGGAACTGATGACAGTTAGTGGCTGCTGCAGGAGGCAGAACCACTTCTCCTTTGAGGAAGAGGTAGTTGTTGGTGGGTCCCTACTCCAGTGGATGCCATCACACACATGCACACATGAATATCTCTAATTAGTGAGTGATACACATTGTTTTTCAAAGACATGAAATTGGGAGGGAGATGGCAGGTAAATTGAGAGGGAACTCAGAGAACATGGAATATGGGAGTAGGAGATGGAAAATGGCCAAGATATGTTATATACCCACATGTATAAAATTTAAAACACAAAGAACTCTAACATTACAGTCATATGAAAGATAGTATGTGAATTGTTGTATACATTTCAGAAATATGTAATTTTATGAATTATCATGTTGTACTGGCTGGTTTTGTGTGTCAACTTGACACAAGCTGAAATTATCACAGAGAAAGGAGCCTCCTTTGAGGAAATGCCTCCATGAGATCCAGTGTAAGGCATTTTCTCAATTAGTGATCAAGAGGGGGAAGGCCTAGTCCATTGTGGGTGGTGCCATCTTTGTGCTTAAAATACATTGTCAACAGAATAATATAGAATAGTCAGCAAAAGTTGAGGAAAAGCTCTTCTAAACAATAAACTTCACTTGTGATCAATACATATTTTATAAACTAAAATATTGTTTTTGCTGCCCTTTCAACTGCTGGTCTAATGTCATGCTTGTAACTTATGATCTAGAATGGGATGATGATGGTCCTATCTGATAATACCTCAAAGTTATCATTCTACATACAACATAGATATTAACTGTGTAACATATGGTTTGATTTTAAACAATACAAAACCAAAATAGCTTGATAGTAAGTCAATATGACAAACAGATCTTATACTTAACAAATAAAGCTTCATATGTTCCACTAAAAAAGAAGCAGAAAAGATTTCTATGTCTCATGACTATCAGAGGGGCTGGAACACCTGGTCCATTGTCATGAGAGAGTTGTGCTGAACCTTCTCAATGTAGGGAGTCACCTGTACATTTCTCTTGATGATTTTATCAGGTTTTGGTGTCTTATATTTTCAGGCTGTCTTATCAGGGGCAGGTAAATGTCAATGTTTTGTATTTACCTACTGGGTTAAATCTTTTCTTATATGATTGACTTGGTTTCTGAAAATGGTCTCTGTCTTAGAAGGAATTCTGGCTACTTTCAACACTGTCCCAGGGGCTTTCTGTAGGTTAGTGAGTAGCTGACAGATCTCTTCACCTTTCCCCATTTTTCAAACCTTCTCCATCTTTACTAATACACAGCTCTCATAAACAGTCATTAACTGCATTGGATATATTTTAGTTCAGTATGATAATTCTTGGCTTTTAAAGGAAAATGTTAACACACCTATGATTGTTATCATTACTAGTAAATCCGGGTGGCTCTGTAACATCTAGCACTCTTGCTTTGCCCTCCATTTTTTTCCTACTATTCTTTGAACTGATACTTTTCTTTTTAAACACAATTTTGTTTTTAAAACTCACGTTGATGATGGGTATTTGAAAAAGAATTTGTGAAGTCTGAAGATAAAAGTGTTCATCTAGGTTGTGGACGAGTTAAAGCTTCAGGGTCTGTGGACATGCCTGTCAGGGATGAGTCCCAAAAGCCTGAGGACCGAAGTTGGGTCTCTGTCACTCACATGAAACCTGGGTGCGGTGGGAGGGGCTTGTAGTCTCTAGTAGAAACTGTACTTTCATTGGTGGGATCCACGTTTAGTGAGATACTGGCATCAAAAAACAAGAGACCAACTAAAAAAGACTATATTGACCTCTTGCCTCCAAGTGCACACACCGACACACATGTACACACACATGAGCATGTCCAAACACATGTATACACGCATAAACAAAGCTACAGCATGATCAAAATTTGTCAAATATAGTCCATGCTTCCACTGTCCAGCACTTTGGCTGCAGCTTGTTTTCCCTGCAATTTCCCTGCAAATTATATATGCTGACTGTTTTTGCAGATCTTGTGCTTTTTAGATTTGTCTGTGTCCCCTTCGTAGTCACTGTGCTGTTCTCTATCCACTCCTTCCATGAGATGTGTTTTTCCTTTAGCTTGAAGTGCAGTGAAGCATCCTTTAGATGCTTTTCTTAAGAAGACTTTTCAGTAGACAGAAAGGGCCTGGCAATTTCTTTGTTTTCAAGTTTTTCATTACAAATTCAATGTTTAAATAGATCACGGCTATGCTGTTGGGATGTGTAGTCTCTTAGTATCAATTAAGTGGAGTTGGTTATTTCTGTTCTTCAGGTCCTCTGTGACCTTATTGTATTCTGTCTGACTCTGTCGATTACCTACCGAGTGTGGAGTGGTAAATTCTCCAACTGTAATTGGGGGTTTGCCCATCTCCCTTTTAAGCTTTATTGGTGTTTGCTTTTATGTTTTTCGCTGCACTAGCCATTAAGATTTTTAAATATTATTGGTGTTTTTGTCCTTTATAATTATGTAATGTGCCTCTTTATCTTTAGTAATGTGCTACTCTTAATATTAAAATAGCCTCTTCAGCTCAGGGCTTTTATATGTATATTATCTAGCTTGCTTTAATAACTCTTTCATTTTTCAGTTCTGGTGACGAACCAGAGAGTGTGTGCCTGCTACACAAACTGTACTATGAGCTAGGTCTGCCGTCCCTATCTCTTCCTACTAATCTATGCATCTATATTGAAAATGTTTCTCATAGACTGCATAGAGTTGAGTATCTAATCTTCAATTACTGTGTATTTAAATTTGACACCATTGTTGATATGTTTGGTTTTCAATAAGCACCTAGTTGTTTTCAATTTTCCTCATTTTCCTTTATTTACTTTCTGCTCTTTGGGGATTAACTGACTCCATGTTATCTATGTTATTGGCCTGTTATTTATTCCTCTTTCTACATTTACTTTTCAGTAGTTTCCCTGGGATTTGCATTGTGCATATTTAACTAGTCAGACCTACCCTCAAATTACACTAGGGCACTTCGGGTGCAGCACAAGTTCATCACACTGTTATTCTCCTGTTCTTCCCTCTTGTTGTTTATGTTTTAATTATCATGTTGTACTATTACTATTTTGTTGAAAACACAAAATGATAATTTTGTCTTCCATAGAAAACTTTAGAGTAGTTAAAATCACAATTAATTGAATTTTATATATTCATCTGATTGATAGCATTTCCATTTTCCATTGGTCATCATTTCTCCCTATAGACCCACATCATTCTTTGCCATTACTTTCCTTTGACTAAGTATATTTTTTTTAAAAAAAAAATTATTGTGTTAAACTATTGGCACTGAATCTCTAGTTTTTGTTTCTTTGAAAATTTCTTTATTTAGCTTTTATTTGCACAATAAATATGGATGCACATGGACGTGGAAGACAGAAATCGACATTGGACAACCCTCTCAGTCACTTCTCCTCTCTATTTTCAAAGACAAAATCTCTCACTAACCCTGGAATGCACCAAATTATCTGGGCTGCTGGCTGGTAAGGCTCAGAGAGCCTCTTTTCTTTGGCTTTTCAGTACCAAGATTACAGCTGCATGCTATTATGCCTGTACTTTACATGAACACTGGGCATCTGACCTTAGATGATAAGTTTCCTTTCCAGCCCTCATTTAAATTATTTTTGGCCATTTATAATTCCAGATAGATAGATAGACAGACAGACAGACAGATAGATGGATAGATAGATAGAGGCAAATAAAAGCAAATGAGGCAAGTTGGAAACAAGTGTGTGTGTGTGTGTGTGTTTGTCTATCTTTGATCTTCTATTATCCTCTCTCACCTTTTCTTATTATTGACAAAGCACTTCTCAAGAAGTCCTCCTACTTTCATGTATTCTCTGCAGTTCTCTGTGTGTATGCCGGCATGTATTACATATGTGCATACGTGTGCATGTCTTTTTGTGTGCCTGCATGATGCATACATATGTGTTTATGCATGTTTCTCTGTGTGGCACTTCATGTGTCCTGCAATGCATGTGTCATATACGTGAGTGCATGTCTCTGTGTGTGCCTACATGCATATGTGTGTGTCTCTGTGTGTTATGCATGCATATATGCCTGCTTCCATATATGTGTGTCTGTGTTTATGCATGAATATATGACTATATGCATATGTGTGTATCTCTCTGTGTGTAACTGCATATGTGCCTGCATACATATGTGCATATCTCTGTGTGCATGCCTGCATTTGTGCATGCATGCATATATATCTGTGTGTCTCTGTGTGTCATGCATGCATGTGTGTCTCTGCCTACATGTAAGCATGATATATATGTGTGTGGGCACATCTGTTTGTCTGCCTGCATATATGTATTCCTGCATATGTGTGCTTGTTTCTGTTTGTATGCCTGTATGTGTGAATACATGCATATTTGTGCATGTGCATTCCAGAGTGTATATACATATGTATGAATGTATGTGTCTCACTGCATGATATGTGTATATGTGTGGGAAGTTGTGTGTGTACACATATGTGTATATATTTGTCCCATTGCATGCATGCATATGTATATTGTATATATGCGTGCGTATGTGTGTGTTTGTGTGCATCCCACTCATACATGAAAATAGGTTAAGGGCAATTTACCTAACTAAGGGCATCATATTAGTGACTATACCACTTAAGAATGGGTTTTCTAGTATCCAAACTACCTAAATCTTCCCAGGAAGGGGTGAAACCTCATGGCCACTCCCTCACTACTCATAGAGTATTAATGGGTCCAATCCTGTGAGGATAGGTCCTGTGCAGATAGCTACTGGCCCTGTGAGTTCACTAGTTCAGAGCTATGTCATGCCTAGAAAACAGCACATCCTCGCACTCCTTCCATCTTCCACGTTTTTCCTGCCTCTCTTATATGATGTTTTCTGAGTGTTGAAGGAAGTGATACAGATGTCCCTTTGGGACTGGATACTCAGCAATCACTTATTCTCATCACTTTACTCTCTTACAAAGCCTCTGTATTTATAGACACTCACTGTAAAAAGAAGCTTCTCTTCCCAAAGCTAAGAGCACTACTAGTGTACAGTATAAACATTGATATTTAGAAATCAATTCGACAACATTTCCATTTAGGGAAATAGGATTAATATTCCCTCCAGGACCTATGACGTTTCCAGACGTGCACTTATAACCAGGTTTATCATATCAAACACAATTTTTCCTGCAGTAAAGAAGGTTTCAAATCCAATAGAAAAGACGCTGATAATGCCCATAACAATCATGCCATTCACATTACACTGTTACCCATATTGTCTGGACAGTTATTGTTGTAGCACACAGGGTCTATAGCTAGGTCAGATGTTGATGAGCATTCTCTCATAGTGGTTCACCTAGCACTTGAAAGCTAGCCAGAAGAATGGATGTTCCACCTTAGTTCCAGCTGAATTTCTTTATGTCCTGCAACCAGAGTTTGTGATGTCTTCATAAACAGCATTTTACCATCTAGCATGCCATCAAGAACCATGACAATAAATTGTGTTGTTCTGGGACCTGCAAGACCTCTAAGAACAAATTATAGGGGGTATCATAGTTCAGCAGTAGGCTTTTCATTTAATAACTTTGGCTTCTAGGAGTAGTACTATCCATCCATGAAAGGCAGGCTTCTTCAAATGCTTTTTAAACAGTTTACTTTGCTGTAAAAAGATTTTAATTTCATGAGGTCCTGTTTGTCAGTCATTGGCCTTCCTGAATGAGTGCAGTCTTGAAGTTCCCTGTGTCTTCATCTAGGAATTAAAGGTTTTACATGAAATTCTTTGATCCATTTAGTGTTGATTTTTGTTCAGCTTTATTTTCAAAGGGCATTTTGATTGTGTAGAGGACTTGTTATTGACTTTGTTTTTTCAAGGGAGCTGTGCTGGGTGGTTTTATGTCAAATTGAAACAAGCTAGAGTCATCAGAGAGGAGGGAGCTTCAATTGAGAAAATCCCCTGAAAGGCTGCACTACAGAAAAGCCTGTAAGGTATTTTCTTTTTCTGTTTTTTTTTTTCTCATAAATTTTTATTGACAATTTGATATTGTCTTAGTTTTGGAAATTTATTATTACAAACCCTAAGAACACTCACTTCTCAGTCCTTATGTCTCATCCCCTTATGACCTCCTCTACCAAAAATTAGAAATAAAAAGAAGAAAAAGAAAGAAAGAAAAGAAAAACCAAATCCAATTTGCCCATATAGTCACAGGAACATGGTCAATTTTCTTAATTAGTGATTGATGGGGGAGGTTCCAGCATATTATGGCTTGGGCCAACCCTGGTCAAGTGGTCCTGGGTTCTATAAGAACTCAGACCATGAGCAAACTATGGAAAACATTCCAGTAAGCAGCACCCTCCTTGCCATTTGCCTCAGCTCCTGCCTCCAGGTTCCTACCCAGCTTGTGTTCCTGTCCTCATTGCTTTAGAAGACAGTTAAATATACCTGTGAGTGAAATAAACCCATTCCTCTCCAAGTTGCTTTTCATTATCATGTCTTGTCACAACAATAGGAAGCTCAACTAAGACAGGAGTGTTTGGAAATTGTTCTCCACTGTTGTGTGGCTTATGTAATCGATAATGCATGGTCTTCTGTTGGTCTTGTCTTTCTCCCTCTGTATAGAATGCTACAATGCCCCATTGCTTTACTCCTACTTCCTTTGGGATTTTCACTTCGATTTTGATTCAACGGTTCAAATATAGATTGTGTAGGATTGGGTAATTATCATGACTGGTATTCTCTATAGAGTGTTTTGAATTTTGACTCAGTTTTTTTACTAAGCATGGAAATCCTGCTACATTATTTACGTTGCCTCAAAATATTTTACTAATTTTCTTATTTCTGAAGTATTTATCTATATGTGTATAAACTATTTGATATTGTCCTGGCTTTGGAATACCTGTGTCCTGACTTTTCCTTTCCAGTTTCTTCTTCCAGTTTGTTTACTTTCACTTATTTCTCTCCTGGTACTAATTCGTTGTATAATTACAATGACAGCATTTCCCAATTGGTTTCATCTTTAGCTTTTTTTTAAAAAAAAAATTTGAATTTCCTGTTTCCATTCTTGCATTTATTCCCCAAAAGATGGTATACATACTCTGCATCATCTCCACCTTTTCTCCTAAATCCTGTAGCGTCTCAACCACAGCTATTTAAACCTTGTCTGGTAGTTGAAACATATCTGCATCTGGTTTTACTGATTGGTGTTTCTTCTGGAAGTGTTATTTTCAATTCTGCTTTATAATTTATGTTCAAAGATGAGTATCATATGTAAGACAATGGAGACTAAGATAAAGAGTATTTAAAAAATAGAAACAAAAAGTGGGTTTTTTTTTTCCAGTCATTTTTAGCAGTGATGACAGGTTTTTCATCAGCTAGTTTGGAGTTACACTGTGCTTTTTGTTATTTTAAAATTTACTCTTGGCCTCAATGCCTCCAGCAATATGAAGTCCATGGCAGGGGCTAGATTAATTATCTTAACATTCATTTCACCATTAACATCAGTGTTTTGCTTTGTGTTCAAACTCAGGAGTCTTTCTCTGAACAGTTTTGTCCTCCTCTATCCATAAACTGCTGATATTTTAATGCAATACTTGCTAGTCTGGATAGGATAAGAAAGTAAGCATTCTTTGTTGTCTGATTTGGCATTGGCCCAAGAAAAATGCTTGGTCCCGAGTCACACACATGGGGTAGTCTGTATGATCCTGCCTGTTTTGGTGGTCAAGGCTGACTATTGTCCTGAATGTTTTCATAGCCCCCTCCCCTTCACAAGGATAAAGGTATTTTTCTGCTTTCACTCCCCAGCCAGATTTATGTCTTTACCTGTCCCATAAAATTCAGAGGACAGCATGAATTTCCCCTCGCTACTTGTGCTTTTCATTCTATGGGGCCAAGAGAGACAGAGGAGCAGAATTCAGACAGAATTTGGAACCTTTCCTGTAGTCTCTGCTGTTTTCCTCCTCCTTCATGAACTCATGTCTGTTGTCCTACACTTTGCTCCCATCTTTCTGGTGAATGTACAGCATGATTCCTACAATGGCTTGAAAGTTTCTGTGGCTGTGGCTCCCTCTGTTTCTATTCACTCTCGCTACTCCTTACAAATGATTGGTTTTGCTACATTTTAAAAATTACGTAGCTTAGTTATTTGTAACAGCCTCCCAGTCCGGCCTGGTCTGTCTAGCTCCTTAGTAATGGCCTGCCTGTTCTGCTACTTTGTAATGGCCATTCTGCCACTCCGGTCTGCGGGTAAGGGTCTAGCAAGAGAGAGAGTGGGGACGGAGGGGCGAGAGACTCAAAGGATGGAGACAAGACAAAAGGTCTAATCAAGTCTCTTTTATCTTTCTCTTTTTCTCTCTCCTTCCTCTCTTGAAAGGAAATCCTGGGTATTTATACCTTTTGCCATGTGACTTGCCCACGTGGGCAAGCTCAACTGAAAGCACTACGTCATGCACCTAGTAGCTTGGAGACCACGTGCTCCTAGCTGCTGGCAGCAGTAAACAGCAAAACAAGATGTTTATCAGAGTGTGCTCAGCTGTTTCCGGCTGTTGAAAACAAGTTTCTTGTCAGGGTATATGGCTCGAGATGGCTGTAAAGATGATAGCCGCTTTCGGCTAAGAGTTGGCTCCCAACAGTTATTTCCTACCAGCATGGGCCCCAGTTGAACCTGTGCTTATATCATGTCTCTCTCTGAAAACCTCCCTCTTTCTGTAGGTCACAGGCTAGTTAGGTCACAGGCTAGTTAGGCCACAAGCTAGTTAGGTCACAGGCTAGTTAAGTCACAGGCTAGTTAGGTCCACAGGCTAGTTAGGCCACAGGCTAGTTAGGTCACAGGCTAGTTAGGCCACAGGCTAGTTAAGTCACAGGCTAGTTAGGCCACAGGTTAGTTAGGTCACAGGCTAGTTAGGTCACACGCTAGTTAGGCCACAAGCTAGTTAGGTCACAGGCTAGTTAAGTCACAGGCTAGTTAGGCCACAGGCTAGTTAGGCCACAGGCTAGTTAGGTCACAGGCTAGTTAGGCCACAGGCTAGTTAAGTCACAGGCTAGTTAGGCCACAGGTTAGTTAGGTCACAGGCTAGTTAGGTCACAGGCTAGTTAGGCCACAGGCTAGTTAGGCCACAGGCTAGTTAGGTATCCTACAGACTTCAGTTCTTCTTCAGATTTAAGGAAAATTATGATTTCATGCACTATGTACACGTACACTATACTGCACTATGTACACGTACACATACTGTATACTTCTCATGTTTAATGAATGACAATGATTTTGAGCTTTCTGCATACTGAAGAGAATCCAGATATGTGTTATTACTGCTTAATCCCCACCCCCATATTCTCTGTTTTCCTGTTCCTTGAAGATATTTTCTAAAACTTTCAGTATTTTTAGACTTGGATGTAATAAACACAGTCACTTTTTGTATTTGTGTGATATTTATACAACATGAAATCTTTAGGAGTAGATTCCGCAGTCTGATGCTTCTGCTGGTGTGTGGACATTATTTGCCTATTGGTGTCTTGTTTATGTTAACTGTAAGCTAACCAGTTCCCTTGAAATGTTATTTACCTCTAATACTTTACAAGGGTTGGAGAGATAGATCAGTAACTAACCACACTTACTGCACAATCCTGAGGAACAGAGTTCAGATCTGTCAGGCTCCCACCCATGCCTGTAACTACAGCTCTACAGAAAGCAGACATAAGAGGATTTCGACCAGCCAAGAAAGCACAAGTCCCAGGTTCAGGTAGCAGAGACCCTGTCGCAAAGAAGTAGCTGGAGAATGACAGGGGAAGATATGACCCTTACCTGGCTCCAGCACACAGAGTTGTATGTACTTTCTTTAACCACATGTAAATATATACAAATACATAAATTAATAAATATATGAAAATATCTTTAAAACAATAACATTTACATTTCTTTTCTTGAATTCTTCAGGGTACTGCCAGCCTAAAATACTTTGTATCACTTCTTGTATGCTTTGAGGTTTATTTGATCATTCTGAGAGTTGACAGGTGTGATGAACACTCATGCCTATGCCCACCCTGTGCTTGCTCACTCTCTCCCCCATCATCCCATCCCTCTCCTTTGCTCTCTTTCCTTTTTTCTCCTTCTTTTCCCTTAATTCTCACTTTTTATGCAGTAAAATATTTTATATTGTAAATTGGGCGGTGAAAAGTTAGTATTTCAATTCTGTGGTAACATCATCTCTTGTTGGAACTGCTAAATAGTTTCTGTAGAGCCTCCACTCTATGGGGCTTATTGCAGCATGCTATTACTAATGTGTCATGTCATCTCTTCATATCTAAAGTGAACACAAATTTCCCTTTACTTTTAGGAGGGAAACTGTTCTATGGAGCAGGACTCCATATAGAGACACACACCAGTATATAAAGACATAGGAAGACAAAAATTCTTGAAGCCAATGGTTGAATACTCTGTGATTTTTAAAAAATCATCTTGGTATAGAATAATATTGGAGAAGAAAATCTGTAGCTAGAAAAGGAGGCCAAGAGGGACTCTTTGAGAGTCTCTGTTACTGTTATCCACATATAGGTAATGACTGCAAGAAGGAACTCTTCCTTCTAGTCTAACCAGACTGTAGGTACAAGGGAGTTGGGTATTGGATACAAACCTTCATATGTGGCCTAAGCAATAAAGATTAGAAGCCTAGGAACATCACAGTCATGCTGTCCAAGGAATTAGCTGGGAGCTTCAACTGGATGCAGTGCATCCTACAGATAAGGCGATTGTGAATAGGCTTCCTGTAGCCATCCGGTAGTCCCCTGGGTTCCTCTGCATGCTGGCCACTGACATCTTTTATTCAATAAGCCCAATTCCCATATTCTTCACAGGCCTTCAGCAAAGAGGAAATGTTGATCTTACAAAGTTTTGCTTTAAACATAAGAGTCTTTCTCTGTGTTTCTCCCTGAAGCATAACAATTCACAGTACATTGAAAGCACTAGTTTAAAGAAGTAATGCCATTGTAACTTTGGGAATAAGAGACATAAAGAGAATCAATATTCCCCATTGTTTTCAACTTCTCATGATAGATTGGAAGTCCAATGCTGGAAATGATAGTTTTTCTCCACAATTTCCAGAATTGTAAGCTTGGACTTTGACAATCATATCTTCACTGTGTTTCAACATTTTGTGATTCTGATACACATGAAGAGATATACTTCTATGGACTGTTTCTATTTCTTAGATTTAATAGAATAGTGAAATAGCCAGAAAAATCCAGCCTTAAAGTTGTAGTGAAAACCTAGACTCATGTCCCAGTGTGTGGACTTGGACAGTTAAGAAACAGTAGAAATGTTACCTTGTCTACTTAAAAGAGATTTTTTTTTCAATCTATAAAGTATTTAAGAATTTAAAAATAAAAACTTTTAAAAAATGATAAACATAGAAGAAGGAGAATGAAAGAATGAACAAATCTCTCCAATAAATGGGCTGTAAATTGAATAAAAACATTACTTACTTTCATTTAGAAAGAAAATCTGAATAGTATCTGTTTATCTTCACCACCTCTGAGGACAACCCATAATAGAAGCGTCATGACTGTGCTGAAAATGGCCATGATGCTGGACTTCTTGATGAAAATGAGGAGCAAGAAAACAAACATCTCAGAGGCTCAGGCAGCTTCCTGCTTTCAGAAAGTCATTTCAACTTTCTGATTTCCTTATTCTTCAAAAGGCAGATAGTTATACTTCAACATCTCAGTTGGAGAAATGGTTAGGCCTGGAACCTTGCTGAACACCCTGATAAATTAGCTCAAAGTAGTAGAAGAGCAATAAATATTTGTCCAAATTTAGAAAAATGAGGTAGTAAATCCTATTAATACAGCAAACCTACGGGTACAGGAATTTATATTATTATAAAAATAAAATATTTCACATTTGTGACATTTCATTTTGAAACCACAGCAACCAATAGAGGCCAGTTTTGTTCATGCCTGGAAGCCTGCTAGGTGGTAGGTAGTTGTAAGACATGGACAGAATGCAGCATCAAAGAAGAAAGCATCAGAGCATCATTCCTCATTTGGTCCTCTGCGTTTGGGAAGATGTCATTTCCATAAAAGGCTCTGGATTCCAGTCTGTTTGCCAGAGGTTTCTATATCAACATCCAAAGTTGATGTGTGTCTAATTTTAACTACAGTGGAACAGACATTTATTTTGGGAAGGCATTTGAGGATTCCCTATAGGTTGGATCAGAACCCATGGTTTCTTGATTGTATGGCCGGGCTAGTGGAGATGAGTTTTATTAAATTTTTACCTGGCAGGGATATAACCATTTCCCTTTACCTTCTGTAGAACGAATAGGAGAATTAATTTTTTAACTCACCAAGATACTTTATTTGTGAAGATTTTCGGAAGTCTTTATCTGGCTTAGTATTCATTCACTGTTTATGTTAAAGTAGTATTATTTGATGGCAACTTAGGCAGCTCAGACCCTTCACACTCCAGAGCACAACAGCTGAAGGGGAAGAAAAAGAAGTAGGCTTAGTGGTGGGCCAGGAATCCACTCTCAGGCTCTCTATTTATTACGACCAACATCTCAGGAACCTCAGGCATACAACATGCTAGAAACCTACATTTATTATTACTTAAAATATAAATGTGTACATGTAGATACATAAAATAATATTGCTTTTCTTGACTCCATAAACATGCCTGGAGCTTATGTTATTTATCACAGACCTTAACCTTTTAAGACAAGTTATTATTCTTGGAATCTCCGAGGCATGATTCCATGATCATTCTTCATACCTCTTTATACTGCTTTAAAGAAGGAAGCAGTCATGGAGCAGAAAGAGAATAAAGAGATTTTCCTAAGAAAACTTTCAAGACAGAGCTGCTACTTTTTGAAAGTCAGAGAAAAGCACAGAGACCATAAGTAGTCTACATTTCCTCCTCAGAAGGGAAGCTGGTGTCACTTAATTCTCAGAATGGTGAGTATAAATTGGTAGATCCCCCATGTATCACCCACATGTGCATTTCTCAAGCCCATTGCAGTTGCAAAGGTCCTTGCAAGGCCATGCAGCAACTTCATTGTGAGAAATACTTCACTCATGTCAAGGGATATCCATGAAACTTTTCGGTGCCTGCGTACAAGGCACACGGAGCTAGAGGAGTAAAGGAGACAGTCTTGCCCTTGAGGAGTGCAGCAACACAGATGAAATCATCATGAAGCAATAATCACTGGGTGAGGAGCAGCCTGAGAAGAACAAAATATAAAGAGGCTTGGAAATGTAGGCTGGGTTTTCACCATTTCTGTACATTTCAGGAAATCATTGAATTTCCTCTAGACTCCTTATTTCATCTTTTAAATAAAGGTTGCAACGTCATAAAGTTAAATGTGGATTTTGGATCTGAACAAACATGTCCCTTAGTAGGCCTTCGACAGTTTAGGTCTGCCTTTGACAAATTAGAAAAAGACAGCCCTGCCCTGCAGAGCATGATGCTGGCTTTTGAACAGAGAGACTTTGTCCATGGCCTAACTATTCCGTTTTGCTCTGCTCTCATTGGTCTTCCCAAGCTTTGAAACTCATTTGCTTCTTGTTCTTTAAGGAGTTAGTCAGTGCCCTGAACTTCCTTATTCATTAACTGGGACTCTTTACTGGTGCTGTTTATTATGTGGGTAAAACTCAGCAGCAGATATACAGTGATAGGTATAAGCATTTATCATGATCATAAAGGTTGTCAGGATGATTCAGAAAATGACAAGACATATTCAATAAACAGCATTTTAGGAGTAAAAAGGAGAAAACATGATCACTACAGGCTCAAAATGACTTGGTCAGGCTCAAAATGACTTGGTTGGAAATATATGCCTCAAGGTGGTCCTTCAGGGTTTAAGCATCAGTGAAAATCTCTCCAGCATAGCATGTACCAGCAAGAGATCTGCAAAGAGAATCCACGATGAATGAAAGAACAAGAAAAATGTCTTGAAGTGAAGAGCATAGGAATCGAATCTTTGAGTTCTATGGAAGCATCTAATTTCTATGACATCTTTAACATTTTCTGAATCTAAGCCCAGATGGAATGAAACAAAATCTTCTATCTATCCTATAATTCTAATTTGTGACTACTTGGCTAAACTTTTTTCTTTTGTAGGGATGAAGAAACAGATACACAAATACAGAGAGAGAGAGAGAGAGAGAGAGAGAGAGAGAGAGAGAGAGAGAGAGAGCCATATTTTGAACATCTAAAATGTTCAGATGCTTCTCAGATGATTAGGTGCCTGATATGTTTCAGTCAAATAAGTCGCTTTGTTTCTTATTTTCATATATAATGAGTTATATGTAGAATATTAACATGTACAGGAAGAACATAGTTTCTCTAATGAAGCATAAAACCAAATGGCTATTATTTGGTAGAGTAGGAAAAGAACACTAGGCTGTGATTCACCATCTGGGTTCAGTTAAAGCTTTTTCTGGCTATGTGTGCTGTTCTAAAGGTATTTGACTCACAAAATTGATACTCCCAGCCACAAAGGAAATACTGCACCTCAGTCAGATGAGATGGCTGCTGTCACCCTGTTCTCTTTGCTTTGAGTTGGTCTGCCTTTCCTCGCTGGCAGCTTATAAATTTCTGTGTTCCTGATGTTCTGAGATTATACATCTAAGTGTCTAGGAATATTGTACTTGGCAATCCTCTCCAGGTTCTCAACCCTGGGAACTCATATCCTTCTTGTTTTACTTTGAGAATATTTTCAGGCATAATTTTTTTATAAACATTTCCTCTTCTCTATTTTGCAGGTTTCTATGTGTGAGATAGTAATATTGGATTTAGATTTTCTAGATTTTTTTATATTACATTTGGTTCAATTTTTGTGTTTTAGCTTCTAAATATTCAATTTAAGGTTTAGGCTACTAGTTTGCTTTTTGGCTATTCTTAAAAATCATTTCATTTTCCACTTTACCACATGGAATCTCTAAAATAGCTGCCTACTCTTATTTCGTAATCTCCTGTTTCTGCTTTATAGCTTCTTGTCAGAAATGTGATTTTTCTCAGTTATCTCCTTGAGAATATTTTAACATATCATTTTAGAAGCTTTTCCAATGAACTCTCATCCCTCCTTACTTTGTTGGTGTTAGCTTTTCTGGGCTTATTGCTGTTCCTGGTTGAATGCTTATCTTCAAGAACATTTTCCTGTGAGGTATTCCCTCATTCCTTTCTGTTATCTGTGAGAGGATCCTTGTGACTGTAAAAGCCCTGAATGTCTGTCCTCATTGACAGGAGCCATGCCTCCGTGGAGAAACTGGATTTTACAATCCACTTCCATGAAACCAGGAACTTAAAAGACTATTTCTAAGATTTACAGGTTTGAAGTTAAATAAGTTCTTATTTTCTTTAAGTATGAAAATACATTTTAAGCAAAATTGATGTGTCAAAAATATTCTCTCTGCTCTTTTTTTTTTTTTAAAGAAACCATGAATCAGTATTTTCTGATAAGAACAGGTATGTTCAGGGTGGTATGACTTTAAACAATATTTTTAAATCAACAAGTAATATATTACAAAGATGTTATAGGATTCTAACCAAGGCAGCTCTTTTGATAATTTATGGCAAGGTTTGCTAGAGTCCTTCCAAACAAAACAAAAGCAGTATGTAGTATTTCCACGTTACTGGGAACCACAGAGTTTAATTAGATTTCTATCACTGGAATAAAATGCCATGACTAAAAGCAGCTTGGGAAGGTAAGGGTTTATTTGGCCTATGCAAATTATCCAACAAAGCAACATATAGAATATCGAGTTTACCTGGGCTCACTGTTTGAGAGGATATAGTCAGTGATGGTGTGGAAGGTACATTGGAAGAATTGTGAAGTCACACATTACACTGTATCTGAATTCAACTCATTTTATTCAGCATGGCCCCATAGCCCATGCAATGATGCCACACTCTTTCAGAGAGTTCCTTGCTTCTTTTCCCTCTCTAGAAATGTCCTCATAGGCCTTCAAGAGGTGTGTCTACCAGGTGACTCTAAGTCAAATCAATTTGACAATGAGAATTAACCATCACATTCTCATCATAGCAGATATTTGTATTGGATGCCACAGGGAGAATGTTCCCTCATAAACATATAAATTTATCTCTATGTGTGTGTATGCTATTTTTTTAATGAATGATATTGGCAAGGACCATGAACAATATCAATAATAATAATAATTCTAACAAGAATTTAGTTCTTGAATATAATTACTCAATTGAGGTTCCTTAGAAATATTTTTAACCTTCTAAATAGACTATGGGTACTTTACTACTAGATTTCTACTTTTTGTAGACCCACCTGGATGGCTATTTGTGCCCCACATCTCCTTGTCCTGATAGAACAGAAATTAAGATTGATCATAGTGATATAAAAGAGGTATATATTTCACCTTTTGGGAATACTATCAACAATTACTTCTCATCTTATTTTTTTTCCTGAACAATGAAGCAAAGTCTACAAAGATGATGTGAAGTTTTATCGTGGTCATGTAAGCAGAACACAATGAATGCTGTGGCTTAAGCTACTTCTAACTCCTGGCTAGAAGTCTAAGACCAAGTAATCAATATGCCAGCAAGGCTAGCTTCCCCTGAGGCCTCTGTTTTTGGTCTGCAGATGCTCATTCTTGTTCTATATCTCACATTGCATTCTCTTAGATAGGTGCATGTCTAATATTCTTTCCATATGTTCAGTGTGATTACACCAACTACATTAAACTGGACATCATCATAATTACATCATTTTTACTTAGTTACCTCTTTAAGTGCCCCATGTTTAAATGCAGTGTCACTTGGAAGTACTAGAGGCTAGGCTTCCACATATATGGGGACAACATAATTGATTCCACAATAAATGAAACCTAGGCAACCAGGCAAAAATGCACTAAACTATGATATCTTACAAGACTAGTTCCTTAGTGAGTGTGGTGGCCAATATTTGTTGTCAACTCGACTACAACTGGAACAAACTAAAACCCACGTGTGGCAGCTGGTCATTCCTATGAAAGATTTCCCTGATTAGAGTAGAGGAACTTTAATCCAGAAACATGGCTGCACTGGAAAGGGACCACATCCAAAGAGATGATGATCCAGCTAGAGTAGAAGCACACCTTTGATCTCTCTGCCTGGAATACAGACATGCCTTTAGTATATACTTTTAATCCAAAACAATGACATCTAATTGAGGGGCAGACAAAATGATGAATCAGAGGAAGATTTGACAGAATAAGTCAGAGATAGGATATGCCCAACTCTTCGAAAGCAGATAGGAAAGGGAGGCTACTTAAAGAGCAGGGAGGGAGAGAGTTGAGTTCAGTTCAGAGGACTTCAGTTCAGTTCAGCTCAGTTTGGAGTAGTTCAGTTCAGTGCAGAGCAGTTGAGTTCAGAGCAGTTTAGTTAGCAGAGTTCAGAGGCAGTCATTCCAAGCAGAGGAATACAGTTAGAAGCCAATTTGAATCAGTCATCTTGGAGAGGAGTGTAAGCTAGAACAGCTGAGTTGAACCAGCCAACCAGAGTTAAGAAAGAGCTAGAAAGGCTGAGTTTGTTCAGCAGAAACTCTCAGAGCATGAGGCATTCTAGGCCTAGGTTAGTAGACAGAGGCTGGAACCTGAAGTCCAGGTTAGGCTTGTAGAAGATTAGATTGCACAGAGGCTAGAAGCTTCCAGGCCAAGGACTAAGGGATAATTAGAAATGTTCTGGGCTCAGCCCAAGCCATGTGCTCTTAAAGCTTGGGTATGGCTCTCATCTCATTACTTCATCTGAGGAAATAAGCAACCTTTACATTTACATTGGATAATATGAGGTGAAAAGAGCCACCCTAAATCTGGGCCACATCTTCTATGGTAGATGTTGTTTTTTGCCTGCTTGCCTTCACTCTTGCTGGCAAATTCACCTATCTTACTGCTGAGGCATTTACTTATATTCATACCTACTTCTACAAGGATTGTTATGTAGACTCAAGACCAGCAGCTCTGTAGGAATACACCAAAACTCCAGCACCAGATTAGGACTGCTGAGATACTCAGTCTTTAGACTGAATAAGTACACTTTTGCATTGGGAAACACCCGTTGCTAGAGTACTTGGATCACAGCTTGTTAGCCACTCTAATAATTACCCTTTTGATGTACAGATTCATTCTAACAGTTCCATTTCTTAGAGAACCCACCAATGCAGTGAGTTTAAACTTGTATGATTGTTTCACTACATTGTTTCCCCATAATTGGAGTTTCTGGGTGTTTGTGCTTCTGCCACTCTTCCACTTAAGAGGAAACTTCAGTGTCTGAGAGTCAATAAATGTCATTTTGGGACTGCCATTCGATTTCTTTACTCTCAAGGTCCTCTGTTTTAAAATGGAATAATCACATTGGCCTCATATTACTATTTTTCATAAGTACCTGCAAAATATCTTTGGCAAGCCCTATTACATAGCCGTGGCTTTACTGAGACCTACTAAATAGATAAAATGCCACTTCTGAACTAACTCTTGAAAACAAAATAATGGGCTTCATTAAGACATTGTATATGCCATTATACTTTGCTTGTGCTCTTTTCTCACCTATTTCTTGAAATGCTGTAAGTAATGAAGCCACCCATAATGGAGTGAACGTCTTCAGGGCAGTGGTTCTCAACCTGTGGGTTGTAACCCTTTGGAAAACCGCTATCTTCAAACAAAACAAATCACCCACATTCTACTTTCATGTACAAGATCTATAATATATAAATGACAGATATAAATCAATAGTATGCATCTGATAGAAAATATTCAGTGTTTGTTTCCTTCGCTTCCTCCCATAGTACTGCTTTCTCTCTGCAAATAGTACCCTTCTACGTTTATTCCAATATGCACACAAAAACAACTATATTACAATTCCTTATCTAGAATGCTTTTTCTACTTTCTGCTAAAATTCAAAGCCTCTAACAGTCTAGTAAGGTCTTCATGATTAACCATCCCAGTTAGATGAACTATAGCTTACTAAAATTTAATGGCAAAAATCAGGTAGTTAGGGTGAAGTAATATAAGATATTACGTCTTCATGTAAAACTTGGCAGTGACATTTTTAGCCCAAAATGTCATAGGCCAGCTGAGTAAAAGATTGAGGAATCATACAGTTTGAAATGACTACTATTTCTCAAGGGACAATTGCTGAGTTTTTAATCTATCTGAACTCCTGGTGCAATGGATTTAACCTTCCTAAGGCAGTGACCCTTTAATACAGTCCCTCACATGTGGTGACCCACTCAACCACAAAATCATTTTTGTTACTACTTTATAACTGTAATGTTGCTAATGTGATGAATCATAATGTAACTTTTTGGGAGATAGAGGTTTCCCAAAGGGTTACAACCCACAGGTTGAGAACCACTGCCCTGCAGACTTCATTCCATTATGGGTGGCTTCATTACTTATAGCATTTCAAGAAATAAGTGAGAAATGAACACAAATAGTTCTGAATAGAAAAGAACACAAATAATTCTGAACTGAAAGGATTTAATCCCAACCTCTGCTTATTGTAGATGCCCTCCCGTGTCTTTATCCTTCATCATCCACTCGGTCTATCAACGTTGATTCAGTTAGTGAAAGTTCCTTCCATTGAAATTAGAAAACAAACAAACAAATGACCACCTTGGCTTCCCTGCCAACCCTGGAGGCAAAGGTAACACTCCACAGGTTAGCCTGAGGAAACTTATGGTAATACTCATATATGACTGAGAAAATCAAATTCATTGATGTCATGGCAGCATTGACATTCCACTGATAGTAGCTTTGCAATGCTGTCCTGGAGACTAACCTGTAGTTCAAGTTCGCTGATCATGAACTGAAACATATCAGATATGCAGCTGACAATGCCAGCATCATGGGGAGCTGACTGAATGATCAATGACCTTGGATTCTGATTTCAGAGGTTTCATTTCATAACAGAGGATGAAGTCATTTTCATGAAGATCTTACTACAACTTCCCCTGACACCTCCTCATTTTCTTTTAAAAAAATTTAATTTGGGGATGTGCAAACAATTTTTTCTTTTTTTTAAGGGGGGAGCACAAATGCAGCCCCACCACCACAAATTATTGGGTTGAATTTCCTGCATTTGGGGAAGTACATACATAAGGAATGCAGAGGACATGCCTCACCGTGAGAGAACCATCTTCAGGGTCATGGTATCTCACCTGCCAGGTAACAATAAAACATTTCTTTCGGGATTTGCTGCATTTAAAAAATATGTTTCTTTATCCTATAATGTTTGCATACTGTTTTTTCATATTACATTAGAGACAATATTTGTGGATATCTTATCTTAATAATCATGACAATATCTTTGGAGCCATTAGAAAGTTAAAGAAAATGATATCTGCCATCATCATTGTTTTTGATCATAGAGGGTGAGAGACTTGTGTGAGACAAGGAGATGGTCAGACAGTCCCAAATGGAGGGCATGATCTCAAGGTTCAGGGGTTCAAACCTTGCCTCTGAAATTACTGTCCATGCTTTGGTCAACTTCAGTTTCTTATCAAAAATAAGTAGAGACTATATATTGTCATGTGAAAAACATGAGAAATATGTATAAATGTTAGTAAAATTATCTTCTTACCATCATTCAGTTCTTACCTGTCTTTTATGAATACTAGGTATGAGCCATTTTACTCAAAATAGAGGTAGTAAATAAAAATTTAAAGTCAACAAGCAGCTGACCCATGGAATTTAAAAGTAGCATATTATATTAAGGTGGAAAGGATTTGCAGCCATAAATTCTTGGGTTCAGAATCCCACCTTACTTACCCATATATTATGAGCAAATCATTTTGGCATTTTGATAATCGAAAAGCTCATATATAGACATATACACACAGACTCACACACACACACAACACACACACCACACACACACACACACACACACACAGTACAAAGCACAGCACCCAGTAGCTACTCATTATATAATCTGCATATATAATCACCTATCCTTTCTCTCAACCTCTCCTTTCATTCCATTCTATAACAACCACTCATCTGGTAGCAGCTGGAGTGGAACATGGACTAGGGAACAGAAAAGTTGAGAGAGCGGTAGATTTATCAAGCTGAAGTTAGAAAACTGATAAGGTAGATAACAGTTTATGATGATCTGCCATAAGTTAAAGGGTAAGAACTCTGTGGAGAAAAATATGTTTCATTTTGTCCCAGTCCCCAACAGCAATATGATGGAGGGTGTAAGAAACCATAAAGAAGGGTTCTCAAACTTCAAACTTTCTGTAATTATCTTCTTATAGTATCTCATTTTCTTAGGCAGGAAATCTAAAAAATTAAGTTCTCCAAGATCTTTGAAAAAGTAAGAATTTACATTGTGCTAATCAGTTTCCTTTCCTTGCCGTTTCTTTTCTTTCTTTTTTCTTTTTCTTTTCTTTTTTTTTTTTCAAATTGACATAAACTAGGGACATCTGGGAAGAAGGAACCTCAACTAAGAAAATGCCTCCATCAGCTTTGCCTGTAGACAAGTCTGTGAGTCAATTTCTTGATTAATAATTGATGTTGTAGAGCCCAGCCCACTATGAGCTCTGCCACACTCCCTGGACAGGAGATCTTGGGAGGTATAAGCAAGGTAGCTGAACTTTTGAGCCTGAGGAGCAAGGCAGTCAGCAAGTTTCCCCCATTTGCTTCCTGTCTCTGCTGCTGCTTAACTTCCTGCATGGCCACCCTCAAAGAAAGATAGATTATGATTAGAATAATAAGTCAAATAAACTCTTCACTTCCCAAGTTACTTTGGCCATGGTGTCTATCATATCAACAGAAAGGAAACCAGGACACATAGTAAATAAGAGAACTTGGGATTTTGTTCATGAGTAATTGTATCAAGGGCTTCTTAATTCTCAAGGTAACTCTATTTGGAATTGTTTCCTATATTATTTCTTTATTCAAGATCATCCGTGCTGATCTTATAAACCAAGCTGAAGTGGATGGCTGTTAACCACCAGGTCCAGATGGATGGACTTAGACAGGTTCTCATTAGGCATGCATGACCCAGAAGACTGAGGTCAGCCTGGAGGGAGCCCAACATAAATGCAAAGATTTCTGCCTCACAGACATGATGCCAGTCCTGACGCCAATATGGCTTCTCTGGGATTCCAGGCAAGTCTTTGAGCTTTCAAGGCCTTGAATCTCCTCCTTAAAATGTGGATAATGAGCATTATACTCCTGCCTCACAATGATGAAGATTAACAGAGATTATAGGTGATTATAGCTATGAAAGTATTGTATAAAAACAAACACTATTATTATCTCTAGTAATAGTCTCTTCAAGTTCTGCCATGACTGTCCTGGGCTCTTATCCATGGGACACTACATAATGAGATTTTTCGATTTCACTAACCAAATTTCCTTGGATGCCATTCAATTTGGTCCAGAATCATCTATCAGAGAGTGTTAGCAGCTGAAAACATGTCTAGTCCAACCATCTCTTTTTAGTTTTTTGAGGAGGGATGGACTTTGTTGTTGGTGTTGTTTTAGGCTCTTTTTATTGTTGTTATTGTTTTGGATTTTTTTTTTTTTTTTGAGACAAAGTCTCATGTAGCCCAAGTTGACCTTGAACTTTCCATATAACTAAGGATGACCTTTAAGTTTTGATTTATTTTTTCTACCACTCAAGGGCTAAGACTCCAGGCTTATGCTACTTGCTCAAATCTTGCCTTTTTACAGGGAAGGAAAGTAGTTCTAGACAAATTAATTAATTAATTAATTAATTAATTAATTAAAAAATATTAAAAAATAAAGATACTCTAAGCCACTCTCCTACAAAGTGTATGAGTGAGCATATTGCCTGTGCACTGTAGAAACTCAATTCTACATTTTAAAATTGTGTGTGTGTGTGTGTATGTGTGTGTGTGGGTGGTATGCTTGTGTGGGTGTGCATGTGAGCTAGTAGTGCAGTTATGCTGTGACGATTCTGAGGCCCCTGGAGCTGACGTTATAGGTGGTTGTGAGTCATACAAATTGGGTGCTGGGAACCAAACTTAAGTACTTTGCAAAAGCAGTATGTGTCCCTCCTAATCTCACTGAGCAAGCTTTCCTGCCCTGCCAAATCCTACTTCTATTTAGAGAGCACACGAGCTGAGTATGGCTGGAGCATGGCTCCTTGATCCTTTGGAGTCTAGTAGTCATTCCCTTTAGTTTTCAATTGACCATCAAGATCTTCATTCCCTTATGGCCATGCTGAGCTTTTTTTGACGATCATATCACACATACACACAAGTTCAATTGTACTCATGGGAAGACACACACACACACACACACACACACACGCATGCATTATAATAGGTTAATGCTTTTCTATTGCCTTCAACACACAACCACCCAAATTTTTAAATTTTGTTTAGGACAAGAATATACCAGGGATAACTACTCTCCTCCTTTCCTTCCAGGTTTCTCCCTATGGACTCATCCCACAGATTTCTGGATCTAGTTATCCATTGGCAAGTGGTCCACTGCCTTCACTTGGAGGGTGATTGATTCCCTCTCCTTCAAGCCCTCTTTCTCTACTTCCTTATATGGTAAATCCTTTTCAGACATCTAGCACATAACCTACCCTCCCTGTTTCTATACACCAGGTTTAGATGCTGCTCCTTTCCAGATACTTCTTCAGTATTATTCCACAGAATGCAAGTTGGAAGAGAAATTAGCATTGGCAAAACTGACCTTTATTTCAAGTTTGTACCAATCTCAGGTATCTACCTGTTTGTGTAATCACTGAGCAGCAGAGCTCCAGGGAAGAGAGTTTTATGAAGCAGTTGGATTGGGAGATATGATTCTGGAAAAGAGACAGAAAAAAAAGATGTATAGCTTTTGCATGTTTGTATGTTGTTTTACAAGATACTTAAACTAGTCAGCCAAGTAATTTCATAATGCCCACCCCCCACTGCTACCTCCCCCAGAGGCTCCTGCCTGGTTCTTGACTCTTACTCTGTAAAGTTCCTACACTGTGTAGCAGACAGCACTTTGTATGCAGAGATGTGAGGACATGGGTGAAATGTTTGTCTTAGAATAGCACAAAGGAAAACTGGTACCCTGTTGCTTCTACTGTATCCAATGACCCCACTGCCCTCTTTCCCACTCTGCCCCTTTGGACCTTCTTCATTGCCTCCAGGTGATACTAAAGAGCAGTGTATAACATGGTATAGGAGGAAGGTTCCTTGGTTGTTTCCGGAAACGTTATTTATCTTGTAGTAAGGGAAGACAGCTGTTCCAACAACAAAATTCAGTACAATTGCACAGCCCAAAGATCCTCCACATCTATTACACCCAGAGGTTTTTATATAATGGAATAGCTTTAGAAGCAGGTGGATATTAACGTATGCCTATTTAGTCAGGGCCTCAACTGTCTATTTTGTCATCTCCAAGGCCAACAGGGCATTGTGGGTGGAGAGAGGTCTGATCACCTTCTATTATCCCTGTAGTAAAGGATGGAGTTCCATCCTATGTAATACCCAATAGCATTTTGACAATGTAAGATTGAGAGGTGTTACAGTTTATTAGTCACATGAAGCCACAGGGACTTGAGAGAAGAGGATGCTACACACTGTATAGGCAGACGGCCCCAAAACTCAGGGGCTGTAGAGGCAGGCTTTGAAGTGAAGGATGAAGAGTGACCTCTGATTCACACAGAAGGATGAGTTGGCTTGTGTGTATCCTTCTATAGCTACAGCTTGGCATGGAGGTGAGAATCAGGCTATGTGCCCAGACAGAGGACAGGTGGACATGCAGCTATCACAGTTAGTAATAAAACGAGGAAGGTGGGCCAGTAGGTAGATTTAGGAAGTTCAGTAAGCCTCACAGTTAGATGGTTCTGGCCCCATGAGACTCAAAGGTATCCAGGCAGCACAGAAAGGTTGGATTTTTACTGTATATCCTGTCTCTAATGTGCACACTGCACTGCTCTGCAGAAAATGCTCTAATTCATTGAAACATCCCTCTGGGCTTTCACTAAGAATTTTTTTCTCTCACACACAAGTAACTGTTCGTAAAAGAATGCTGTCAAGAAGCTGGTCTGTCCCTTGATGGCCCAGTAGATAAGGAGACTTGACATTAATTTATTTGCCTAATGAATAACACGGTAACGTCTTGGTTTCATAAGTGTTTGTCACTTATACCAAGGTCTCATTCGCATTCAGCTTCATAAAATGGACATCCCTGTAGAAACCAATTGAATCTTGTTGGTTTCTAAGATAATGAAGAATGTCAGCACTTCAGAGATTAAAGAGCCACACCAAAGGGAAGTGGCAATGTGAGAGATCAGCCATGCTTCCTGGAAAGCTCAAAAGGTTTTACGATGACCCTCACACCATGGTCACACTTCCCACTACAGTCAATATCACCTTCTTTTCTATGTCTCCAGCTTGGAATTTCAAGATTTCACTCTTTTCCAAGAATGCTTGTGTTAAATGCCCTTCTCGAGTACTCAAAATACTAAAGCTGTTAGCTGGATTTCTAAACAAGATTTATGTTCTAGGGTAGCATTTTAACCTCAACCCCAAGAGTCTGTGCCCTATCTCTTTAGAGATATTGCCTCTACAATAAGCTGTACAAAGGGAGAAACTTTGTATACAGGTAGCTGGGGGACACATAGCCTTGTGTTTTCCATTCTGCTACACTCTAAGGGAAAACCTGATCTGTGACTTGTGCAGCAACAGGAAAGGACCAGCTAAAACCAATCAGCCTGACTGCCCAAGGAAATGCTTTTTACTCTTCTTGGGTTTTTTTTTTGTTTTTGTTTTTTTTTTTTTCATTTGCACAGAAGCTGTGCTCATTTTTTTAAAAATAGAATCATAATTTCCCCGGGGGTGATCGCATGCAGCCGAGTTCATGTGTGATTCTCTTGTACAGCCAGGGTTGCAAATCCCTAATACCTTTTCCCTAGTAAGGATGGGGCGATATATGCACATCCGAAAAACTGTAAGTTTATACCAAGATCCATTTAATACAGAGGAGGACAAATGAATACCAAAGGGAGAAAACAAAAGTTACTTAGGAAGCAGGCACAGTAAAACTCCAAGCAATAAAGAGACAGCTCGAATAAGGAAGCCTAGAGTGAACCAGTGAGGCCTTTATTTCAAATAAAACCTGTGATCCCTCAGCCCTAATTCTGCATTCCCAGTCATGTCTGAGCCATGGCCTGCCAAAATTAGTTAGGAGTTGTGGCTGCAGTGTGGGAAGAAGATTCTGGGTCCAGGGATGCTCTAGGGTTGGAGGGGTAGTAAGTAGGGTCTAGCGCACTAAGTTCTTCAGGGTAACACAGATTCTAAGAAAAGCAAATTTAAGAATTAAAGTGTGTATGTAGGTGCATGTACAAGTCCATGCATCCCACAAGGGTCATTGAGCATCGGCTGGTTTTATTAGTAAAGTCAAAAAGCTGAAGTTTCCTAGGGCGGGAGGCGGGGGTACACAGAAGGAAAAATTGCTGCACCAGCTTCACTGAGTTCAAAGTTTGGTTCTGGAAGCAAGACTCCTCACAATAGTGCCAATTATGTGATTCAGCCATATGTCAAAACAGGAGAAACCAGGAGAGGCTGCAGGGCTCTCTCATCGGGTCTGAACTTGTTTTTATACTCCAGAGATGCCGAATGACTTCCATTTTCCTGGCATGGAAGGCAGTTCTTCCCACTTTTATTGGTGCTGTTACCTTGATCACTAGCTCCAGGCTCTGGAGCTGTCCCACAATGCCCGTTTCATTCACAATCCAGCTCAATAGCATATCCTCTGCAATCCTCTTCCCAATCCTCATCTTCACTCAAAGGTCTAATAACCTTACTTCCAAAGCTTTCTTCTTTCTTGAATGAACTTTTGCCTTTTTAGTGGCTAAAAGATTACTAGTGCACTGGATCAATCCTTTTTCTTATTGGAGGTGGGGGTGTGTGGTGGTTCAATTTATAAATGTCTCTAATACCCTCTGAGATTTAGATACTTAGTCCCAAGTTAAAGCAGTCCGGTAAAATTTAGGAGGTATGGGTTTGCTGGAGGAAGTATGTCATTGAGGGTAGACTTTCAGTGTTCAAGGATTCAAACCATTTCCAGTTTGATTTGTTGCTTCCTGTTTATAGTTTAAGGTCTGAGCTCTCCAGAAGACCTTGTTTCTACCTCCCTTCTGCATAGATCCCTGAGACTAGAGGGGAGGGGTTTAATGAAGATGTCCCATTTAGGCCTGAGTGCTCCAAAGTTTCACTCTCTGCACATTGTCTAGTTGTGGGTCCCTGTGCTAATTACCATTCTACTGCAAAAAGAAACCTCTCTGATGAAACAGGGCTGGTACACATTTGACCTCACAGACTGTGACACAACCTGCAAAAGTTGACATGAGACAAAAGCCCAACACAGAGGAAGTGGACACAAAGACCCATCCCCTAGCCGGGAAAATATCTGTTGACAAATCAGTTTTCTACAATGCAATGACACTAGATATATCAGCCCCAACACAAGACAGGCAGGGCTCATGCCAGAAGTAGCTAGTTAACACAAAATGAATTCCATGTTTTTGTATACAATTTTTTCTGTTTGTTTATCTATTTGGGGTATTGTTTTTGTTTGCTTTTGCTTTTGTTGAGAGCTAGAGAATATGAAGTTGGATGAGTATGTGGGTGGAGAAGATCTAGGAGGGTTCAGGGTGGGAAAGAATATGACCAAAATACATTGTATGAAGACATTCAGTGTGAGTGAACCTTGATGCCATGCTTCCCGGCCATGACAGTGATGGACTCTGATCCCTCTGGAACCATTCCCAAATAAATTCTTCCTTCTTCAAGTTTCTTTAGCCATAGTATTCAATCACAGCAATTAAAAAATTAGTTAATGCAGGATTTCTCCATGTTTTGATTCAGGGAGTCCAACTTTAAGGTAGGAGTATACCATATAAGAGTCGCAGACATAAATAAATAAATAAATAAATAAATAAATAAATAGTCAGAGACATGCTGAGAAGGCATTCATTCCTCAGTCAACCCTGAAGAACAGTCAGAGCTGGAATGAAGAAAAGGAGCAGGTAGGACTTCGACTATACTGGCACTTGAGGTACTGCTCTTCTGTCTTAGCTCCATGAAAGCAAAGATATCTATGTGAGTAGTTTCTGATTTTAATAATGCATGAAGTATTGATTTTAATTAATATTTACTGTGTGCTCATATTCTGTGTCATAAAATGTTAAGGGCATCTAATATAGCAAGCCATGCTGTCTTTAGAATGTAACTATGACTTAGGTTCTTGTGTGGCATATAAGCAAAAGCTTAAAACAAAATAGCTATCAATGAGCAAAGTAGGGTTGTAACTTAGGTTTTCTGGTCCAGTAAACCATGTACATACAGTACAATTATACTATGCTTAGAGTGACCAACTGCTCTGGCTTCTTCAGAGCTGATTATGGGATGAACTGGGTGAGCTGGTCACTCCAGCTCTGCTCTACGATCAGAATGATTGCAACATGGTTTTGAAGGATATATTTTTTGTCTAAGGCTCAAATGGTTGGCTTAAACAACAGAAAATTGTTGCATAGTCCTAGAGTCTAGAAGTCTGAGATCAAACAGTAAGAAAAAAATAGTTATTTCTGAGGGATATGAAGGAAATAAAATGACAAATAAGATGGATTATAGAGGGCCATCTTCTGTGATGTGAAATTCTCCTCCTTCCTCTGTGTGTGTGTGCCACCAAATATCCCTTTTTTATGAGGCTAGAATTTGAATTGCATTAATGCCTACCCATGAATTAATCAGCTTTCAGTTACTACAACAAACACCTTATAATATCAATGTAAGAAATTGCTGTTTCTTTCACAGTTTTAAAGGTTTGGGTCCACAGTAGGTTGACTCAATGGATTTTGCTACTGTAAGGTAGCCACATTATTGGGAAAGAATGGCAGAGAAAGCTTACTTATCTTATGGCTCAGAATAAATACAATAGAACCAGAGGAGAGACCAGAATCCCAATATCCCCTTTGAGGGCACAACCCAGAGACCAGAATACCTTCCACTATGCCATATCTCATAAATTTACATTACCTCTCAATACTGCCAAATGGAAGACTGAGCCTTTGATACATTAATCACTGGACCATCTTTAAGATCCAAAATGTAGCAATCCTAACGGCATAAATTTAATTTGTCTATATCTATGAAAACCTTATCACCAGATTAGGTCATATTATGAGGAGGTAGGAAATTCCGCATCAAATTTGAGAGACAACTCAATGCATAACCAGGGACTTTCAGCACCAAAGGTAAAGGCCAATGTCAGACTATCAAATGTATCAAAGAGTCTCCATTTTATTCATTATTACATCCAAATAGCTTATGCATAAAAAATAAATAAAAAGCAAACAAAACAACAAAATCCATCATATTAAGACTGTACAACAGATCAATTGAAGTCAGAATTTGAATGGCAGGGTCCAAGAAATTTTATTGAAATTTCCCATGTGTCGTGATCTAAATTTAAGATGTCCTCCCAATCTCATGCTTTAAGTGCTTGGCCTGCATTGATGGCATTATATTGAAACCTGTGGAGCCTTTAGGACATAGGGACCAGGGTGATGGTCATGCAGAAGTAGGTCAAAGATGAGAGGCCTTTGAAGAATATACCTTGCCTTTGTTCTGGTCTTCTCTACTTCCTATCTGGAATCGTGTGAACAAGCTAAAGCTGCAAGTTCCTGCTTCACAGTCTGAGTCACTCTGCCGTGCTGTCTCTGCCTGTGAGAGGCCACAATCCCTGGGAAACCATGAAGCAACATAAAGCTTTTCTCCCATCTGTTGTTCTCTCTAGCATTCTGTTACAGCCAAGAGAAAGGTAACTAATAGATTAACTTATTTTGATGCAGACATGGAGCTGGTAATCTGTCATCAGTCTGAGTCAAAGGTCCTGCTGTGGCAATATCATGATGGTAAGACACAGGTGTGGGTACTACATGAAAGAAGAAGGGGAGGTATTATGAAATACTTGTGGAGGGTTGGAACTGTGTTCCTAAGAGGGCTGAGGACAAGGTAAGTCAGGGTCAAAAGGCAGCAAAAGAGTTGAAAAGGTAAAGGCCTACTGGGACCACCAATATGTTTCCTAGTCCTGGAAGCAGAGTTTCCATGACAATGGAAGGCAGCTGACCAACAGCTAGATACAGAGATTATTTGCATTTGTGTTCAAGTGTATGTTGGTAAATATTCTACCTTTCTTTTGTTGTCTTTTATGTACATCAAGACTCAGCCAGCTTGTATACCCAAATCAGGAGATAAACAAAGATTATTAAGTAGACAAAATGTGAAGGTTCCTGGTACCCATTTTCAGAAGATATGTGTTGTTTGAAATTTCAGAATTTTAAAATAGATACATTAGAGAGCATTTACTTCACAAAATAGTTTTCAGTGGGATTGTCTAAATAGCCTGTTTTCCCTGGGCTGCCTGGTTTTATTTGCCAGAAATTGTTTCACACAATTGTTTTCTGTACACACATCTGGCAAGAATTGTGAACTAAGTTTTTAGGAAACAATAGCTCTTTTTTTGACAATAGTTTTTGAACTTAAATACAATACAATAATGTACCTTTTTAGACTTGGTTGTTTCATGTGTAGAATGAGATTCATACCATAATTCCTGACTAGTTAATATTTTAAAAACAAATATCATATGTGATAGTGATTAGAAAATGCTAAAGCATTTTAACAAGATATATTTAAGGGAACCATTCATTATGCTAAGTTGATTTGAGATGTCATGATGTCATTGACATTTAGCTCATGGTATTAGATATAATAAGATGGAAATGCTTTTTCAATTAATGGCTTTGGGAAGGATGCTTAGCTATATGTGGTTTTCTCCATCTTAGGAAGGGGATTCTCTGCCTTTGCTCCAGCAAAAGAGAAACAAAGGTTTCAGCAAAGACCACTTGCAGAGCAGAGTCCTGACACTGGAGTAGGAACAGCAGACATATCAAAGAACTTCCTACAATAGCAAGTAAGACCAGCAGCTGGCTTCTTGCACAATGTAGAAGGGAAGCCAGGGCTTTCTTCAGAAGCCCAGTTCACATGGGAGCTTGGGCATTTACAGATGGAAAACATAAATTATTCATAAGAGTCTTGGAATGGGGAGCAGTCAGCAGAATAAAAATTGTCTACCAAGAGTGTACAGAGGTGGAATATGGACAAAGGTGCATTGCTGTCTGGTCCAGAGAACCTGACAAGGCTGTTGATGTCCTAAGAAAAGGTTAGCCCTCATCCTATAGGAAACAAGACTAAGATGTGGTACATTAATCTCTCCTGAACAGAATTTATAGTTAAATTCTCTTAAGCCTAATCTACTTTGTAATAAAATACATATGTTACTAAGAATTAATTTTTAACCATTCAGTTTAGGCTAAATCATGAAGTATCATTAACAAACCTTCTCAGATCTGATTGACATGGAATAGTCTCCCCTGCCCCTTCCAGACAAGCTGCTGTTGAATACTCAAGTGAAGACTAGCACTCCTTAGATGTTGTTGGACAGAGACTCATTTGGGTCTGTTCAGCCTGTGGCGTTCACACACAAGATTTCCCTGCTTCCTGTACCACACAAACCCTTCTTTAGGAAATTGTAAATTGACAACCAAGCAGATGTCTGCCCCTCTAACTTCATCCTTCCTTGTTGCTTGGAAATAGCATGGAAGTGAAATAGATTCTAGAGCCGGAAGTGATCCGGCCAATATAAAGTAGAAACAAAGCCCATGGAAGGCAAGGAAGGCCAGCATGTCATACTTCATGCCAAAGCAACTGAAAATTCACTTAGTAAAGAAGAAGAAATGGAAATAAGACAGAGAAATTTGTTTGAAAGACAATGTTGAAAACCCAAAGGCTCACTAGTCAGCAGGCATACTTGTATAATAAACTTCACTGCTGACTGAGATTACCTGGTTCTCACCTTATATTTAGTGCATTTTAATGGGTATTCCATAAACACAGTAGGACTAAGCTACAGCTGAGAATTCCAATAGGAAACTGGCTTCCTTTTGTGAGTTGTATGGTGGACAAGGTGGGCTCCTCAGGAGGATACTTTGGAGAACAAAGTCTTTTACTTTTCTGAAACAACAGTATTGACTAGGCACTGTGTTGTCAGCATCTAGGTCAGCAGGGAAATTATTTTCTGAAATTCAGAGCACTTGATTTTATGCTTGCCTAGAAAGTATCTGAACAGAATCTCTTGAATTCAAGGTAAATGAACTGTCAAACTAACTTTTGTTTCTCTAAGCAGGAGACAACATATGATTTGGAAGGTCTCCTGTGGACCTGCCTAAGAATTTCAGAATGCCATACACACTTTTAGAGGGGGATTTCTATGTCATCTCTTGTTTGCATCCATTCTAACCAACACTGGATTCCATTCTATAGACAAACACCCTAGCTACAATGATCATGCTTGATAATAGTTCCTTAAATATGAAAATGATGGAATTGATGATATGACTCTTGGCATTTGACTGGGAATTTTGAACTTATTCTCTGTCTCTTTTTGGAAACTCCATCTTAAAGGTGCTAAACCAAGCTTGTGTGATGGCTTGGTAGCTCCATGGTAAAAGCACCTGCCACATAAGCCTGGTGATGTGACTTTGATTCCTGGAACTTAGGTAAAGGTAGAAGGAGAGAATCAACTCCACAAAGTTGTTAAATGTCTTCTAGACATGTGTCATGGAACAGGAGATGTACATACATGTTAGTTAATAATAATAAAAAATACTATAAAATATGGTATGTTACTACATACAGACATATGTTACTACATATAGAACATGAGACACTGTTCTCAATGTCCTCATAGCCCAGCTCAGATCTGATTCTTAATTTTAATTGTTTAGACCCATTCATTGTAGATGCTGCTTTGATTCTTAATTATAATTGGTTAGACCTATTGTAGATGCTGCTTTGATTCTTAATTGGTTAGCTTCATTGTAGATGTTGATCTGCTCTTTAATCCACAGATTGACTTCAAAGTTCAGTCTCATGGCTTTCCACTTATATTAGTTCCTTTTCTGTTGCTTCAATAAAATACCCTACCCCAAAGCAACTTAAAGGAGAAAGGGTTCATTTCAGCTTACAGTTCTAGAGAGATAGAGCCATTGTGATGAGAAAAAACATGGCAATAAATGCAAATAGACCAGGCACAGCAACAGGAACAGAAAGTTAGCTTATCACATTTTCATCCCAACTCAGGCAGAATAAGTGGAGTTAAGCTATAAAACAACTTTAAGAAAGATAAAGCTGGGCAGGGCTGACATTCTCGTGTAGCAGCTGAGTACAGAAGTGAAGTATTCAGTATTAATATGAAATTGCAGATCCGCAGCCAAATCAAGATAGATGTCTTAGTGGCATACTTCCTCCATCAAGGCTCCACCCTATACAGGTGACCTCACAAGTAGTGGCATCATCTGGAGACCAAGAGTTTTAGTCATACACCTATGAGAACACTTTGCATTAAGACCACAGCAACATGTTCATGGCACACGCCAGTTTCTACATGCTTCTGGTCCTGTATGCTCTGAGTCTCAAACATCACAGTGTAAATATCTCATAATTACTGGGAAAAATAAATGCACATGAGTGCCATTACAGATGTATTCATAACACGCATTCATGACATGACACTCTGCTTCGTTAAGGTCGATGTGACTACTTTTCTTCTTTTGAGGTCTCAAGCCTTGACACTTTCCTGAGATGATTTGACTAGAAGCCCAAAGAGGGCAGCAGCATCCTGTTGTTGGCTCTCTGGTCTGCCTTTACCATTCTTTACAGGATGGATTTGGCCAGTATTGGGAACTTGGAACTCCAAGTTTCCTTTTAGGGTTCCCAGGGAGATGTTGTCAGTAAAAGAAGACTCAGCTATCCACATCTGAGCCTATTGTGGCCATTGCCCAGAGAACATCAGTAGCTCTTCTTCCTGTTGCTCAACAGAGAGGTGACTGCCTCAACCAGAAGCCTGATGTACTTTATGTTGACAGCTTGGAATGTAATGACTTTTAAACATATGGGCAGTTTTGTTTTTACTATAGTTCACATAATTCTAAATGATGTCACAATTCTTGTTACCATTTATATACAATTGGCGTAGCATCAAGCTTCATGGCAGCTCTCAATGTCACTAAACCCACTGAGTTGTAAGTCTCTTGACAGCAACTCAGCCCAGCCACAAAGAAGAACAAAGCAGGTGAGAACAAAGTTTTATTTTAATAAATGCAAATAGTAGGGCCCAAATAAAACGTATGTGACAAACGTTTACTGTGCTACAATTATGACAAACATCTGGCTACAAAGTGTGAGTTTGCTTATTGCTGATTTCATAGACACTCATAGTAAGTAACCAAAAGGTGGTTCTTGTCTTGAGAACTCTGCAATAAAAGTTAGAAGGGAATTTTTTCTGCCTCAGTGTTCATTTAAGGTACCCTAGACAACCCAGGTACCTTTTACTAGCAACCAACCTACCCTTCCATTACTTCAGATGCTGTACTATCTAACTTTCTACCAGATATGATGACATTTGAGTATTCTGAATGGGGGACCACACTAAACACATTCATTTGTCATTTTTCAGTTGAGATCTTTTGCTACAGGTCATGACTAGTTTGAGGTACTGTACTGTGCTGGCCTCTTTTCCATGCTGTGCCTTATGTTACTAAGTGTGGGACTGATTGGTACATCATTGCAGATTCATCTTGCACCTTACTGAAATAACAGCCAGTGTGTGAACAGCTTGCTGGAAAATGCATCCATCCTGATGTTGCTATGAACCTGCAACTTCATATTAATGCTGAATCTTCACTTTTGTTTTTGTTTGTTTGTTACAAGGCAGAGTTTCCCTGTGTAATAGCCCTGGCTGTCCTGGAACTTGCTTTGAAGACCAGGATAGCCCACAAACTTACAGAGATCTACATGACTCTGCCTCCGGGGTGTTAGGATTAAAAGCATGTACCACCATACCTGGCTGAATACAGTTTTATATTCAGATACTTCAGGAGAATGTCAGCCTTGCCCAGCATCATGTTTTAATTTCTTACATTTCTATTCTAAGGTGCTGTAAAGTGGCAAAAAGAAACTTGCTTTAATCACCACTTTTAAGTTTTGATTTTCTTAATTTCTCCAGAGGAGGAACAGCTAGCACAATTTATAGTAAGAAATGTATATTTAAATGCATTAAGCACTCACACAGGCAGCAGAGTAAGCTCCAGAGTGAAAATATTTGGATTTGAATTTTGACTAGCCACTTACTAGCCTTCTATTTATGACTTCATTATTTATCCTTCTGTACCTCAGTTTCCTCGTACATGTGAGACTAACAAGATGAGAGTCTGTCTAGCTTTTATAGAGTTTTAAGTAGTTAGATATGACTCATGTCAAAAGGTTTACAGTCTGGGCATGTTAGCAGAACCCAGTACTTGACACCTTTTAATAATATCTTTTAGGTGTACAATATGATATTTATTTGCATGATCTTGATTAAAAAGGGATTTGCTTTTGAAAGGTTATCATACTGTGATGTAAGTGCTTGGAATATAGCTGATGATAAGAAATATTCCTTATGTGATAAAGCTTTCAATCAAGTCCCACTTGGGTGGGAAAGAGTTCTGTTTTGTGGCACTGCCAATGCCTTATACATGATTCTCACATCTGATGTTGAAACAGCACAAAATTGGTAAAACAGTGTCTCGGCAAACATATTGCTGCTTGAAAATTATTAAGATTTATTGGACATGTTAATGCTTGTGTTATATGTGCATAAAGACATTCCTGTGTTGTATGTGCACAAAGACTGTTTATGACCTTGGATCAAGAAAACAAGTATTCCTAGATCATTTATTGCCATACCTGGGGCTGCTTAGCATCTGGTAGAAACCATAAAAGTGTACATTGCCTAGATACATAATCACTGATGATAAGAGTCTGACTGAGAAATAAGTCATGTGTAGTTATCTTCTTTACCTACATTCCAATTTCAACATTTTGCATAAAAAAGTTAAAAGAAAATGGAATTGATAAAAATCTATGCCTTTTAGAGTCAATTATTTCCATACAACAGACTGACAATGGTAAACTTCTAATACGATTTTTTTCTAAACTGGACCAAGTTTACTCATGAATGGTATGGACTCCTTGCTGATAGTATTTGGTGGGCCAAGTTATTGTAACATTGATACCTGTGAGTGTCCCATGTCCCCTAGTTAGCTTGCCCATCACTGACTGCTCTGATTACCCCTTGTCAAAGCTGACCCCTACTGAGAGTCTCGCCTCACTGTCTCATCTTTGTTTTAAGGTTGGACTCTGATGAGACTCTGATCACATATAACCTCTGAATTTTCCTTGCAACAGGCCTAGCATAGGACCACTTGTTTCATGTGTCTTTCCTGATGACCATGGGCAGATTTCCTTAGATTACATAGCATACAAGATCCAGTCCTACCCAAGGCCATGTTCTCATCACTCTATAGAACCTGTATCCCTGGAAAAATCCATGTGCCCCTGCTTCTATTCCCAAAGATACATCTTCACTTGAGCAGCATCCAGAAGGTAGAGGTCAGGCTTACTTTTTTTTTTTTTAACTTATTAAAGGCTCAAACATGGGATCCGACTACTGGGCAACACTTCCTACTTATTCTTCCAAACACAACCATAAAGGAGACAAAAAAAAAATCGCTTTTGACTAGAATGTTGGAAAGGCCTTTATAAAAGAGAGCACAGCTAAAGGAACAGGAAAGGAAACAGAGGAATGGCGTTAGGAACATGGTGAGTCATGGGTCTATAAAACACACTGCAGAGAAATTTTTATAATTCTGGAATCCATCATTTCTTCATATCTAAAGTCAGGCCATTGGACTGTGTTCTCCTGGCATATTTCACCCTGTAATGTCATAAACCAGTGACCCCATGACTAGGTGGGATTTGGAAAGGGAGAGATAAGGAACATTAGGGAAAGTCAGAAGAATGTGTTCAAAGAATGTTTAGGAAATGGTGAGTAACCTGTGGACAGGTTACTGAACTGCACAGGGGAAACACTTTGCGGAGGATAGAAACTAAACTGATAGACTTTATTTTGAGAAAGGATGTGGCTGCTGTCCTTGGCTTTCTGGAGGCAAGAAATGCCCATCCCCGAATGTTTAGACACGAATAGGAAGGAATCCCTACCTTGTAAGACTTTTAAACTATCAAAAGAGGTTGGCACAATGCCCTTCAAAATGGAGATTTTAGGTTAAAGGGTAGCTGACACAGAAGTGACAAGCCAAGGAATCATCCTTGCAAATGACCTCATAGAGCATTTTAATTCACTAAAGATAATTAGATTAACTTAGAATTTCATCATTGCTGCTACACTGGTCAGTTACTATGGACCTCAGTGCTAATTTTTCACATTTTCTCCCTCTTTCCTGGTGGGCAGAGTCAAATACAATGTGATTATGTTATCTTAGTCTTGGAAAGGGCAGTTTATGCTTTAATTATTGAGACAAAAACCATATTAGTTGTAAAAGGAGTCTCAGAGGATGTCAGTGATAAAAAGCAACATAGGTCATAGAAGAAAATATAAAATAAGTAACACATACTGCATCCTTCATAGGATTTAAAATCTATTAGGGAAATCAGACAGATATAGGCATTCACAGTCAAGATTAATAATGGAAGAACGGAACAGTGACTCAGAGAAAGATTATAGGATCTGGAGAGTAGAAGAAACTAATGAAAGGTATGAATCTTAGAGTTACTGATCAGGACACAGGACGCTCAGTAACATTTGAATGCTAATGAAGAAATAAGCAGTTTTAGTATAAGTTGTTCTATTACATAAAAAGATACTTAAACATTTTTACTTATTTGAAATTAAAATTTAAGTTGATGTCTTGATACTTATTTGGCAACTCAAATCGAGGGACAGTTATGAAAAACATTCTGCCTATCTCATAAAAAGTCTTTAGAAAAGCAGAGTTGTCAATGAGGGTACATTATGCTAGAGTGAAAGCTGCCATTTTCAAAGAGGTGGTAAATTAAGCGGGTAGGCTGTGCTGGAGACACATAGAAGACAAAGGTGATTATGGGGAATTTGCCAATTAATTACACGGAAATTTAAAACCAATGCGTCCAGTGATCTGTGGGCTGAAGATATGAAAGCTAGGTAGATATGATCTTTATAAAAGTTCATGGACAATTAATGCTCAAAGAAATATTAACAGTAATCTTGCTCCTCATTTACCAATGAAGAAAGGCAGCTAAAGTCACAGAAGGCTTTGATCTGCCAATGCTTGAGCCACTGTTCTTTACGCTTCATTATGCTAGTTAGATTTTTTTTTCCTATTTCTCAAACTAGTAGTTCCAAACCAGCAAGAGACCAAACCAAAAATCTACTGAAACCTAGTGGTGAAAGAAGTAATGAGGTTTTTTTAGGTTCTACAACCAATCACTCAAACCACCTTGGACATCTTTGGAAACCTTCCTTAGCTGCTCAGCTTTCCCTGTGACCCAACTTCTTTCATTAGCCCTTGGTGGGGCAAATTACAACTGATAGTCTAAGAAGTCTAGGAAGGCAGTTTCCCTTCAGAGTCTGGTAGTTGTTTTTTTCCACAGATACCAAATTCTCCACATGGAGATTTGTGCCAGAAAATAATCTTCCATGTGTATCAGTGCCGTAAGCAGTGACTGGCCTGGGCTAGGCACGTAAATAATCTTTGACTTCAAAGAGTTGCCCTGTTTGTTACTTCACCTCCTCTTAACCTCTGCCTTGTGCTGCTCTCAGAGACTCATGTTAACCTGGACCTGGCAGTTTGGCTCATGAGACCTCTGGAGAATAAACTTCCTCCCTTCCTAAATCAACAGATATGTTCAACCACCATGAGAATAATTTACTGTACTGTAATGTACTGTAAGGAGTACAAATATTTGTGAGGTTAATTCAGTGTTCTTCTGTAAGGACAATGGTACTTCTTACGTGTAGCTTCATTAATGCAATGAAATGATGAAGGATCCAAAGAGAAATGCACTCTCAGAAGTCATAACAAAGTAGAAGTGGGATTTTATTTGAAAAATCATGAGCATTGATGGTAAATAGACCTTTCTCTGAGCCCATTTTTTTATGGATGCTTATCTTACTTGTCTGTATGTGTTTGGTGAATTCCACTAAAAGAAGGTTGTGGCAAAATCCTGTTCTCCAACCTTCCAATCCTGATTCATCCACAGATTGCCTCAATTTTGGTCAAAATGCTTCATAAAGTGTAATCATTAGAACTGTACCACCAACATACATACACAACACACACATACACACACACAAAACCTACTAAAGACTAAGGCTTGTATTTAGTATGCTTACTATTAAACAAACACTAACTCGGGACTGCCAACTGACAAGTGCTTTTTTTTTTTTTTTTTCTAATTTAAGCTAGCAGAGAAAGAAAAAGTAACGGATCATTGTCACACCACTCACACCACTTCTGAAAGGGCAAAAGCAAAAATCCTGTCCTGCCATTTTGTAAGGTACTCTTGAAATTAGCTGCCCCAAAGCCATCTGGTACTCAGCCTTGAGAGTGTTAAACCTCCAAATGGTGCTGACCCAGGTGTTGCATGAGGAATTTTGAAGCAGTTGTCAGTTGAGACTGGATGACAGTTTGAATCTCTCCCTGTCTCTGAGATTCTCTGATCAGACTAGAGTACTGAAAGAAAACAGAAACCTGCCTATCTAGAAGCAAGGATATGGTGGCAGCGACGAGGCGTTAAACAGGATGCTCAGCTATAGTACCTGTTTAAGTACCGGCAAATGTTCAATGGCAAATTGAACTTCATGTTTCCTTTGATCAATGTGAAATGCCATGAGCAACGGATGTGCCCGAGGGACTGTTTATAAAGCGAAGAAGTGAGGCAAGTAGTTGGTGGTCAGGAGGAAAGAAGGGGTAAAAAGAAGAGAGAGAGAAGGGGGGAAAGCCTGGGGAAATAAATCATCTGTTGTGGGCACACATGTGTAGGCTGATGTGCTGGCAAAGAGACCAGTGCCTTGTTTCAATGTCAAGTGTGAAGGTTTAGATTCCAACTGGAGCTCAAAACTCTGAGTGGAAGAACACAAACAATTTTCAACTATTTCTATTACCCAAGGGCTCTTCTATCTTACAGCACATGAAAAAAAAAAAAAAAAAAGCCTAAAGGGGCTTCAACATCCTGTGCCAAGACACATAGCTAACAAATGGCACAGCTTAGACAGAAATCAAAGTCTCCTAGAGTTATTTTGTAGATTGTTGGTCAGGTTTCAATTAATACTATTTCATCTTTAAAGACAATCTTTGCCCCCGTGTGAGCTCTACCAGATCAAGTTTTGCATGGGATGGTGCTGCCTTCCCACCTCTGAGCAGCCCCTGAACTAGGCTTGTCATTTCTATTTTTAAAGCACAAGGCGGATCAGATATGTATACCTAGGGAATGAGACTCTTCCCTGGCAGGGAGCATGTCACAGCGGATCTCCTCCACCTTCTCAATGTCTCTATTGAGAGTGACATTCACGCTACCTTCCCCCTAGCGATGACAGAGTCCTGACTGTTTTCTTTGTCTGCCACTGGGTTTCCAGATGACTGGCAGGTGGTTGTAAGGACAAATTCCTCCCTGACAATTTCCCCGAAATCCTCTTCTTTGCTCTACCATTTCCCTAACTACTGTCTTGGGAGTGATTGTTCTGGGGACCACGACGGGAAGGTTCCATCGTCTCTAATTTGCACATTTCTTTTAGAACTGGGAAAAATGAAGCCCCACTTACAGAGAGTCTGCCAGAATCACAAGTTTAAAAAAGGCAGAGTTTGAATGTCAGTCATAAATTACATCCTTCTCTGCTTCTTTCCTCTTCTAATAATAGCCTCACGGACCCTTTCTCTACATAGACGTGTTTACATGGGTATTATTAGAAAATTAATGGAAAAAAACAGTCCTGACCAAAACAATCAGAACTGAGTTCTATGGCAGTAAAAATTATAATTGTGTGTAAAAATTATAGTTGTGTATGTATATAGGGGAGGGGTTCATATTTAAAATACCTAAGGAAAAGTTACCTCACGTATGAACAGTTAACAGAAGGAAAGAAGCCTAAAGACCCTTTCATGAAAAGATATGTGTGCCCATATACAACAAAAAATAGAAGTGAAAAATTACACTGCAAAGCCATTTAAAAAAAAAAAAACTTATAAGATTGGCAAAATTCCATGAGATCAAAGCATACCCTGTCGTTAAGGCTGCAGGAAACTGGCTCTTTTTATACATTCCTGGTGGAAATTTAAATGAGTAAAATCCCCACAGAGGGCAATTTATTGGTATCTGTCAAAATTACAAATGCAAATACCCTTTGGCCCAAGAATACCACTTTTAGGAATTATTCCAATATATGCCCATGCACAGAGAGGCATACTTATAATGTTGTTTCCTGTTTATAACAGAATGTTGGAACCAAACAGAAAGTCTGTTGATTAGGGACTCCAAACACGTCATCATATATCCATCTAGTAAAATTATGTGCTGCATGTTTAAAGGGGGAGAGCTGTCTATATATTGATGTTGAACTATTCCTATGATACACTAAGTATTTTTAAAGGAAGGCAGAAAATAGTGTCATAGGAAACTATAATAAATGCTTTCTAAAATGGGGGCAGAGAACAATTTAAAAAATAGCTCTTGAGATGCAGGACACTCCTGCAGACTGTTGTATTGTGATACTGCTGAGACTTCTGTGGGATAACTAGGCAGGTAGGAAAGGGGAGTGCATCTCTCCACTGTGTGCTGTTTAGCTTTTGTGCCTTATGAAAGAATTGCGTTCTACTGAAGAGAAAAGATCATAGAGGTAAAGTTTTTGAATCAGCTGTATGGTCATGTGACAGGCCAGTAGGAAACAGAAAGTGGGGCTCAGCAAGCCAAAGCCTCAGCTATTCACAGCGATGGATTGCAACAGTACAGGATATTCCACTGTGCAAACTTATGACTGGGCCATGGGATTAGCACCCGTGACAAGCTGCTGTGACAGCAAAGTTTGAAAGGAGTTTCTGTTTGATGAGGGAAGTAAAACATGAATGTATTTTCTGTTTTCTGGACCTTAGTTGGCAAACGAGCTTTGGTGTCTATAGCATACAAAGGGCAATAACTCTGGTACATCTAAGTAAAATATATTCAAAATAAGAGAAAGGCTACTATGGTTTTGCATTGGTGAGCAGACTGTCAGGGAGACCAGGGTAATGTTCACACTAGCTGTCCCCTTCTCGGTGAATGTTCTTCAGCACCAGGCGCTGTAAGGGACACTTGTGAAAGGAAAAGTCGTTGACTCCACTAGCTTCAATGTGCTAAGTCCAAACTTTAAATCCCAATTTCACAAGTAAAGAAAACATTCGCCCTTTGGCCTGCGGCGGGCCCATTGCTGGTCTGCTCCTGTGGAAACACAGGATCCTGAGTCATCCTAGGGGGACCCACTGCACACAGAGCGGAGGGTAAGTCACCTTGCCCACTAGCCCAAGGCCCAGAGTTACAGCCGGGAGCCAGGTGGGGTTTAGGGAACTAGCAGGCACCCAAAGCCCTCCCCTCCGGACTATAACTTCCTGTGCACCCAGACCCTGGTCCTTTGGCCTGCGGCGGGCCCGTTGCTGGTCTGCTCCTGTGGAAACACAGGATCCTGAGTCATCCTAGGGGGACCCACTGCACACAGAGCAGAGGGTAAGTCACCTTGCCCACTAGCCCAAAACCCAGACTTACAACCGGGAGCCAGGTGGGGTTTAAGGAACTAGCAGGCACCCAAAGCCCGCCCCTCCGGACTATAACTTCCCGTGCACCCAGACCCTGGTCCTTTGGCCTGGGGCGGGCCCTTTGCTGGTCTGCTCCTGTGGAAACACAGGATCCTGAGACATCCTAGGGGGACCCACTGCACACAGAGCACAGGTCCCTCAGCTGGTCTGCTCTGGTGGAAACACCTGATCCTGAGACAACCTAGAGGACATACTGCATCCAGTGCAGAGGACACTTAGCTGGTCTGCGCCTGTGGAAACATCGAATCCTGAGACATCCTAGAAGACCTATTGCATCCAGAGCAGAAGGAGCTTAGGATCACAGGAACACAGAGACATCTGGAATCCGAGGAGATCTGACACAAGCAAGATAACTGGAAAGACAGACTCCAGTCAGACACAGTGAGCACAGGTAACACTAGAGTCAACCAGATGGCGAAAGGCAAGCGAAAGAACACAAGCAACAGAAACCAAAGTTACCTGACATCATCAGAACCCAGTTCTCCCACCATAGCAAGCCCTGAATACTCCATCACACAGGAAAAACAGGACTCAGAATTAAAATCACTTCTCATGATGATGATGGAGGATTTTAAGAAGGACATAAGTAACTCCCTTAAAGTAATACAGGAGAACACAGGTAAACAGGTAGAAGCCCTCAAAGAGGAAACACAAAAATCCTTTAAAGAATTGAAAGAGAACACAGGTAAACAGGTAGAAGCCCTTAAAGAGGAAACACAAAAATCCTTTAAAGAATTTCAAGAAAACACAACAAAACAGGTGAAGGAATTGAACAAAACCATCCAGGATCTAAAACTGGAAATAGAAACAATAAAGAAATCTCAAAGGGAGACTACTGTGGAGATAGAAAACATAGGAAAGAGATCAGGAGTCATAGATGCAAGCATCACCAACAGAATACAAGAGATAGAAGAGAGAATCTCATGCACGGAAGATACCATGGAAAACCTCGACACAACAGTCAAAGAAAATGCAAAATGCAAAAAGCTCCTAACACAGAACATTCAGGAAATCCAAGATGCAATGAGAAGACCAAACCTAAGGATAATAGGTATAGATGAGAGTAAAGATTCCCAATCTAAAGGGCCAGTAAATATCTTCAACAAAATTATAGAGGAAAATTTCCCCAACCTAAAGTACAAGACACCCATAAACATACAAGAACCTACAGAACACCAAACAGACTAGACCAGAAAAGAAATACCTCCGTCACATAATAATCAAAACACCAAATGCACAAAACAAAGAAAAAATACTAAAAGCAGTAAGGGAAAAAGGTCAAGTAACATATAAAGGCAGACCTATAAGAATTACAGCAACTTTTCACCAGAGACTATAAAAGCCAGAAGATCCTGGTCTGATATCATACAGACCCTAAGGGAACACAACTGCCAGCCCAGACTGCTATACCCAGCAAAACTTTCAATCACTATAGATGGAGAAACCAAGATATTCCATGACAAAACCAAATTTGCACAATATCTTCCCACAAACCCAGCACTTCAAAGGATAATTGATGGAAAACGCCAACACAAGGAAGGAAACTACAACCTAGAAGAAACATGGAAGTAATCGTCCAACAACCTCCCAAAAAAAAAAAAAAAAAAAAAAGGTAGCTACACAAACATAATTCCACCTCTAATAACAAAAATAACAGGAAGCAACAATCATTTTTCCTTAATATCCCTTAACATCAATGGACTCAATTCTCCAATAAAAAGACGTAGACTATAGACTGGATACATAAACAGGACCCAAATTTTGTTGCATACAAGAAACGCACCTCAGTGACAAAGACAGACATTACCTCAGAGTAAAAGGCTGGAAAACAATTTTCCAAGCAAATGGTCCCAAGAAACAAGCTGGAGTAGCCATTCTAATATCAAATAAAATCGACTTTCAACCAAAAGTAATCAAAAAAGATAAGGAAGGACACTTCATACTCATCAAAGGAAAAATCTACCAAGATGAACTCTCAATTCTGAACATTTACGCTCCAAATGCAAGGGCACCTACATACATAAAAGAAACTTTACTAAAGCTCAAAGCACACATTGCACCTCACACAATAATAGTGGGGGATTTTAACACCCGCTCTCTCCAATGGACAGATCGTGGAAACAGAAACTAAACAAAGAACACTGAAATTAACAGAAGTTATGGACCAAATGGATTTAACAGATATCTATAGAACATTTCATCCTAAAGTTAAAGAATACACCTTTTTCTCAGCACCTCATGGTACCTTCTCCAAAATAGACCATATAATTGGTCACAAAACAGTCCTCAACAGATACAAAAAGATTGAAATAATCCCCTGCATCCTATCAGATCACCACGGACTAAGGCTGGTCTTTAATAATGACAGAACCAAGGGAAAACCCACATCCATGTGGAAACTGAACAATGTTCTACTCAATGATGACTTTGTCAAGGAAGAAATAAAGAAAGAAATTAAAGACTTTCTAGAATTTAATGAAAATGAGGAAACATCATACCAGAACTTGTGGGACTCCATGAAAGCAGTGCTAAGAGGAAAACTCATAGCTCTAAATGCCTACAAAAAGAAATTGGAGAGAGCACACATTAACAACTTGACAGCACACCTGAAAGCTCTAGAACAAAAAGAAGCAAATATACCCAAGGGAGTAGGCGTCAGGAAATAATCAAACTCAGGGCTGAAATCAACCAAGTAGAAACAGAAAGAACTATACAAAATATCAACAAAACCAAGAGTTGGTTTTTTGAGAAAATCAACAAGATCGATAAACCCTTAGCCAGATTAACCAGAGGGCACAGAGACAGTACCCAAATTAATAAAATCAGATCTGAAAAGGGAGACATAACAACAGAAACTGAGGAAATCCAAAAAATTATCAGATCCTACTACAAAGGCCTATACTCAACAAAACTGGAAAATCTGGATGAAATGGACAATTTTCTAGACAGATACCAGGTACCAAAGTTAAATGAGGAGCAAATAAACCATCTAAACAGTCCCATAACCCCTAAAGAAATAGCAGCAGTCATTAAAAGTCTCCCCACCAAAAAAAGCCCAGGACCAGATGGTTTTAGTGGAGAATTCTATCAGACCTTCAAGGAAGACCTAATACCAATTCTCTTCAAACTATTCCACAAAATAGAAACAGAAGGAACACTACCCAATTCTTCTATGAAGCTACAATCACACTCATACCTAAACCTCACAAAGACCCAACAAAGAAAGAGAACTTCAGACCAATCTCTCTTATGAATATTGATGCAAAAATACTCAATAAAATTCTAGCAAACCGAATCCAAGAACACATCAAAACAATCATTCATCATGGTCAAGTGGGCTTTATCCCAGGAATGCAGGGATGGTTCAATATTCGAAATCCATCAATGTAATCCACTATATAAACAAACTCAAAGAAAAAAACCACATGATCATCTCATTAGATGCTGAGAAAGCATTTGACAAAATCCAACATCCCTTCATGGTAAAAGTCTTGGAAAGATCAGGAATTCAAGGCCCATACCTAAACATAGTAAAAGCAATATACAGCAAACCAGTAGCCAACATCAAACTAAATGGAGAGAAACTTGAAGCATTCCCACTAAGATCAGGGACTAGACAAGGCTGCCCACTCTCCCCCTACCTATTCAATATAGTACTGGAAGTCCTAGCCAGAGCAATTAGACAACAAAAAGAAGTCAAAGGAATACAAATAGGAAAGGAAGAAGTCAAAATATCACTATTTGCAGATGATATGATAGTATACTTAAGTGACCCCAAAAACTCCACCAGAGAACTCCTAAACCTGATAAACGACTTCAGCAAGGTGGCAGGTTATAAAATCAACTCGAACAAATCAGTAGCCTTCCTCTACATGAAAGATAAACAGGCTGAAAAAGAAATTAGGGAAATGACACCCTTCACAATAGTCACAAATAATATAAAATACCTCGGGGTGAATCTAACCAAGCAAGTGAAAGATCTGTATGACAAGAACTTCAAGTCTCTGAAGAAAGAAATTGAAGAAGATCTCAGGAAATGGAAAGATCTCCCATGCTCATGGATTGGCAGGATTAATATAGTAAAAATGGCCATCTTGCCAAAAGCAATCTACAGACTCAATGCAATCCCCATTAAAATACCAACTCAATTCTTTACAGAACTTGAAAGAGAAATTCTGAAATTTATTTGGAACAACAAAAAACTCAGGATAGCGAAAACCATCCTCAACAATAAAAGAACTTCTGGAGGAATCGCCATCCCTGACATCAAGCTGTACTACAAAGCAATAGTGATAAAAACGGCTGGTATTGGTACAGAGATAGGCAGGAAGATCAGTGGAATAGAGTTGAAGACCCAGAAATGAACCCACAGAACTATGGTCATTTAATCTTTGACAAAGGAGCTAAAACTATCCAGTGGAACAAGGACAGCGTTTTCAACAAATGGTGCTGGTTCAACTGGAGGACAACATGCAGAAGAATGCAAATCGATCCTTTCCTATCTCCTCGTACAAAGCTCAAGTCCAAGTGGATAAAGGACCTTCACATAAAACCAGACACACTGAAACTAATAGAAGAGAAAGTGGGGAAGACCCTCGAATACCTAGGCACAGGGGAAAAGTTCCTGAATAGAACACCAATGGCCTATGCTCTAAGATCAAGAATTGACAAATGGGACTTCATAAAATTGCAAAGTTTCTGTAAGGCAAAGGACACTGTCAATAGGACAAAACGGCAACCAACAGATTGGGAAAAGATCTTTACCAATCCCACATCCGATAGAGGACTAATATCCAATATATACAAAGAACTCAAGAAATTAGACTCTAGACAACCAAATAACCCTATTAAAAAATGGAGTAAGGAGCTAAACAAAGAATTCTCAATTGAGGAAATCCGAATGGCCGAGAAGCACCTAAAGAAATGTTCAGCATCCTTGGTCATCAGGGAAATGCAAATCAAAACAACCCTGAGATTCCACTTCACACCAGTCAGAATGGCTAAAATAAAAAACTCAGGTGATAGCAGATGCTGGCGAGGATGTGGAGAAAGAAGAACACTCCTCCATTGTTGGTGGGATTGCAAAATGGTGCAACCACTATGGAAAACAGTCTGGCGGTTCCTCAGAAAATTGGACATATCACTACCTGAGGACCCAGCTATACCACTCCTGGGTATATATCCAGAAGATGCTCTAACACATAACAAGGAAATATGCTCCACTATGTTTATAACAGCTTTATTTATAATAGCCAGAAACTGGAAAGAACCCAGATCCCTTCAACAGAGGAATGGATACAAAAAATGTGGTACATTTATACAATGGAATATTACTCAGCTATTAAAAACAATGAATTTGATAAATTCATATATAAATGGATGGAACTAGAAAATATCATCCTGAGTGAAGTAACCCAATCACAAAAGAACATACATGGTATTCACTCACTGATTATTGGATTTTAGCCCAGAAGCCTGAAATACCCAAGATTCAACTTACAGACCACATAAAGCTCATGAAGAATGATGACCAAATAGGGGAGCCTTCAGTCCTTCTTAGAAGGAGTAACAAAATACTCAAGGGTGCAAATATGGAGACACAGTGCAGGACAGAAACTGAAGGAGGGACCGTCTACAGACTATTCCACCTAGATATCCATCCTATGTGCAGTCACCAAAGGTAGAGGTTGATGTGGATGTCAGGATGTACACGCTGACAGGAGCCTGATATAGCTGTCTCTTTAGAGGTCTGCAAGAGTCTGACATACTCAGAGGCAGATGCTCACAGCTAACCATTAAACTGAGCATGGAGTTCCCAATGGAGAAGATAGAGTGAAGGCTGAAGGAGTTGAGAGGATTCGTGACACCATGAGGAAAGCAACAATCCCAACCAACCAGAGCCCCCAGGGTCTAAGCCACCAGCCTGGGAGTGCTTAGGGAGGGACTCAAGGCTCCAGCTATATAGGCAAGGGAGCTATATATAAGTGGGAGAAGAGATCCTTTGACCCATGAAGGCTGGACGTAGTGGGGGGGGGATACTCGAGGGTGGGGAGGTGAGGTACAGGGGAGGGTGGGTGGGGGTACACCAACATGGAGGCGGGAAGAGGGGGGAAGGGATAGTGAGTTCCTGGGAGGGAGGGGGGGAAAATGGGGTAAGGAGAGAACATCTGAAATGTAAAAAATAAAAAATTTTTCAATAAAAAAAATAAAAAAAAAAAAAGAAAACATCATGGAGAATGTGCTCAGAGTTCTTTAGCTACTAAAGAGGAAGAACAGGGATTTGAACCTGAGAGTCAAGTGCTGTAACTCACAAAACTCTGCCCGGGTGTTCTCCTTCCCTCGTTGAGGAACTGTACTATGTAGGGAAACGTCCGTAAAGATGGTGTGAATTGTCCAGCCTGGTTTCCCCTTTACCTCTTCCCTTTCCCAACTAAGACTTCTGTCCACATCTTCTTACACAAGTCATGCTCAAAAGCTTTACAGTTCCGGCTTAAAAATCAGGAAGACCTTTGGTCCAAGAATTTCTTTTCTGACAGCCTTGACCATTAGCAGACGGATCCTCCTCCAGATGTTCTCTCTATACTGAGAACCAGCTCAGGGTTGCTGGGTATTCTCTTCACCTGCCCAATCAGTCCAGATATCTGCAATGCTCAGAACTAACCCAATTCTCAATGAAAGTTATCTCCTCTGTCTTGCAGATTTCCTAGACATCCATATGAGTCTATTCACCAAAGATTCACAAACTCACTAATTAGGCCCAAACTTAATTTTTCAACTCTGGACCTACAGTTTAGCAGTACCCCTCTGCTTTGTTACTTGAGTGTCCATGCTTTATCTATCTGAAATAGTGCTAAAAATAGACATTTTGTTTTTTACAAATTTAGTCTTTATACTTATACATCAGTAAAAAATGTTCATCACCCAGCCATGTGACATCTTTGGCCCTTCTCTGATCTCCATCCCAGACTTTTTTCACATTGTTGTCTTTTTCTTGTGTTGTCCATCAAATCTAAAGCCTTCTGTGTCCTTGGCAGGCACTTACCACTAAACTAACCTAATTATTGTTATTTTTAATTGTACCTCCAAACTCCCCATTGACTTCCATTACTACACAAACCACCCTGAGGAGGGACCATCCTCTTTAACACATGCTACTAGCCTCCACATGATTGCCCTATGTCCATGATTGACTCGCTAATCATGTTTGCCTCTCCACTCAGGGCAATTCTGACAGAATACTACACTGCTTAAAACTTAATTAGATATATTTCATTACTTTTCGTATAAATCCTAATATCGGTAGTAAGAGCTAGGTGCCCCTCTGGCCTTGGCATCATTACTTAGGGCACTGCATTCCACACTTTCTCTTTCATTTGCCCTACTGTCATAGACTGTCTTTTCGGCCTAATTCAGCATCTCTGCATGTACAGTTTCTCCCATTTAGAATGCGCCCATCCCACTGAGGAGCTCTCAGTTACCCTTCAATTCTCAGTTTAAATAGCAGTGCCAGAGAAGTCTTCCTTAATCAATCCTGAGATTGGACTTGTTTCCTTTCTGGAATATATTACCCACCCCATTACTCCTTCTCAAACAGTCCTTAGAAATTGACAATTATGTATTTATAAGATTGTGTGTGCCTCTTATGGAATGAGATCAAATATATTTTGCAAGCAATTTGTCATCAGTGCTTAGCATGGAGTAGATATGCGGTTGATAGTTATTGAATGGATGTCTGCATGAGTGGATAAATGAAAGAGAATGACCCAGAGAACAAACATATTTGTAGATGGAGGCAGAGTAAGAACACTGGTAACAAAATAGCTTCTGGCTTCCCATGAGTTTCATCTATTCATCTTTTCGCTTTGGAAGTCAACTCCTATGTTAAACTTACTTGAGGAAATACCACATTAGAGATGAAAATTCTTAGAATCTGAGTGTGCCAGCCCAGTATTTAAACCTAAGGTAGAGTTCCACACCCAATAGGACCAACAGAAGCAACAGGAACCAGTATATCCCATCTGCAGGATACTGCAAAATGGGTTCCACTTCTTCATGAAGAAGAATTTGTTATTGGGATTAAGAAACACTTCAATAAATCATTTAAAACAATGACAGAATCACATACCAAAATAATAAAAACAGACAGCAATGAAAAACATAAAAACAGATTTGGACTCTCAATAGAAGCAACAGCATTTACTCTCCTTAAAGGAGTAGCTGACAGTGGTATCAGGAGGGACAGTGCTGAGATGACAGTAGACAGGGGAGGGAGTGGGGGGAGATGAGTGAGACAGGAAACAACGACAGAAAACACAAGCACGTGTCTCTGATATCAAAGAACAACAGAGGCATTACACAGGATTAAAGGAGAGGATGATCAGAGGAAGTTTCATCATAATAGGAAGCAAAAGCAAATGCAATTATGATAACAGAGGAAAGAAATGTGCATGCTTCAGAAAGGACCCTGGAATAGTCAGGATCCAAATAAGTACAATAGCTCACTTTTCTCAAACCCTGCTTTTGTGAGGTGTGTGTTACACATCTTTCATGGTGGTCCTTCCTTACTGATGGAGCACAGTGCAACTAAGTGCAATGTTTAGACCTACCTCACAAAGGAGAAAATCAAGGTGCCAAGATGAGAAGTAATTTGCACAAGACTCTGCAGTTCACACAAGGCTCTGCAGTTCATACTTAGCCTTGATGTTTGCCCTGGCCATTTGACTCCTGGGCTGTGTTCCTAATTATCATGATTAATTAAAAAAAAAAGTTTGAGCGGAAGAAAGTGTCTGATCATCGTGTAGATAGGAGTTAATCAGCTTCTTGCTAAAACTGATAATTAGAATACCACAGATTTACCTCCAGAGAAATCTGTACAGCTGACAGTTGCTAAAGATGTCTGCTTTATCCTCTCAACTTCTAATGGAACCAGGGGAACTATCTTTTATCTCTAATTCTCTCACCTGAGAGTAATAGGGAAGGAAGCCTTCTCAAGGATGCCCAGAACTCCCAGGGAGCATCCTTCCTCCTGAGGGTGTTTGCTTACTCCCCTGCCTTTCTATACGATGCCTGTTCCACCTTTTTGAAACCCTGTGACAAACTCGAGCCCCTTTCTTTGTTTCCACAGAAACACGTGTGGCAAGGCAGTAAAAAAAAAAAAAAAAAAAAAAAAAACCTCTTTCCCCTGAATGATTAGAGACAGACACAGGAAAGAGCTTGAGAGGCTATTATAGAGCCCATGTGAGCCTGGTATCACATTCTGACCCTTTCTCCCTCTGTCTCTCTAACCCAGTTTTCTCTATCTCCCTTCTACCTCCTTGGCCTTGCAGAGACCACATGAATAATTTTTCTCCATAGGAACTTGCATCCGTGTCTTATCTTCTGCCCCAGCAGTCTATCAATGCAGTTTTTGGAGGGCAGAGTACATTCTCTTAAAATGTATTCTCTCAAAAGCAAAGCACAGCTTCCTCCTGAAAAAGACTGTTTCTATCAATTAATAAGAATAAAGGTTTCTATATGTATGTACATGTATACAAGTATTACATGTGGTGTACATGGAGACCAATTTAATGTTAGCTGTCCTCCTCAATCTCCTTTCCACTTTATCTGTATGTGTAAGGTGTATATGTGACCATGTAAGCATGCTTACACATCTTTGATTTGCTTTTTCAATACATGGTCTCATTATGAGGCTCTGGCTACCCCAGAACTCACCATGTAAACCTGGCTGGCCCTATCTCATAGAGCTACACCTGCCTCTGCCTCGTGAGTACTGCAATTAGGAGTGTAGACCACCACATCTGTGCATGTGGAGGCCAGAAGTCAACATCACACATCTTCAAAGGTCTCTCCCTTATTATTTTGAGACAAGGTCTTTCACTGAGTCTGGAGCTGATCAGTACAGTTATGCTTAGCTACCTGGGAGCTCCAGCCATCCAACTGAGGCATACCTCAGCTGTGGCAAGAACAATTTAAATAATCTTTCTTATTTAAATTAAAGATTTAAATAATAATCATCCAACTGACAGCTCTGTGTCATAAAGCCAATATAGTACACATGAAGTAGTGACAGTTCATTTTACGCATGTGCATTTGTGGGGGGTGAGCACATGTACACATGGGTATGTGGGTGTGGATGCTGGAGGGCAACCTCAAATATCAACCTCAGCAGTGCCATCCACCTCCTTACTTGGCAGAGACCCTCAATGGCCTGGAGCTCATTAATTAGGCTAGATTGTTTGGGCAGCAGGTACTAGGAAGACAAGTGTGAGCTACTGCATTCAACATTCTGAGTGGGTTCTGGGGCTAGAACTCAAGTCTTCATACTTGGAAGCCAAGTGCTTTAATGACTGAGCCATCTTCTCCATCCAATGGGCTAGAGCAACGGCTCAGGGTTACAGCACTGGCAGTATGAGTGAGGGGTCTAGAGAACTGTTTTAGTCAGTGCCCTATTGTTTCAAAGAGACCCTAGGACCACAACAACACTTAGAAAAGAGAACATTGAATCGGAGGCTGGCTTACAGTTTCAGAGGTTTAGTCTATTATCATTATGGTGGGGAGCATGGTGGCACATAGACAGACATGGTGCTAGAGACAGAGCTGAGAGTTCTACATCCAGATCCACAGGCAGCAGAAAGAGAGAGAACTCTGGGCTTTACTCTGGCTTTTGAAACCTCGAAGCTCACCCCCAGTGACGAATTTTCTCCAACAAGGCCACACTGCCTAGTCCTTCTCAAGAAGTGCCACTCCCTGATGACTAAGCATATAAGCGTATGAGAGCCATTCTTATACAAAGCACCACAAGTGTGGATCCCCAGAGCTCACATAACTGACAGGTAGAAATGCCATAATCTTGTCATCTCAGCTCTCTTGAGTCTGAGACAGAAGATTCCAGAAGCAAGCTGGTTAAGTAGACTAACCAAAATAGGTAGACTCCAGGTTTTCAGCAAGAGGCTCTGCAAGAGCACTAGAGAAGGACATTGATTTCAACTTCAGGCTTCTGCATACATGCAAACATGAATATATTCACACACTACCACCACAATCACCACCACCACCACCACCACAAGTACCACCATCATACATGAAAAAGAAATTGTCCTGGACCTGCAAGATGTCCCAGTGGGTTAAGTTGCTTGCCACTAAGACTGAAGACTGGACTTAAATCTCTGGGGCCTTCATGGTAGAAGGATCTTTCCAGCAGACTCCCAAAAGTCATCCTCTACCACATATGTGCTATGGCATGCACAGATATACACAGGTACACATACATACAATAAAGACAATATAATTTAAAAATTTGCAAGCTTCTTTGGGTTTACTTAAATACTATTCATTTGGATTTCCTAGATGAACTGAAAAAAAAAAACTCAGACATACAACAGCTCAAAAATATTGTTTTCTTTTATTAAAATTCAATACAAACCTACAGAGAGATTAACAATAAGCAATTCCAAGGGAGAGGTAGCAGATGAGACCTGCTCCTTCAAATACTGGCATTGTGCCTAGTAGTATGGGTTTCAAATCCTGCTTCTTTGCCCAATTAGTCATGTGCCTATTGCAAATGATTCTCTGTGCATTGATCTATAAAAATGGGAATGGAAATGATAGTGGCCCTAACCACATAAAGATTCACAAAGTCACGATTCTAATGAAGTTGTGAATTATTAGTACCAGGGATAAACATGAAAGTATTGACTCATTGTTCTGAAGAGCGTAAAACTTTTGAGATATAAAAGATTACAGTACAAATGTTGAAATCATATATTCAAACATTACACTAAATCTAATATTTGAGGCCAATGAGATGGCTCAGGTGGTGAAGGTGCTTGCTGGTAAGTCTAAAGACTTGAGTATGATTCATATGAGGCAGACATGATGGAAGGAGAGAGCAGACTCCTTTAAGTTGTTCTTTGACCGTTACATATACTTTGCGGCATGTGTGTATGCCCTGACACAGTCAATAAATAAATAATTAAATCAATAACGGTCATAAAAATGGTGGCGTTTATAGATATGCCTTAGTAATATAAATGTTAAGTAATTGAACATTGTGTTAAGTATTATTAAAAAATAGTTATTTAATCAGGTCTTGTTTGGGCAGCCATGCTGGTGAGACTTCTTTGAAGTGGTTTCCTGGACATTTCCAGGAGGACAAAATTTTGCAGAGAACTTACCAGTTCCTCTGATCCTTAAAAAAAGGGGCCATTAATGTTAATGAGAGCAAGGGTGAGGGAGAGTACATGGGAAGGGCTGGAGGGAGGAAAGGAAAAGGGAGAAATAATGTAATCATATTCTAATCTCAAAAAAAAATCACATTATTTTAAAAACAAAAACATACCAAACTGCATAACAAACTGCAAAATTCTAAGTTAGTGTTCTAAAAGAACAGGTTGTGTCAATGAGTGCAATGAAGTCACACCAAATACTTCCCTGAATGTGAATGGATCAATCATGCTTGATTTTGGAAATACCAACTTATATTATGGATAGATCAAATAAAATGTAGTAAAATGATAGATAATTCTTTAAAAACTAAAGCTCTTCACAAGTGAGGTTGAAAACAGTCTAATCCTTCCAATCCCTTTGCATATCACAATCCTGAAAATAAACAATGGGGTACAGAAGTCAGCTCCAGATAATCAGAGACAATGTGCTACTCGGGGTCCCCACCTACACAATCAGACATACTTATGCCCTCTAGGGTTGTGAGGGGACTCATAGAAACATAAACATTAACCAAGCACACATGAGGGGACCTGGAATGCCCTACAAGCAACCCAAACAGATTTAGAGCTTGTGTACCTGTTTGTGTCAGTCTCCCAAGTGCTGAGACTGCGGGCATGTTTCACCTCATACTGATACATAGGTTCAGATTTTTAAAAGATTTATTTATTTATTTATTTATTTATTTATTTATTTATTTTTTATATGTGTGTTTTCCCTACAAATATGTATGTGCACCATGTATATAGATAGTTTGCCTGGAAGTCAGAAAAGGGCACTGGATTCCCTGGAGCTGGAGTTACAGATGGTTTGTGACCATGAGGGGCTGATGGTCCCCGAAAGAGCAGTGAGCAAGCTTCACCACTGAGCCTTCTCTGCCAGCTGGAGGTGCAGTCGATTTTAACTGTTAAAACATGTCATTTGAAAACAGAGGTTTAGAATATCAAATTAATAATACCAAATTTATTTTCAAAATATAAGAAATATGCCAAAATCTTTGCTAAAAAACAAGATATTTTGATGTATATATTTGCCCATTTAATGCATTAAGTCAATTAAGGCAATTATAACATGCAAATTAGTAATGTTGATTAATATATATTAAACAAGAGCTCAGGTATACAATCCATACAGTCTCCCTAACACCCTTGGGTTTAGCAGAAAATCAAAAGCATGAATACAAACTTCTTACAAAATATCTACCACTACTTTAGTATTTATAAAAATGTGTGACTTGTGGTAAAAAAATAAACAGTGATAAATTCATATAATTATATACATTTAAGTTAAGCAGTAAAGTATTAAAGTATATACTAAAACAGGCAAATTAATAAACTAGAAAATTAAGGGTTGTACTAACTTTAGAACTAAAGAAAAGGAAAGAAATAAAAGACTATACAGGAAATAAAAATTAATGAATTTTGGACTATGAAAATTGGATACATATGCTTTTAATAATACTATCTGGTTGATTAGAAAAAGAAAAGTATAATAAAATAAGCTCTAGGAAATCTCATCAAGAAATAAAGATAAATTAAGAGCCCGAATGCCAAGATGTCTGCTGTGAAGCAGTGTCTCATAGAAAGAATGGCATAAACAAGACCTGAGCAATGTCAACGTCAATAGACATGCTAATGCAGAACCAGGAAATCTCACAGGTTCCAAACCCTAGACAAAGAACTACAGTCTACTCAAGACTGCCAAGAGAAGGGGAATTAGCCTCTTCAAGATAAGCTCCAATACAAAGTGGTAGCCCTGAGATCATGTACATACAACAAAAATGGACTTAGCAAATTATATCTATATATTTATACATATAACAATAAACAAAATTGGATGCTATTAATTTGAGAGTCAGGGACATGAAAGGAGATGGGAGAGGGTGTTTGAGAAGGATTGAAGAGAGGGAAAAGGGGTATAATAATGAAATTATATTTTAAAATAAGTGTATTTTTAAAAAAGGAAAAAGAAAATAAAGCAATGTTATAAAATAATTATACTTTAAAAGTAATATACTCTTATGTGAAATCTTGCAGAAAGGAGTAGTCTTGAAAAAATATTCAACTCTAAGAAAAATAAATAATTTTTAAGATTTTTTTCTAAGACTTTAGCTGACTTGAAAATGTCACTTCAATCTTTATAAGGATAAAAAAAATGCTCATATTTTGTCACAGCATAGGAAAAGATAAAAACTATTTAGTAAGAAAATTAATTTTAAAAGTACTAAAGACAGCACGAGCTTTTTATAATATGAAGAAACATAGAAAACACAAGCTTTCTTACATTTTAAAGGAAAAGAGAACACATATTAAGCATTATCAAAACCTGACTCTTCATAAAGGCCCAAGAAATTCAAGGCTATATAAAGCAACCACAGACACTCTCTAGGAAGTAGCTATGCATGGAATGCGGGATGGCACATGGAGACGGCATGATGCACAGTGAGACCCGGAATGTGGCCGAACACTAAAGGCGTGTGTCACGTTTGCACACAGGAAACAAATGCTACATACTCAACGGTTCTCCCAATTGTCATTTACAGGTTAATTCACTCTGACGTGATTCTAGAATTATCTGTAAGAATAAAAGTATTAGATTGCCAAGAAATGGGTTTTTTAAATAAAAAAAAAAATCATGAAAGAATAATTAAAACAGTAGGGTATTGGTGCTAGACTTGACAGATTGGTGACTTAGAACAGTATAAATGGCCAAAAACAGAGACTGGTATAGATTAGAATTATGAACAGTTAGATTTGGAAATGTAGCTCCTAGGTCCATCTGTTCATAAGCGCAATGATTAGGAGGGATAGCGTTAGGCAGGCTTCCCCCTCCCATGCACCCTCGCTGAATTAGACAGAGGTGATCGCTCACTGTTTTAAACTTAGTTACACATTTAAGCTTCCTCTGGTCCTCATGCAGTGGCTTGTGCCTTTGGAAACTATGTCTGTTGCACGGAGGCTGGCAACACTTTTCACAGAAGACGAGTCCCTCCTTGAAGGTCTCTGTGTTAGTGCCACAGAACCCAGCAGTTAAAACAAGCAGTCCTTTCATGCCATTGTTCATTTTAACTTGCAGGTTTGATGCATCCTGAGCTTGGCTGGATGTGCAGCCCATCCTTACTGCAAATAGCATGTACGCCTTCAAATCTCCTACTCAGAAAAACTGATGTATTAAACAAATGGGCTTCTGATGTTGATAGTGTTTCCTAAACTCATTCTCTAAATGTTTCCTCCTTCCTGTCTTTTCAAGTGTGAACTATCACTACTCAGAGGAGTTTACTCAATACTTTAGTTGAATAATCAACTTTTGTTTCTCAGAAATGTCTGCCTAAATAATGATTAATTGGATGACATGTGCAAGATATAGCATTTGGTGAGTACTCCGTTGTCCCTGGTTAAGCACTTCACAATAGTTCTAATGACCTCTACTTTTGTTTCTGCCGTCACTTACCACATTCGTCTTGCTATTGTCCAGGCCTCACACACAGTGTTCACATTTCTATAGTAACCTGAATTCTGCAATGAAAAATCCCAATCCACCATAAAGTGTAAAGAACTAATATGTGACAGGTGATCATTAATGCCACCTCTTAATGACAGATAATTGATATATTTTTGTTCAGGAGCATATCTTAACCACAGCTGAGCTCATAACCAGAGGGGATTATATTAAAAGAAAAATGCTCTCAGATCACGAGAAAAATAAAAAATGAAGGATTAGTCGGGTTGACTAAGTGTGTAATTGTTTAAAATGAAGAAAGAGTCAGGTCCTTACCTCACACCAGAACTCAAAACAAGTCCATGTATATGCAGTATTTTCACTTAAATCATTGAAGCCAAGAGAGACAAACAGGTATTTACAGTTTTAAATTTTTACTTTTAGATTTTTTTTAAATTTTATACATGTGTTTTGCTCACATGCATATCTGTGCATCACAGGTGTACATGATACTGACGGTCAGAGGGTGGCTTCAAGTTGAGAATCAAAACTAACCTGGGCATATAAATAACATCCTGTTAACACAGAATCAGACTGTCATTTTCTCCTTTCAAATCAGATGGTCCTTGTTATCATATTCTGCCAGTTAGAATCTCTAGTATATTGAGAAACAGATGTGATGAGACTAGACATTGTCTTAAGGAGATCACCATCCTGTGTTTCATCATTGGCTATTTAGCTGTAGACTTATACATGCTCTTCATAACGCTGTGGACATTTTCTTTCATTCTTCCTGATTCCAGGACAAAGGCCACTTACTTCTGTGCCAGGGGCATTTGAGATGGCCCTATCTATGTAGGCTCTGGACACCCTCAAGGAGCTATGCTCTGGCAGTATTACACTATGTAGCTTTTGACCTATGGTACAGATCTTTTCTGTTTCTATTGAAGGATGCCATGGGACCAATTTAGCAACACATGTGAACCCTAGAAGTCCATAGCAATCATCCCCATGTGGGGCAGGTTCTGACCTACTAGAGAAAGGCAAATAACAACCTCTTTACATTTCCCCCATGACCAGAATTTTCCAGAGAGACAAACAATTCCATAGCTACCAAGGGGATGAAGGCCGAGAAGAGGAAGCTCCTCTAAGAAAAGGGAGTCCTTCATTTTCCTCTGAGCTCAGAGGAGCTATCCAGACATGGTAGACTATGACCTGAAGTAGCAAGATGCAACACAAGCATGAAGAACAGAGTTTGGATTCCCTGCACCCACATGGAAACCCATGCATTGTGGTCTGTGACCACAGCATGGAGGTCACGAGTAGCTAGGAAGGGATGAGAGTTAATGTCAAGCAGACCTAGGAGCTTTCCAGTTCAGTGACAAACTCTGCCTTAGAAAAGAAGCTGAAATGGTGCTGGTTAAACTGGATTGCTACATATAAAAGAATGAAACTAGGTCCTTATCTCTTACCCTGCACAAAACTGAACTCTAAATGCATAAAGGACCTCAGCAGGAGACCTGACAGCCTGGATCTGGCAGAGGAGAAAATATAAGCACAGGGAGAGACTTTCTGAACAGGATTCCAGTAGCACAGGCATGAAGACCAATAACTAAAAAGTGGGGTCTCATGAAACTAAAAAGCTTTTGTATAACAAAGGATACTATCAAGTTAGTGAAGGGGTAGTCTATAGAAAGGGAAATATCTTTATATATGACATAGGCTAAGTGTCTACGGTATTCAAAGAACAACGATGAAAACAAAAACACCAAACATCAAAAAAATAACCCAATTAAAACTGAGGCATAGAATGGAACCAATGTCTCAAAAGAAGAAATACAAATGACTTGGAAACATTTACTTTTAATGCTCAACATCTTTAACCATCAGGGTGTGCAAATTAAAATCACTTAGAGATTTCATTTTACTCCAGTTAAAATAGACAAGATAAAACAAACAAAACAAATCCCACAAATGCTGGCCTTGATGTGGAAAAAAGAGAACATTTGTTAAGTGATGGTATTAGTACAAACTGGTGAAACCACCATGGAAATCAGTCTATAGGTTTCTCAAAAGGCTAGAAATAGATCTATGATATGACTCAGCTACACCATTCCTAGACATATACTCAAAGGATTCTATACCCTACTTCAGAGGTACTTGCTCATTCATGTTCATTGCTGCTCTATTCAAAATATCCAGTAAATACAATCAGCCTAGATGTCCCTCAGATGATGACTGGATAATGAAAATGTGGTACATTTACCTAATGGAATATTATTCACTGTTAAAATAGAAAAAGGAAAAAAGAAAAATCTCAGGCAAATGAATGGAGCCAGACGTAATCATTCTGACTGATGCAACCCAGGCCTAGAAGACAAATGGCACACATTCTCTCTTCTATGTAGATGCTAGATTTGAGTATTTAGAAAGATGCGTTTAAATAGAAATACCCACTAGATTGAAAAATGAAAAAGAAGCCATGAGGTCTGTGATGTCAAGGAAAGGGTGACTAGAATACAGGAGGATTGAAGTGTGGGAGGAGAGAAATAATAGGACAGAAAGGATTAAATGTTGTGGGAGACAAGAGGACAGAACAGAGGAGGAAAGATGGAAAGGGATAATTAATACTTCAAGATCTTCTTAAAAACATGGAAACTGACAACTGTAGATGCTTAAGCATGCACGCACACGCATGCACACACACACACACAGGAGAGAGAGAGACAGAGACAGAGAGACAGAGAGAGAAAGAGAGACAAAGAGAGGCCTATAATGGGAGTAGAAGGCCCAGTCTGAGATGTTTTGAGCTCTTGATAACTGGGATCTCATCGATCGTCAAACAATACAAGCTATTGCCATAGTTCTTAGTTGCTCTCTAGAACTTGATAGTAAGACTGTATTGATTTGGACACAAATATGTGGATGACAGGACACAAAGAAATGAAGCTGGTACTGACTTGATGACTTTATACAGACTTGTTAGATTCTGTACACACTACTGTAGAAGAAAGGAAATCAATATTTTTAGCCAGTGATCCATCATGCAACCTATAGCAACCATTTGCCTGGAAAGATCCCCTGTTGCAATAGTGCCATGAATATCACAGGAGCAACAAACTTCTTTCTGATTGGACCACTCCATAAGACAGAACTCATACTTGGTACTGTTAACTGGACCAGAATTCCATGGCTGATTTGATCATAAGCTCTAGAAGGAATTGTCTCATAAGTATTGTCTCATTAAACGGGCACACTCCCTCCTAAGTTCTTACTTTTACCCTGAAGATTAGTACATCTCTCAGCCCTCATCAGAGAAGCGTCTTTTCCCAGTAGATGATAATACAGAGACTCACCACTGCTCAAGGTGTGGAGAATCAAAGCCAGACACCTCTTGGACTTGTGCTGCATAGCTTTATGTCAACTTGAGCTAGTCACACTTGAAGAGGGGATCTCAACTGAGAAAATGTCCCCCACCAGACTGGCCTGTGGGCATGTCTGTAGGACACTTTCTTAGTTGATGATTGATGTGGGAGGGGCCAATTAATTGTGGATAGTGACTCTCCTGGGCAGGTGGTCCTAAATGGTATAAGAAATCAGACTAAGCAAGCTAGGAAACACAAGCCAATCAACAGCATTTTTCCAGGACTTCTGTATCAGGTTCTTCCCTCAGGTTTCTCACTATTTAAGTTTCTGCTCCTACATCTTTCAGCAACAGAGTTGTAAGCTGAAACAAACCCTTTGCACCCCCAATTTTTTATGGTTCTGGTGTTTTGTAACAGCAGTAGAAATCTTAAGACAGCCCCTGGTCCAAGGCTCACTCCCAGAAAAAGTAGAAAGACTGTAAAGGCCAAAGACAGTGGGTGTCCTCAGTCTCTGGTTGTGGGCTCTATAGAGGGAATAAATTAGTATCACACTACCAAATGGGAACATATTGAACTGCCCCCTAAAGTCTTAGTTTTTATACCTGGAATGTATCTCTCAATGCTCATCGGAGATTCTTTTTTGCAGTAGGTGGTGTTTAATGCAATCAAAATATGTTTAGGACATGACAGAGTCATCATACACATGAATCCATGGTTGTCCATAACTGCATATTAAGACCTGTAAATAATAAGTCCAGCCAAATCCCCAACACAATTCATATGACTGCACCCCTAGTTGAGGAACTATTGGTAGTTGGTGGCTGGTAGGAGAGAGATAGCTCAGTTTCCTATGAGGATGTGACCTCTGAGAGACTTACTCCAGTCCTTCACCTATGCACATGCAAGTAGCATTATGCCAATTCAGTGGACTTTAAAACCGAGCATGTGATGTTAGGATTGGAAAATATGGGGAAGATAGGGAAGAATTGCAGAGTAGGGAATAATAGGATGCAGATTTTATCAAAAAATACATTATATGTATATATGAAATTCTCAAATGAAACAAATGTGAGAGGAGGAATTGAGTCAGATATTCTGATATCAAACCCTGGTTTCCATAGAATCTGTGAGAAAGTGCACCAATATACAAGACACACACAAACACACACAGAGAAAAAGAGAAGGTAGACAGAAACAGACAAAGATGGGCAGAGAAATAGAAAAGAGAGAGAAAGTCTCAGGACTGCCATATTGAAGAATTTTACCATATCTTCATGGAGACCATTAGAAAAAATATTATCTTGAGGATATATCAATCCCACTAGCTAAAACATCATGCAACATCAAGTCTTGTTCTCCTTGTGCCTGAGATTGTTTAACATGTACAGAATGACAAAATGAATAAAGTATCTACCACTGACATCTACATAATGGACTCACAACTAACATCAAAGTCATTCAACCAATAGGGGTGAATACTAATATGTGGTTTCCAAGAGGTCCAAGGGAAAAAAAATGATGAATTCACCTATTGATGCTTGTGCTTAAAATCAGCTATGACTTGAAATGATGGAATAATTTCCTTATCACTCTCTACTTTCTAATAGCTCTCTGATTCTCCAAATTCTACTTATGTTTTTTTTTGAAAAGTTTTATTCATAAATGGAAGCTTCTATCCCTAAGTGATGTGAGAATGTATTGTTTTGAGATGAGCTTTAGTCGTTATAGTGAATATTACAGTCTGTAAGTTATCCTAAAGGGTTAATGAGGCAGACATTATATTTGGCTTTGAGCACTTCCATATAATGACTTAGAAAATTATTATATAGCTTATGAAGTGCTGATTGAAGGCATTGCCCACTTCATCAAAGGAAGCAGACAAATGCCATAGGTAGTCACTTAACCCCAGGGATCTTTCTCCTCTGCATGTGAATTTTCAGAGCCATCTCTAGAGATACATCAAGACTCTTACCAGCATTCATAGGATGCTTATGTATTCTTGGAACATTGGGCTTCACTGCTGGGAAGATATAACATAGAAGATAATGGAAATTAAGTAACTGAGCATGCTATAGTCAAGGGCCCCTTACAAATCAGACATGAGATGTACAGTCAGTGTCTGTTTAGTGGAATAGAATTGAGGGAGATATAAATGAGGTAAAATTTAGTAGCAAACTGAATATACTATTCTATTTTGTTCTACAATTCCACCTCTGTGAGGGCCCACAATGTATATTGACCATGATCAAGTTTATACCATGTCTACTGCAAATGCATAATCTGTATAATTTCCTATGTTGATAACCCCTTTACAAACCAAGATCCTCTGGAGCTATAACCTAGCACACTTCTAGGACTTCCTGACCTTGATCTTTTATTCCAGATGCATATTTTCATTGACTCTTAAAATTGCCTAACTAGACTAGTATCGTTAGTAATAGAACCCCCCATACTCAATTCCTACCTGACTGAACATCTTTTGCATGTACTCCCCAGATTTTCCTGTGCCAAAGATCTGCCATAAACCCAAATAAATTTCACAGCGAATACCTGCCTTATCCCTTAGACATGTAACCTTCATCTCCAAAAACAATCTTGCTTGAAATAGAGTATATGGTTGCCAGTTAGGGAATAAGAAGCAGAATGAAACCATTTGGACAATTAAGAGTTAGGACACTCCATGACATCAGAAGTTAAAACAATGGTAAAAATGAAGTGCTGGTTAACACTATCAACTAGACAGAATGTAGAGACACCCATGCGTCATCTTTGTGCATGTCTGTTATCTTTGGGCATGTCTATTAGGGATCTTATAGAATGGGTTACTTGAATTGAAAATACCTACTCTAAATAGAGGTAGTAACATCCCAAGAGCTCAGGTCCTAAACTGAATAATAAGTAGAAAGTTAATTGAGCACTGACATTCATTTTCTCTGTGTCTTGAATGTTAATGCAATCTGGCCAACTGCCTTCTGCTCCTGCTGCTGTCCCTTCCCCACCATTAAGTACCTCCAGACTGTGAGCCAAAGTAAACCTTCCTTACTTAAGCTGTTTGGTCACGGCAATGAGAAATGTAACCAGTATGACTGGAAAGGAAGACTAACCATCTGACAATATGTGAGGAAGGAAATGAAAATGAAAGTACTTCGGCCTCCTGGCCTCCTGGCCTCCTGGCCTCCTGCTAGGTGACCCATGGCTTTTTAAATTTTTTTTTCAATCTCTGTCCTATACAAGGTGGTGTAATAAGCCTTTACGTGTTTTCCCCCTACCTGGGGCTGAGATTCATGTCTCAATTTCAAAGCCAAAAGCCAATCTATAGCTCTGAGATAGAAATAGTTGAGTTATGCTAAGAATGTTAAATATAACATTCCATGCATCGGCTTCAGAATCAGAAGACTTGAGTTCAAATCTATACTTACGGACTATGAGAGCTCCAGCTTTGAAAGCAAATCTTTCTGCAGATAAGTTTGATTATTGTTGTTGTTGCTGCTGCTGCTGCTGGTTGAATGAGGATAATACTATGATCTTTTATGTATTATTATGGTTGTATGAAAGGAGAATGAGACAAGCCCCAGAAGTTCGCTGGCAATGTCCCTGTCACGTTATCATGTGTCATTAGAGGTTGGCTTTCTTGTTGATGGAAAACAAATTTGTCAGCCAAATAAATCAAAACAATCTGGAGAAAATTGTCATCAATACAATAAAATGGAGTTATTGTAGAGGCATGAAGAATTTAGTATAAGATGATAAAGACCCTGGCTTTGAGGCCAGTTTCTTCACTATTTCTATGGCATGAGGCATATTAGTGAGCCTGATTTGCTACATTTCCAGGACCATGGATGCTTCACACACTTGTATTAAGAATAAGCATGTGATATACTGTAGGTATATGTGCTCTCAGTGAAAGGTAGTCAAAGCAGTATCCAAAGGAACCACTGGGGCTGGTGAGGATAGCTGAAGATATTTGCCTGGAGTGGAAAAAATGAGATAAATCACAAACAACAAAGAAAGGGAAGGCAAGTGTAGGCAGACACCCTCCACTCCTGCTTCACATTTAGGTGAACTTCACGTGCCAGAGTTCCCAAGGGAACATCACCTCCTGGTCCCAGATTCGTAAAACTACAAATGGAACGGTTACTAGCCTTGTTTTTCCCTGTTGTCTACCTGGTTCTTGGGGCTGAGCTGTGCTGTCTAGAATCTGTGTCTGAACACTGGAAGAGGCTTTCAGGTGAGATAAGAATACTTTGTGATTAGCGACTCCCTGTTTCACAGTGCAGTCTGCATACAAAGTGGCTTTTGCAATTACGTGGGGATCATGTTGTTGACCCTTCTTCAGTAGGCTAAACATTTTGCTGTTTATACGATATTTTTCACTACAAACACTTCCTTTTGATTTCGCTTGAAGATGCTGGAAAGTAGACTACTGAAGTTTGCAAATCCCTTTTGTGAGGGCAGACAAGTAAATGAGTGTTGGCACTTTAATCTGACAGATCTCAAAGAGGAACATAGTTCCAAAAGCTACTTAAGACTCCTGGAGTAGATATTAAAAATAGTTTCCCCATCCTCACCCTAGCTGAGTGCAACAGAATCTCGGAGTACATCTCACAGTGTGCATTTCTATCAGCTGCCCTGGGTTATTCAGGCATCAGCAATTCAGGTAGCTCCTCTGGGATTTTCTGCCACTGCATCGGTGACCAGATTGGTCAACTAGTAACTACAACTCCTGATTTGTCAAAGAAATGGGCTATGACAATGGCATAAGAGTCAACATCTCCTGGTCCATAGGGCAATACGTTTCCATTGCAGCAAGCGCAATAAGAATTAGACACTTCCATTCCCTTCTGTGCCTCAAGGGAAGTCCACCTGATCAGTCTAATTGAATGTAACCATACAGTTACATACTTTCTTTTGTTTTTAATTTTTTTTTATTGGATATTTTATTTACTTTTCAGATGTTATCCCCTTTCCCTATTTCCCCTGTACCCAGAAACCCCGTAACCCATCCCTTCTCCTCCTGCTTCTATAAGGATGTGCCTCCACCCACCCACCCACTCCCACCTCCTTGCCCTCAAATTCCCCCACACTGGGACATCCAGCCTTCATGGCTCCAAGGGCTTCCTCTCCCACCTATGGCCAACAATGCCATCCTCCCTTACATATACAACTGAAGAAATGTGTCCCTCCCTGTGTGCTCCCAGGCTGGTGGTTTAGACCCTGGGAGCTCTGGTTGGTTGGTATTGTTGCTCTCCCCATGGGGTCACAAACCCCTTCAGCTGCTTCAGTCTTCTCTCTAACTTCTCCATTGGGAACCCCACGATCAGTTCAATGGTTAGCTGTGAGCATCTGCCTCTGTATATGTCAGTCTCTGGCAGACCTCTAAGGAGACAGCTATATCAGGCTCCTGTCAGCCTGCATTTCCTGACATCCGCATCAGCATCTGCCTTTGGTGACTGCACATGGGATGGATACCCAGGTGGAGCAGTCTCCAGATAGCCCCTCCTTCAGTTTCTGTCCCACACTTTGTCTCCACATACTTTCTAACCTAGGAAGTATTCAAATCACTAGGCAAAAGTTAAGGTGTTGTTAAAATTCAGATTTTACAGATGGGAAAACACACAAAGTGGGGAATAATTTGTTCAAAGACTCAGAGCTGAGAAATGCAGGCCCAGGATTGGAAGGTAGGTCCAACTTTTGCTACTGCATGAAGTTGGGGGGGAGCATTTTCCTTACTCTAGGAGGGAGTAAGAAGCTCCCAGCTTACGGTAAGAGGGTGGTGCTTGATCTCCAATGTCAGCTAGCTCTGTTGCCCTTTGATTCTGCTCTGATTCTGCTCTTTGACCAGAATCCCTAGAATTCAGTATAACCAATCTTTTTTGTAATCCTTGTACACAGGAGACTGGGATTTGGAATCTACTGAGTAATCTGGCTAGCCAGGCTAGCAGAAATCATGACTTTTAGGTTCAGAAAGAGACCCTACCTCAATATATAAGGCAAAGGAAGACACCTGAGGACAATTCCCAACCTCTAGTACACATACACATATGGAAACAAGTACATAGACATGAATTCTGCCTACGCAAAAAAGTTTCCTGAGACTCTTCCCTTCCTTGATTCAATTCCTCATGTGTGACAATCCTGAATTCCACTCACAGATCCATGTCACTTTCCTCTATAATATAACTTACAGTATTACTTACTTGTATTACTCTATACTGCAATTTACTGAATGGAGTTAGCATTGCTCGTATTTACTGGGTATAGGCTTGATTGCTTGGGCATGACCAAACTATTGGGTGGCTTAGCTTTAAAGACATTTGACTCCCCCCACCCCTTGAGCTAACTATTTTGTGCACATCTTCAAATAAGGGTCTATCTTTGTATGCATTTCCCACACCCCAACACTGATTGGTGTGCTCCTGTGCAGGCAATCATATTATTCTATTCATTCATGAGTGTCACATCCAGAAGACATTAGTTTTCAGCAGTCCTCGTGGCTCTCTGCCTCCTACAATCTTTAGCATCCTCCTCTGTGCTGCTTCATGAGAGCCGGGGTCTAGAGGATGCTATAGTTGCTCCATCTGCAGATACACTCTCCATAGTCATGTGTTCTCTGCTCTTTGACCGGTTGTGACATTTTCGCAATTACTTGAGGATCGTGCCACTGACCTATCTTCTTGAGTAACTTTTTGTTATTTGTGCAATATTTTCCCTACAAACTCTTCCTTTTGATTTTACTTAAAGAAGCTGGAAGTCGAACTACAGTTTTCAAATTCCTTTTCTGAGGTCAGACAAGTAAATGAGTGTTTAATTTGACAGATCTCAAAGACATTTCTCCATTTAATGCAAAGAAAAAAAAAACAAAAACAAAAACAAAAAGCTTCTTTATTGAGAGGTGAGAGCTGCACTCCCCTGTCAGTAAAAGGACAAGAGTTTACAAAGTAGGAGTGTACTATGTCAGCTCAGTAAATGGTAGGACTAGATTCTTTTCTAGGGTCTATGATCTCTTGCTCCGTTTACAGTGCCGACCATGAGTTCTTTCTTACTAGGTGAACTTTAAACCTAATCAGACAGTTGTTGGTTACTCCCTAGATATCAATGCCACTAGGCATGACTTATACTGTCAATAATGCTAGTTCCCTGGATACTGCGATACCCTTTCTCCCCAGCAGCTTGCATAGCATTTTTCAACACTGTGAGAATGAGCTGTCAGGAAAGAGGAGGCTTCCAAATCAGTCTGTACCAGCTTAATTTCTCTAAGTCTCATGAACAAAGTGTGTGGTGTCTTTCACAATAGTATCTAACCCTCAAATTTCGTCAAGCAATTAGCTTATATCCACTTAGGGTGTCTTAGTTAGGGTTTTACTGCTGTGAACAGACACCACGACCAAGGCAACTTTTATAAGGACAACACTTAATTGGGGCTGGCTTACAGCTTCTGAGGTTCAGTCTACTATCATCAAGCTGGGAACATGGCAGCATCCAGGCAGGCATGGTGCAGGCAGAGCTGAGAGCTCTACATTTTCATCTGAAGGCTGCTAGCAGAATACTGATTTCCAGGCAGCTAGGATGAGGGCCTTAAAACCCATGCCCACGTGACACACCTACTCCAAGAAGGCTACACTTCTAAATAGTGCCACTCCCTGGCCCAACTATATAAAAACCATCACATGGGGTCTCTTGGATCATCCTCACCCTGATTAGCAACTAGAAGGGAGTTATGTCTTAACTGGAACTGTATTTATTATTGTGATAGTTTATGGATTCTGGATGTGTGGAGTGATCATTATTACCCCATGAGGGATAACTTCAATTGTACATACATACATATATACATATACATATACGTATACGTATACGTATATATATATACGTATACGTATACATATACGTATACATATAATATACATTATACACATACATACTATATTCTATGTATATACATAAATACATGCATGCGTATAAACATAACTTGTTTGTGTGTGTGTGTGTGTGTGTGTGGTGTCTAAGAAAACATAAAATAGGTTCCCCTCTGGCTTGAAGAAATATTCTATTTGCCCCTCCCCACACTGGCCTGGTCTATCTTCCCATCTACTTCTTTACCTTTCTCCATCCCTGTTTCCCCTTCCCTGTCTTGCAGAGCACCTGCATTCAACTATCCTCATTAGAGCCTTGCCTCCCCCTTCACTAACCATGCTTTCCTCCTTTCCTGGCTTCTTCAATTACTCCACATTAAACATACAAACCCTAAGATTCAGAGTTAGGATCCACATGTTAACGAAAGCTTGTAGGGGAATTGGGTTATCGCATTCAGTATTAAACTTCTGGTTCCGTCTATTTATCTGCAATCTTCATGATTTAATTTTTCTTTCCAACTAGATTGAACTTCACTGTGAATATTTACCACATTTTCATTATCCACTGATCAGCTGATGGACATCTAAGCTGCTTCTACTTCCTGGCTCCTGTGAATAGGGCAGCAATGAACATGGATGAGCAAGTGTCTCTGTCATAAGACATGGGGTGTTGTATATGTGACTATGCCAGGAGTGGTATAGCACAGTCATACATTAGGTCTGTGCTTAGTTTTCAAAGGAATCTGCACATCAATTTCCACATTGGATGTACCAGTTTCCATTCCTACCATTAGTCTATAAATATTTCCCTTTTCCCACATCTTTACCAAAATTTCTTGTCATTATTTTTCTCAATCTTATTCATTCTGACTGGGATAAAATGAAACCTAAATTTTTTGATTTGAATTTTTCTGATTGCTAAGGTTACTGACACCTTTAAAGGTATTTCTTGGCCACTTTTATTTCTTCTTTTGAAAACTCTATTTCTGTCTCATGGCCATTCTCTGATTGAGTGATTTATTTTCTTGATGTTTTGTTTTGGAGCCCTTTGTAATTATGGATACTAACTTTCTACTGGATGTGTATCAGGCAAGGATTTCCTCCAAGTCTGCGGATTTGTATCCTTCTCACCAGATCATTTCCTTTGCGACACAGAAGGTTTTTAGTTTCATGAGGTCCTCGTTGTTGGCATTAATTCTTGAGCAAATGGAGTCCTATTCAGAAAGTCTTTTCCTCTACTTATATCTTATATGATACTCCCTAGGTATTCTTTTAGCAGTCTTGGAGTTTTGGGTTTCACTTTGAAGCCTTTGATCCACTTGAAGTTGATTCTTGTACAAGTGAGAGATAAGACTCCAATTTCATTTTTCTACTTGAGGACATTCAGTTTTCCCAGAACTGTTTATTCAGGGTGCTGGCCGTATTCCAGAATGTCCTTTTGGCATCTTTGTTGAATATCAGGTGGCTGTAATTGCGTGGGTTTAAGTACAGGTCTTTTATTCTCTTCCATTGATCTACATTTCTGTGTTTGTACCAGTACCATGCTATTTTGCTACTATGGCTCTGTGTATAACTTGAAACCTGGTATGGCAGTTTCCTCCAGTATTATTCTTCTTGTTCAGGGTTGCTTTGGCTATCCAGGGTCTTTTCGATTGTATTGCATGAATTGTAGGATTTTTCTTTACTGTCTCTGTGAAAAGTGCTATGGGGATCTTTACTGGGATTGCACTGAATCTGTAAGTCGTTTTTAGTAGTACGATGACTTTCACACTGTTAATTTTTCCAAACCACAAACATTGGAGGTTTTCAACCTTTTAGTACTGTCCCCAATTTCTTAAGGGATTTAAAGTTTTCACTTTCAGTGTCTTTCACTTCCTCTGTTAGATGCATTTGTGAGGATGTAGGTGGACCTCACTACTGTTGTTTGGTACGTGGGCTACTGTTTCTGCTTTCTTTCTTAGTGCATTCATCATTTGTACATACAAAGGCTGCTGATTTATGTAAGTTAATTTTCTACCCTGTCACTTTTCTGGACGTGTTCCTAATTCACCAGGTTTGTTAGTGGAATCTTTGGAATCTTTAATGTATATTATGTCATCTGGTTTGTTCATCCTTTGACCTCTGGTCCTCTATGTATTCTTTCAATGTTCCCTCTCATTTACTACCTTAGAGAATGCAGTGCTTCGTATGCTAGATTGAAAGAGAGTGAGTTTCCACTCTTGTCCACCCTTGTCTCATTCCTGATTTCAATGGGATTACTTAAAGGTATTCTCCATTCGGGATTATGATGGCTGCAGATGTGATATTCTAACCTTGATTATGTCGAGGTAGGTTCCCTTTAGCCCCAACTCTCTCTGCCCTTAATTTTATTATTTCTTCCCATCTACTGCTTTTGGATTTGGTTACTTCTTGGTTTTCTAAACACTTAAAGCACATTATTAAGTTATTTGCACTCTTTCTGGTTTTTAATGTAGGAATTTACTGCTCTAAATCCACCTTTGCTTTTTATGTGTTCCAGAGGTTTGCTTCACTCTGTTTCATTCTCATTTAGCTGAATTCTTCCTTCTTGTTTTTTCCTTTGATCCATTCATCATTCAGTAGTGTGTTCTGTGGTGTTTGTGTGAACTATTCTATAGGTATCTGTTAGGTCCTTTTGATCTCTGATATCACATCACTCTAATGGTTCTCTATTTATTTTTTGTTTGTTTGTTTGATGGCCTTTGTAGCAATTCAGGTATCAAAATCATCTGCCCTCAGTGTGTTGGAGTGAGGCTCTGTCTTAAAGTCCAGTGGTATGCTTTGTGGATGCCTTAGTTTGTTATATACGTGTTTAGAATTTCAGTGTCTTATTGGCTGGTTGTTTCCTTGATCAGAATGAAGTGTCTTTCTTTATCTCTTCTGATTAATTTTTGAAGGTGAAGATATGAAAGAGCTACCAATGAAAACAACCGATGATGTCAACTACCTTCAGATTCCACATGCAAGCACACACATATGCATCTGCAAGTGCATACACTCACAAATATGCAAATAGGCAGATACACATATACACATATATGCAATAAAGAGTATCATATATACATATATATATATATATATATATATATATATATATATATGCGCAATAAGGAGTACCTGAGAATGCATGGTGTGTGTGTGTGTGTGTGTGTGTGATGTAATTATATATACTATATATATATAATATATATATATATATATATATATATATGTATGTATGTACACACTGATAAGCATCAGTTAGGTTTTCCTACTAAGCCAAAATCTACTTCAAGGTCATGTTGAAGAGCATTTTAAAGATTTTTAAGTCCTTGTTTTCCAGGACTGAGAGGAATGCTATTGTAAATCATCTGGGCTTACTTTGTGATTTAACCCAATTAACCAACTCAGTAGCTTTGAAGAAGCCCCAACTCAGGAGTGTTACTCTGGTGCGTGGGTTTAAAAACAGGCAACCAGTGTGGAGCTGATTCTCCAGTCCCTTGTATGCTCTCAGCTGTCTTCTCCAAGCACTTCATACCTGAAACCTGGGGGCTGCTCTCCAGGAGCTCCACCCTTTGCATGGCTAGTAAAATACCCTTGGAATAGCTCATAGACCAAGAAGCCATTTAAATAAGAGCCCAGTAAATACTAAATTCTAAGAGTTCACAGGCTGCTGAACAGGATGTGTTGATGGAGAAGAATTTCTCTAAGATGGACTTGGGCTAGACTTGGGCTACTCCTTGGCTGTGAACTGGTTTCAGACATCTTCAGCACATAGAATTCCATGGCCAAACAACGTAAATTCACAGATGTGTGTGTATCATATACCTTTTTTATCCTTCATCATACATGCATTCTAGAAGGAGAACAGACTGTCAAACTGCTATCTGTTCCAGGCAACCCTTTAATCTGGGAGTGAATCAGTGCCATGAAATTTTCATTATACATAAAATTATGATTAAATCTTAGATTATCGGTCACCTTTCACATTCAGTTACTCTATTTCAGAACCGTGGTGTGCAGCAGTCAGATCAATATATAAGGAGCTGCAGGATCAATAAGACCTTCCCCCTCCCCTAATGTTTTATCCACCCGGTAAGAGAAGTAAAACCTATTGATGAAACTTGATAATAAGAAAGTTTCCTAAGCAGGAAAACAAGACTCCAACAACGAACACATTCGGGGTCAAAAAAAGGTCAGAAGGAGAGTCCTTCTTTTCAGAGAAGGCCTATGTTTATGTTTGTGACGTTTTTTTTTTCCATGGGTCTCATTATGCTGCTTCTGCTTAGCCATGACTCAGCAAATCAGTTCCGGAAGCAGCCTCCAGGCGCTCCCCACCCCACCCCCACCCTCCTAGCTGATGGGCTTCTGATGAAAATGCTGACGCACTCTTAAGTGGCTCTGGGACTCTCAGCAGCAGCTCTCCAGAGATGAGTGCGTCATTTCCCCCTGAACAATGCGTCTCATTCATTGCTTGAAGTGTGACCATTCATGTTGAAAATGAAATTCCGAAGAGCTACCGCTAAGGGAAATTATTCAGGGCTACTCACTTAAAGATCTTCCTATCTTTTGTGGTTCTCAATTAAGGCTCTGAAGAACCTCTCCAGGGTAAATTGGTATAACCTAAGCATTGAGAGTCAACGAAAAATGAACACCAAGAGACTATAGGAACTTTTCAAAATCTTCTGCCCCAGGGAATGGCTAGTATTGATTTTAACTAGAACACTAAATAGCCTGGTATAATGGAAAGAACCACAGGCTTGACCATTAGAAAACCTTGGTGCTGATCCAGACTCTTACTTGTAGCTCTCTGGCACTTAGGGGCAGTTTAGAATGTATGTATAGTTAGAAATACATGGAAGAAATAACCCAGCCCAAACACAGTTTGTTAAAAATAGAAAACCAGAAGGCATCCAAAGGAAAATATGATAACCAGGACCCCATCTTTCTTATTTAATCAGGATGGATAGTTCACTGTGTTTATCTTATCACTATTTTAATAAGTAATACAGATGTCACAAAGTTGAAGTTTTATTGGACCCTTTGCCCAGTATTGAAACACAATCATGAAATTAGTAAATTTGACTTTCTTAAACTATTGAAAATATTCTACAGAGTTGGTCACATGTATGGTAGGTATATATCATAATATCTGACTAGGATTTTCAATTTTTATATAATATATATCAAAGATAAAGATAAATTATTATCTTGAAAATTGTTTAGTCTTTATCCAATTAATATAATTTTCTTTTAGCCCTTTCCTTCTATATTTATTTGTAAGTTATGCATTTTATGTCTGGTCTTAATTTTTGATACTTCTATCCATTATTAATTCTTAATCATGTACACAATGAAGGCTCTTACTCAGACCACTTCACACTCCTGAGATGCCCACTCCTAATTTTCATGCTGTTGCCATCTCAAATTTCAATGCTGACTCGTTTTCAAGATAAAAGGAAGTTTCTTTATTTTCCTGTTTATCATAAACACCTGTGTATTTTTATACACATTGTAGCCGCTTTCTTTTCTTCAAGAACTTTTACAACTCCTATCCCCTAATTGTAAATTTTTCTTCATGAATTATATCCTTTAATAGTTCCTTTAGCAAAGATCTGAGTGCTGAACTCAGTCCTTCAATGTCTATAGATGCTTCATTTTACATTTTCTGAAATGCGCAGACATCTCTGTTCACAGTTATTTTCCTACAGAGCTTTGAACAAGGTCTTTGATTAGTAACAAATGGCTGTCACCATGATTGCTGTACTCTTTGAACAACTGTCTCTTCTAGTGGGACTTACAGCCTTTTTTCTATTGTTACGTCCATATGTGGGCTTATTTTTCTTCCCTCCATTGTCTGTACACATTGTCTCTCATCGAAACCTCCTATTGCTTGAATGCTGGAAAATAACAGCCATTACCTCTCAGCCCTTCTTCCTTGTTATTTACGTATTTTTTATTATTAAACACATGTTGGTTCCCGTAAATGCTTAACTTTCTTTCTAATTTTTCTCCATCACTGCATCATTCCTTATCCTGGGGAATTACCTCAGTTCTCTCTACTTTGTGTTTTCTAATGGCTTTGATTATACCAGGCTAGTTTTTAACTTGCTGTTGAATTTCCCACTTCCATTCATTATATCCTGAAGAATCCAAAGAAAAGTGGAAACACAGAATGAACCCAAAAACTTCTTTTCAGGCTTCCCCACTATTTGGACTTCCCTCCGTAAGAATTCACCCATCTTTAAGTTTTCCTTCATTTCCTATGGAGTTTCTCTTGTGCTCCTTTCTTTGAAGACCACTTTGTAATCTCTTCGCTCTACGGCTCCTGGTTGTCTGCACTGATGGAAAGGCTTATCTTAACAGTTTAGGGAATGCTTCTCTATGGCAGAAGTGACAACTACAGTCTCAGTGCCTGTACATACTTGATATCCAGAGGTCTAGCTCTGAGTGAGGACTTTAATGTTGATGTTGGACTTGGGCAAACAAGGAGGCCAGTAATAGCCCAGTCAGTAACTCATATCTATCTATTTAAAGGCCCAGCTCAACCACTTCAGGTGGTCTCATCCAGTTTCATCTCACTGGGACCATGGGACTTCAGTCTCTGCCTATGCCTGTAGGTTTTCTTCATTTTATTAATACTGAGTTTTTATTATTTATTTTAAAGCATGAGGTTATTACAGTCTACTTTATTTGATTTTTAAGAGATATTAAATATGAACTCTTCCTCTACCATGAGGACTCTCCATTTATCAGTCAAGAAAACTAAATCCCAGAAAACAGAACCATTTATCCAAGGCACATCCCAATTAATATTAGTGTACACATGACAAAACAGTTCACTATTTAATCATTTCTTTATATCATTGTATACCTATGGATACCAACGACTTTATTTTGCTTGCCAAATTGTTCCAACTCTAGCAATGGGAACTCTTGATATATTTTTGACATACCCATCTTATATTTTGTGTGTGTGTGTGTGTGTGTGTGTGTGTGTGTATTTTAAACTGACTTTTCCTCTCTCTTTTTTTTCTCCTAACCTTCCTTCCTTCTTTCCTCCTCCCTCCCTTCCTTCCTTCCTTTCTGGAAGTGTGAAAGTTTCTTGGAACATTATATACATGTGAGACCTCAAATCACTAATTTGTCTGAAAGGCCAAGATTTCTTTTGGTAGATTATTGACTAAGAGGAAATGGTGAATTAAATTCAACATAACTAGACATTATTTTTCTTATTCATCCTCACTTATAAAATATTTGGTGTTCTTTCTTCTGTCAGTTTCACAGGAATACTAAGAATAGATAAAAGCCTTCATGAAGTCATAGAATTTCTTTGAAAAGGGAAACCTTCAAAATGGACATGTCACCCCTAGAAAAAAGTAGGAAATGCAGCCAGGATAATAAGGCCATCTTTCTTTGCTTGTTGAGACCACACAATTCTTTTAAAGATGAGTTTACTATTGAACTACCACTTGAGAAATTCTTAAATACAAGAACGCAAGATCAAATACAAGAACTGGCAATATACTAAATTTATTTATTTTTCTCCCTTATGTATATACTAAATTTAAGGAAAATAGACTTATCTTTAATCAGAGCCAAGGGGAATACCACTGTGACTTTTAATAAGCTACCATTGTTAGTTTAAACAAAGAAACTAAAATGTGTATTGTTACAATGTATCTTTCATATGTGCCCAGTCTCCAAAGTCTTGCTTATTTACAAGTCTCCACAACAGTGTGGTTGCTATAGATATAGCAAAAGCCCGAAGGACAGCTTACAGAACTATTGGAAAAACAATTCAGTTTCCAAAGGTGACGAGTGGGTATTGAGGTTTAAAGACAATTGATCTATAACATAGAGTCATAGCTGATATAAGATCTTCAAAATAGAGTCCAAGATTTCAGGTAAATCTAGGGAACAATTACATGATCTTCAAAAGGAATAGTGTATGCTGAGTTTCTGTTTTCTTCCTGTACTCACAGCAAATTTGTACAAGTTGGTTTTGGGGAATAAAGACCTTTTTGAGATAATGATCATGAAAATGACATGAACATGGTAAAGCCAAGTGATATTCTAGGCTCCTGAGTATTAAGGTGCTTCAGTTATAAAGTAACTATAGTTGGCAGCTTCCCTGTAGTCTTCTCAAAAATAAAGGTGCCAACTCCCACTGGGGGGGTTTTCTTTGGCCTTTTGAAGATCTACCTTTATTATTTTTAATCGTGTGTGTGTGTGTGTGTGTGTGTGTGTGTGTGTGTGTGTGTTCAGTTTCTTTGTTTTTTTAAAACGTTTTTTCCCACCTGAAACCTATGATCAAGCATGCTCATGTACTGACATTCAAGATCTCCAATGGAGTTTTCCACCGTGAATGGCCAGGTTATGAGTCCTCCTTATCTTCTATCAATTTGAAGACAAAAAAATGTCTTATGAACATATGATTTGTAAAAATTTAACCTCTCAGTAATGTGTAAAGAGAAGGGGGGAAGGAGGAAACAATGTGGTGGGAAGGGAGGCCAGGCAGAACGAGCATGCCACGGGATGCACGGATATCCAATGAGTCAAACCAGAGAACTGGGATGGGTTGTCCAGCCACTCAGTAAGAAGCAAATCCTCCAATGAAAACACACTCTGGTCCTTACATATCACTTGACGACTGAAGGAGAACAAGATGTTGATGAGATTAATACTTCAAAAGCAGGTCTTCCAGAATGGCAAACTCAGTGTAGTGCAGAGTAGCTGAAAAAGAAGAAAGACAGACAGCCAGGACAGCAGATACCCACTTGCCTTCTAGGCTGTCTCTGTTTTCTGCCTTGAATACTCAAGGAGGACTGCAAGATCATATGTAAGGTGGTCTCTGCAACAGCGTCAGCTCCACAAAGTCATCACTGCAAAGTTCGGGAGATGGGAGGTAAGGCTTAACCCTTTGTCTGACTTCATCTCCTCTCCATAACATTGGGACTTTCATCCCTGCTGTCTGTTGATGGGGTGAGTATTGGCTTCTAAATTTCCTTTTCTTTTCTGCCTCACCCTCCAAAGTAGAAATGCACCACAGTATGTATGTTTCATTTCTATATAATACTTTTTAGTTGACACATTTGAAGACCTTATTTGCCAATAATAGAAATTCTATGCATGCCTTGTGAGAATGTGTCTTCACAGTATGAGATTATACAGCTGTTATTTCATAGTAAGTGACTCCTTAGTTTCTCCTCAAGACCCTTTTATTCTTAGTCCCATTCTAATTTATAGAGTTAAAATGGTCATTTAAAATGTAGCCTTGTACAAGAAGATGATCTAATTATTCAGCAACGTAATGAATTATAGAGTTTTCCTAGAGTATTTCACCTGAGAGAATGGGTATGTCAAATGTGATAGCATGAATTTTCTAGCAAGCCCGTGTAGATGCCAGAATATTGAGTGTTTAGTGCCATGATCTGAGAGTTATTTTACACAGCTCAAAGAGTGAATGTTGATAATTCATATTTCTTTTCTGTAGTGCTAGAAATATGCATTGTACTGAGAGGCTTTTATATACATAAAATATACTAGGTGTGATAATGGTTTATTTAATATTCATACAAATAATAAGCAGACTCACCTCTATTTGTGATTAGCCAGAAAAAATAATACTAAAATTTGAAGCAAACCCCCAAAGAATTTGAGTTCCTGGAACAAGAAACTTCTTTTCAACTTCTTGTGAGTGTGTGTGTGTGTGTGTGTGTGTGTGTGTGTGTGTGGCAGAGGTCCCATAGGTATACAGAGGTCTATGTCAGGTGTGTTCCCTAGTCACTCTTTTGGAGGCAGAAACAGCCAATGATCCTGGGGCTTGCTGGTTTAGTAGACTGGCTAGCCAAGTGAGCCCCAGGCTCCTCCTTTCTCTGCCTCCCCTGCTGCTGGAAAACAGGCACAAGCCTGTGACCCTGGCATATTTTTTATATGGTGGGGGAATCAAACTCAGATCCTTATTCTTGTGTTTTCCAATTGAGCCATGATCCTAGCCTTAAATATCAACTTCTCGAGGCTCCTGATAGTCAAACAGGAGATCATATTTAAACCTAACCCGTTCACCTGCTTGGAGATCTGTTCTGACTATGAAGCCTAATTGGATATCTGTGAAGTGAAAAGATTCTTGTATATCTGATTGCATGTTCCATCTTCACTATGGATTGTTAAGCTGCTGCTCTTTGCAAATTTCTGTGTACTATGAAACATCCAATTGATTCCACCAACAGTTGGAGTCAATTGTTATGGTAACATTGTATGCTGCTCTGTTTAAAGTAAGTATAACTTTAGGCTTTTAAAGGTAAACAAAGTGACCATGTATTATTTTGTCTTGTAAATAGCATTCCTAAGATTAAAACAGGTACTGTAAATTTATTATGGCTAAAAAGCTTAATGTTAAGTTTCACTAACAATAAAAGAAAAATAGTTTATAAATTATTGTCTTATATTTAGGCTAACTAATATCAAGGGAAATTTTATTTAGGCATGTAAGCCATGATTTGATTTTATTGAGTCAAGTTCAACCAATGAATTTTCATTACATTAAAGCAGCTTCCAAATTTTAACCTCTGCTCGAGGTTTAAAACTATAATCTCTAGGTAAAGTACCTACCCAAATGGCTTTCTGAAGGTTACCCTCTGCTTTATGCCTGTATCTACACTAACATTTCATCAAAAGACATTATGGAACCAGGGTGAACTTAGTATGCTAGAGTGTCTGAGGAGGCACATGCCTTGAGTACCTGCCCTCTTAGCCTTGCTCAAAACCCTAAGCAGGAAATACATGCAGTCACAATCATGGCCATGATTATGGTGTGAAACTAGGTCAGAGTATCTGTGTGATGCTGGGCAGGGAACACAGTGGAAAGGGATTCTGTCTGTATCTTAGTACCCAAGTTATAGTTATGACCTGGGCCATCCTCCAGCAGTACCATCTGTCAGATAGCAAAGAGGATCAGAGATTAGCATCGCCATCCCTTTGCTAGTGGATGGTATCCTCACACCAGGGGTTAAAGGAGACTGAGGTAAGATTTTTACACATACAGGTGTATGAACTTTGAGCCAGCGGCCACTAAGAGCTGGTTGCATTGTTCTTTTTATCAATTATCTGACAGAGAGTCTTTAATGACTTCATGCTGTAAGTTGCAAAACATTTTATTAGAGTCAACTCTAAATTGTCTGGGGATAGAGGAGCTAAAAGAACTGGATATCCACATTTGTTGAACAGAGCAATATAATGAAGACCACTGGGGGTTAAACACTGAAGTAGGGAAAAGGTCATGGCTGTTGTGGTGCTTATGAGCCCATGATGAAAAAAATAGATTGGGTAGGTGCAATTCAAAGACATAACATCCAAGGCTTCACTGCTTGCATTGGGTCTAAAATCCATCAGTCCAGACCCAATTCTGGGGGTTAAAAAATCTCTTCAGTCTTTCTCCTGTAGGTATGTAATGATCCCATGGAAGACAGAATGCTTCAAAGGGCACCGGCTTGTAGAGAAGACACCTAGCTAAATCTGTTCTGAAATGTATTAGTTTTCAATCAGGAAATAGAGTGAATATTTAACACAAATAAATCTCTGCTATTTCCATAAAGAAAGCTTCTAGACACCTCCATTCAGTACAAGAGAGAGTACTCAGGCAGTTCTGAGGTAAAGGAGGGTAAGAGGAAAATTCATGTGTCAGATCACTGGTCTTAATTGGAGCTCTGCGTTACACAGAAGGTTTTTCATTAGAGTATGAGTTGACAACATGACTTGGAGAGAATGGTGGGTGGCAGTCCTCCCATGGACACAGAGGAGCAAAGCATGTGGTTTCATCTGTACCAGTGACATAGAGGTCTTTATCCTGAAATGAAGAAGACAGTTGTCTTAGTAGATGTGATGGGGGAGGAGTCAAATTCTAGGCCTTGTTTCAGAATACTCCCTGTATTATGGGTAGTTTGTGTCAACCACAGGAGAACATGTTTTTTTTTTGTTTGTTTGTTTGTTTGTTTTTTTTTATGAAGACTACAGCATTAGAAATGCAGAAGGCTAGATGCCACTTATTCATATTAAATGTGGGTACATTTGATAAAGGAAGTGCTAACAAAGTCCCTTCTGGAAAAGGTAGTGCATACATATACACTACACTACACTACACACACACACACACACACACACACACACACACACAGAGAGAGAGAGAGAGAGAGAGAGAGAGAGGAGAGAGAGAGAGAGAGAGAAAGACCACAAAAGACACCTGATTTTAAAATGGACTTTGATCTACCAAGTCTAGCCTCAATCTGTAATACTTTATAAATTGTATAACTGCAATACTTTTATTGAAGTTATAGGGGGTCTATGAACATGTGTTGTTAATTGGATATAGATAGAAATTAATTTACTATTTTCCAGGGGTTATCACTTACTTAGAATGTATATCTTTCAAAGAAAGATGAACTATTGTATCTTAAACGAAAATAAAATAATTTAAGCTGTTGGGATCCCAGTTGGGAGAGCTCTGGGTGACAGAGTGAGCACAAAAAAAAAAAACTAAGAACAACTAGAGCATATGGTGGTGTGTTGTCAGGTCAATGATCCATAAACTGTGGGCGTTTGAAAAACAGGAGAACACTATCCTTTGAAGCCATCCTGGAAATAAAGGTCTTTATGTGAATTCAGAGAATATTCTGATCCAATTATGTGATTCCATCACATAGGAAACCTATCACTCTCTGGACTGTGGAATACATGGGAAAAGGGCTTTGGTCCAAGAATGCAAAGTAGATAATACATTAACCCAATAGTTTATTTTTGGACCTGATTGATAAATAGCATATAATTAAATATATTCTACTGACAAATCTATCTCTGTGAGCAATGAAAAGGCTTTTCAGGCATTTCAGGCTCAGATAGGGAAGAAGCAAAACTTGCATCCAAAGATTCCTGTTACATTTTCTGATTTGACTGTTATGAACTTCTGGAAGAAGAAAGGAAGAAATAGAGAGATAAAGGAGATATGAGGAAGGTAAGGGAATTAGTAGCAGGGAGGAAGAAAGGGAGGAAGGGAAAACAGAAATGAAAATGAGAAAAGGGAAGAGAAGGTAAAAGAAAGCAGAGAAAAATATAAAGGTGTGTGTGTGTGTGTGTGTGTGTGTGTGTGTGTGTGTGTGTGCCTATGTTTAGGTGAAAGTCCAAGGTTAAAATCAACAGCAGAGTCTGATATTTTAGCCACAACATTTGAATATGCTGCTACCAGTAACTCAAGAATCAGCCTGCAAACACAGAAAAGAATTCTTTTTTAAGAGAAAATATGAGAATTACAATAATATCTATGTATGAATGTGATAACAAGATCCATTATCTTATCAATTAACTGCAAAATACCCACAAGATTCTTGAGGAGAAGAGGAAGAGGAGGGGGAAGAGGAAGAGAAAGAGTAGGAAAGGGAGAGCAGGAGGAGGAGGAGGAGGAGGAGGGGGAAGACTGCTGACTATAATGAGAGACTGACCAGACTTCTAAAGTAGTTACGCAGACACAGAGAGTCATACATTTCATGACAAGCACATTTAGACCAGCTAGCAAGATTTCTGCTGGGGCATAGTAAAGCTAGCCATGACCATGACACTTGCCCTAATATCAATGAACATTTGTAGAGCTCCTGTAATCTCCAGGACATTTGCAACAATATCACTATGACTTCCCACAACAACCGTATAGGTTTACATGTCAGACTTCCATTTTCAGCAGAGGGATCTGTTGCTCAGAGAGACTACATGTCTTACCTTAACATTACACAAGATGGCAGCTAAAAAACACCCAGCCTCTTTTGATTCTAGATTGTCTTTCTTTCTCTTCCTTGTCTCCATGGAGCCCATCAGTTACCTCTGAAGAAGAAACTTAACTATTCAGAGGAAACAGAGTCATGCCTACCTGAAGCTGTTCCTATAAAAAAAAAATCCCAAACAAAACAAAACAATAACAACAACAACCAAAACCCTTGAAATTCTTAAAGGTCTACATGTGCAATAAAATATGTTCAACTTCTGTAATAAAATATGTACTACATTTTTATTACAATAATTATTTTAAGTATATCTGAGTTCTGTAATGATGAAGCATTGTCACCATGCTTGAAGTTTAAAGAAAAGTTCCCATGTAATCAAACTGAGACGATGCTTCATGGATATTCATATCTAAGAGTGAGGAGATGGGGTAGGGTACAACAAAACTGGCCAGCATCCCTGGTCCAAGACATGGGGTAGGGGCTTGTCTTAATCAGGGTTTGTATTCTTGCACAAACATCATGACCAAGAAGCAAGTTGGGTACTTACACTTCCACATTGCTGTTCATCACCAAAGAAAGTCAGGACTGGAACTCACACAGGGCAGGAACATGGAGGCAGGAGCTGATGAAAATGCCATGGATGGATGCTACTTACTGATTGCTTCCCCTGCCTTGCTCAGCTTACTTTCTTTTAGAACCCAGGACTCCCAGTCCAGGGATAGCACCACCCACAGTGGGCCCTCTTGATCACTAATTGAGAAAATGCCTTACAGCTGGAGGCATTTCCTCAAGGAAGACTCCTTTCTCTGTGATGTGTCAAGTTGACACACAAAACTAGCCAGTACAGGGCTGTGAAGGAAACAATGACAGATGAGTAGCCAGTGACCTCAGATCTCAAAATACCCATCTCTTAAGAAACATATGTGGAAAGGAGAGGAAAAGAGGAGTGTGAAGACAGGGGAAAGAGGAAAGTGGATGTCTCATGCAGAGATCAGAGCATGAGTGTGGTTTAATTAACCTCAGGGCTCACTTTGGAAAACAGTAGATTAAGAACGTAGGGAAGAGAAATGGGGAAGGAGAGAAAGGTACAGACTGACCCTGAAGTGCAAACTAGGAACCTTCTTCTACTGAGATGACAGAGTAGGAAGGGAATGAATGTCTGAATGCCATTGGGGAAGGCTCGCCTAGTAGGAATATGGAGAACTCATCAGAAGAGAAAGCTGGGATCTGAAAAGACAGTTACAAAGATACTGCAGGGTTCCCTAATGAGATAGTGTGAACACAGAAATAGTCAGCAAAATAAATTATTATAATTATTATTTCTACCATTCGGATTAATAGAGAGCATTCTCAGAATTGATGCTGAGTCATTTTGAGATCCATGATCCAAAATTAATTTTGAGCAGGACTAGCACGTCTAGCATAGATGTTTAAAGATCTTGAAAACACCCTGTGTGGTGGTACACACCTGCATTCCTATGCTCAGGGGTTTGAGGTAGGAAGATGATGAGTTCAAAGACAACCTGGTCTGTGTAGTGAGATATCAACCAAGAAAAATTACCTATTAGTGCTGTTAATGTATTGTTGGCCATATCTTGGCAAGTCAATCGTTATCCTAACTGGCAGTATTTACAGAGGGTTTGACTGTTGGTAGCTTTTACCCTCTGGCAGTTTGCATATACTTTCTGACACTGAAAGCCAGCCATCAGGGAGGAGGCTTCTGGGCCTCCTAGCTTGATTTTTCTAAGTCCTACAAAGGATATTGTTTTGCTTCTTGTTTCTTGTTTGTTTGCTTTTGTTTTTTGAAAGGGGGAAACCATCAGTTGTCTGACTGGATTTAAGACCCACTTAATTAAATGAAACTCATGCCTGCTACTATTAACCTAACCCAGAACCCATGCTGGAGAAGTCATGGGCCACAGAGGAGAGCTCACTAGTACCATCTTGCTAAATTAATATAGTAGCCAACTGCTTTCTAAATATTCATTCTTGTACCTAGAGATAAGTACAGCTCTCATAACTCATCAAAGGAGCTTTCTTTTGCATCAGATGAAGGCTATTATAGAGAACCACAGCTGATCAAAGTGCACAGAACGGTAACTATGGAGCATCCATCCTCTAGTGGGATATAACTACCACCGTACTCAAGGTTCAGTGAGCATCATAGAAGAGGTGGTCAAAAGATCCTAAGAAGCAGGGGACCTAGAGAAGTGCTGCAAAGTTGAATCTTCTGGATATGCTAGGGATGTTATGCCCATGAACTCTGAATAGTACATGTTTTATACTATACTATAGTATATTGTTTATATGTGGCCTTCACAATGTCACACCACTCAAAATCCCAACATGAAAGGGATTGGGGAGCGCTCAAAAAGCCCCACCCCCAAGTTGAAGCAGTATAGAAAGTCCACAGCTACTGAGAATAGAGAATCAGTTTTCTTTAGATGTGAGCCCTCTGACAGGTTGTCCATGTCCAAATGGTGAGCTCCAAATACCTCAATGCACCACTATTTGGAAGTGTGTGTGTGTGTGTGTGTGTGTGTGTGTGTGTGTATGTTTGTGTGTGTACATATATCTATGTGAACAAAAATTTAATAGGGTGATGGAGAGACATTGGAGGAGTTAGGAGTTAGGGAAAGATGAGATATGTAGAAACATAATTTATTCATGTATGAAATTCTAAAAAATAAATCAATGAGAATTTTACAAGGATATATTGTTCAACCTGTGAAATTGTGAGCAAAACCAAGCATAAAATTTATCGTAAGATTTTTGAGAAATTTCACTCATTATAAAATAATTTTTATTAAACATTTTCATATAATATATTCTGATCAAAATTTCCCCTGCCCCCAACTCCTCCCACTCAGATCCTTCAAATCGTCTAATCCCACCTCTCTCTCTCTCTCTCTCTCTCTCTCTCTCTCTCTTTCTCTCTCTCTTTCCTTTTTCTCAGGCAAACAATTTTGAAAGGATAAGTTTCAATATATTTAACTAATTAGCCAACCTCTTCAAAATTTGTTAAAGTTAAGTTGAATCAAAGATTCTTATGAACCTGGTCATGGACAACCTAGGCTATAATCTAGTTATGACCCAGTAGTGCATTATCTTACCGTTCTACTTCAGGGGTCAGATCAAAAGAGAGTGTAGAAGAAGATCTAGGTTCATTCAAAAACAGTTCTTATTTAGTGGATGTCCTTTTCCTGCGACAGTCATTAATGACTGCCATACTCAGTATTCCTCATATAATTTGCTGGAGCATTCTAAAAACATGGGAAACCCTCTGGAAATGAAGCAAAGCTAGGGTTTCTCCCTCCCCTCATTTTAACAGTTTTCATATCCATGTAATTAGATAAGTAGGAACGAGTCAGGCAAGTGTGGGTGGAGAAGCCCATTAGAGTTACAAGTCTTCTGTCTTGTCAATGACTAGCCCTGTGTCCTTAAATATTCAACTGTTGATTCTGCTCACAGGTTTTTAAGCTTAGGAAATTATGCAGAACTTTTTGTTGTTGTTGTTGTTGAGATCTGGGGCTTTCTAAATGAGAACATAGCTTTCTACCAAATTGTAGACAGGATAAAATAAAGCTTTCCCTACCTGGGGTAACAATCTGAAGGCAACATTCCTTTGCAGAAAGCAAAGATGAGCTCTCTATGTCAAACCTACTGTGTAGTGGAAGTGACATTGGAGTTGTGGCATGTAGGAAGGGGGACCAGAGAAATTGTTGTCCTCAGTCACCAGGGCTAGAGTCCTGGCTTTGCCACCTACTACTCATATGACTTTATCAACTTACTTTTCTGAGCTTCATATTTACTGTCTGTAACATGGCGTCCACTCTGTAGAGTTCTATTGAATATAAGATGACTCAAAACATGGACATCTGTGCACATATAATGAGTTCTGAGTAAAGGGTAGTTTTTATTATTCTACACTTCATTAGCATGGAAATCCCTAACATTCTCCAACACAAATTAAAAAAAAAAAAATGAAGACTGAAGTTTTAAATAACACACAAGAAACTTACTTAGGAAAATTGTAAGTGAAATTTTACTTTCGAAAGCAACAGAGAAGATTTTCACATTTCCTCCTCTGCCTTGGTTGTGACATGTGGTACCAGGTAATGCTCAGGGGTGGAGGGGTCTGGAAAACACAAGAAAACGCCTCTTTTTCTTGACTCTTCTGTGAAGGAACCTCTCTATCTTCCATTTGGTATTGGAGTTCTAGAGTTCATCTTTCTCACTTTTTAAAAAACAACTGTAAACAAGTTTATCAAGATGCTTTCTGGGACCCAAAGAACAACTAAATAAAACAATGCTTGCCTTCCTCTCCCTTTTCAAATCCAAGGTCTCTGCTGGGAACTCAGATCTCAGCATTTCTTCTCTACCTACAGAAATGCTGAGCAAGCTCAGGTGAAAGAGAGAGACGGGGGGGGGGGGGAAGAGGAGGAGGAAGAGAAAGAGAAGGAAGAGGAGAAAGAGGAGGAGGGAGAGAGGGATGGAGGGGGGGAAAAAGGGAGGGAGAGGGGGAGATAAAGAGGAAATAGAACTGTACACCAAAGCCTAAGATAAAGAATAGGGTGAGTTTCCCAGTTCAGGGCAAGTATTTAAAGTTTTATACGGTGTCAGATGCCTCTCCTGAAGCCTCAGAGAAAAACTCTACCACTAAGAATGGAACTACAAATTGACACCTTGATCTTCTAGCTCTGTCCACAAGTCTACCTGTTTCCTCTCTGCCCTCTGCCTCACCTCCTACACACATTGCTCCTCCCCCATTTTCCTCTTGCTCTTCTGCTTTTCCCCTCCTAGTGCAATTGTAAATACCATTGCTGGCTTTTATTCATCACTCTCCACTTGCCAGACATTGTGCTAAATGCCCACTATATACATCATTATTTAACCTGTCCAACAAAAATGCAATTTACAAAATAGTACTTTCAGGACAAGAAAAAAAATTAAAAGGCTGCTGCTCAAAGATTACAATGTCTTCAATGAAAACAGCCCATACCTGAGTGGGTATCAATCATCTCAATGGAAATGCTTTTTTCTGAAATATAAAGAGGCAACATAAGTAGAATTTGTGTTACCATAATGCCATTGTATAAGGATAACAGTAAATTGCTTCAATTGCTTATATATGTGGATTTGATATATCAAGTTTAAAATAAGCTTGTTATTTGTTTAAATGAGGTTTTTTTTATTGAATTACATATGCAATTCATGATCGTGTGTTTTTCTGTAGTAGAATTACTTAATAACTATGTTGAAGTAAAAAGAAGGTAGACTATTTTATTAATGTAATCCTTATGTATATAGTTCAGCCCAACATAGATTAGACTTTTGCATATATGTTATTTTTATGTAATGCACATGCCATATTGTTTGTGTAAATGTACTGTGGACTATATTCTCGTGAAGACTGAAGGAGTAGAAAGGGTACGGGACCCCATGAGGAGAGCAACAATACCAACCAACCAGAGCCCCCAGGGTCTAAACCACCAGCCTGGGAGTGCTTAGGGAGGGACCCATGGCTCCAGCTATATATGCAAGGGAGCTATATATAAGTGGGAGAAGAGATTCTTGGTCCTATGAAGGCTGGACATCGTGGGGGGTGATATTCGAGGGTGGGGAGGTGAGGTTCTGGGGAGGGTGGGTGTGGGTACACCATCATAGAGGCAGGAGGAGTGGGGAAGGGATAGAGAGTTCCTGGGAGGGGAGGGGGAAAAGGGGTAAGGGGAAAACACTTGAAATGTAAATAAAAGTTCCAATAAAAAATAAATAACTAAAAAAAAGAGTTATTTGTACGCTATAAGAAACTATAGTAAGCCTAAGTGATGATACCTGTGGTCTGCTTTTGAAGTACAGCAAAACTGTACTTCAGTCCAGGCCTTACAACCTCATAGCTATATGACCTTGGGACAATTCTTTAGCCTATATGAAGCCCATCAATTTTTTCCTTCAGTAAACATGGAGTAATTATAGATGCTTTCCACAGTCACTATGAGGGTGAATTGAAGAAGTGAATGAAGTGTACTGTACACATTCTATATTATCTGATCCTCTTTCTCCATGGTTCTTTCATTTTGTTATAGCAATGTCCTTCAGTCTCGACCTGCACTGATATTGGCCTAAACGATACATGTATGCATGCATATATGTGCATGCTTTTGTATGCACTCATATTCACATATGAAACCACATTCATAAGAACATACATTTATGGAATTCTAGGTATAACTCCCATTTCAATATCAAGATTCATTTCAATTCACGTTGAACACTATATAGAGCCATATTTACAGAGACATAAAAGCTGCCACACAATCATGAATTGCATATATAATCCAATAGAAAATAAGGCATTTAAACAAATAACAATACCCCAGAAGTCATGGATGTGTCCTAGCACCACCTAGTGGGAAATTCCATTTTTTACCCCATGATGCAGAATAGAGGTTCCAGTCATTGCTTCCACTCACCATTTTTGAGGTAGGGGAGGGGAGTATCTTTCCATCACCCAAAAGAGTGCCCATACTGAATAAGGCAATCTGCACTTCTCTTTAGATATTTTCTGTTTTCTTACTGAGTGTTTCCGGATGTGAGTGCATCACATTGACATCTTCCTACCCCTGTTGACAAACAAAGAAAAGGCTTGAAGCCCCTCAGTCTACTTCATCAACCGGACCTGAATGACTGTGAGTACAAGCTTCATTTTTAAGTCTATATCTTCAGCTTCTAGAAGTATAATTGTATGTCTTATAAGAATGGCTTATGAGCTGGGCAGTGGTGGCACATATCTTTAATCCCATCACTTGGAAATAAGAGGTAGTGGGTCTTCTGAGTTCTAGGCTATCCTGGTCTACAGAGTGAGTTCCAGGACAGCCAGAGCTGCATAGATAAACGTTGACTCAAATAAAAAAAAAAAATAGTAACAACAAAAATGGACTTGTTAAATCTAAACATAGGAGCATTTTACATTTTTTCTCTGAAACAATAAAAAAGTCCTACTTTCAAGGAGAATTTTGACATTTACACAATTCCTTAGACCATTCATTTTCAAGAGAATGGCTGGCATTGGTGGTCTTTTGATCACGGAGGAAACCAAATTGGTTGTAGAAATTGTTCCTATGTCTTTTTAATTAGCTCATGGTCATTTCTTTTAGTGGGTGGGATTTTATGCACAAGAAGAGTCAATAAAAGTGGGGAAAACCCAGCCCATCACAGCTGTATTTGTACAGATGATTATTATGCATGTGTGCTATCCTATTCAAAATCTGGGAGGTGACTGAGAAACGCTGTCATGGGTAAGGTAAGAAGTAAACACACCAATTAGTATGCTCCTGATTAGTTAATTGGGCTGAAGAGCTAATAAATGCTATGAAAATTCACTCAAACCATTATCAATATTCCAATGAAATGATCAGACAAATTAATTATCCTATTTAGGCTTCTCACTTAACATATATCATATATAAGTAGGGTAGGAAACCAGTGGTCTTCATTCTCCTATTAACTTGTCCCAAATGCCCACCCAGGTTCGGAGACACTTGTATTGGTATGATAGATTACCCCCACGGTGCCACACAAAACATTCCTATACTTACGCTAGCTCTGTTCCCAGTATTTGTGATAAAAATTCCAGAGATTTCTACCTTAAAGCTCCCATAATCCAGGAAAAAAAGAGAAAAGGACTAAGTAGACAGCAGATAATGAGAATTAAGAATGAGATTTATCAGTTGAATATATTCATCATAATATTTCAACTACTTATATAAGCCAAATCTTGTGGAAGAAGGGAAAAATATAGGCCAGACATCATGTTCTACCTTTCTCCCTTGTGGACATAAATTAATGCATATGAGCATACTCAACTCATGGCAAGAACATAACTCATCTAAAAGAGCCAGGTTTGTTTTGGCAAAGATTGAATGCCCAAAGTTAGTCTTCCGATTCCGTTACTCATGGGATAAGTGCTGGGCTCCTGCATATCTTGAGGGATGTGTCAGAATGTCAGTCTCTGGGCTGGGAAGCGGTGAAGTAAGAAAGAAAAGTCCCACGCTTTCATTGTGCTTGAGGTGATGGACTTACAAACAGGTTCTTTATCAATGGTATGAGTTTGTTTCTCTAAGAATAATCTTTCTGTTCCTCTGCCTCTTTTGTAATATTACAGTCTCTGATATTCCTTTCTCCAACTCAGAAATCACTGATACTAAGTTGGTCTGTATTGACAATTTCATGTAGTATAATCCGTCACGATGCTGGAGTAGGGTAGAGGTGTTATTTTGTCTTTTACTTGGTGCTCAGGCAACACTCACATTGATTTCTTGGTTTCCATGTTCGTTAGATGATCATTTGTGCTTTTCCTGTATTGTCTTTATCCAGACTGTATTTCAGGTGAATCTACAATAGCTCTTCATTAACAGCAAGCATTTATTGAACACTTAGGAACTGTGGATCAGGCACTAGGCTACAAATTGGAGATAATAAGAAAAGCTTAATGTTTTTCTCTACCCTGGAGGATTTTACTATCTATGTGACCATGTTTCTTAAGCAAGCAAAGAAAAGTAACAGCAAAAGATACATAACAGATCACACCCTGAGAGCACTATAGGTAATAGTTGTTTCTACTCAGAGAAGAGAGAAATTGGTGAGGGCTAGATGGCCTGAGAAGGTGTTTGGTATAAGATAGGATTGTAGTGACTTCCTAAGAGAAGTAAAGGTCCTGTTTATAAAATCCTGAATATGAGATGTTTCTGAAGGTCTCATAAAAAAAGAAAACCACACTGCCTATATTTTAAGCTGCAATTTACTCATTATTCATGGGGTAAGGCTAAGAATCCATGTTCAGCTGCTTTCTGTGGTGCTTCTTTCAGTGCATAGCATAACACTCTGGAAAAACCAGTCTTCTAACTACTTTATCATTAGGATCCTGGCCTGCTTGCCAAAACGTATGATTGTCTGCTTTACCTAAATATTTCCTCATTCTCCCACTTTGAAACCCCTAATCATAAAAATGGGCATCTGGCCGGGCGGTGGTGGCGCACGCCTTTAATCCCAGCACTTGGGAGGCAGAGACAGGCAGATTTCTGAGTTCGAGGCCAGCCTGGTCTACAGAGTGAGTTCCAGGACAGCCAGAGGTACACAGAGAAACCCTGTCTCGAAACACCAAAAAAAAAAGGGCATCTGGTGACTTCTCAAAAGTAAACTGTGTTTTAATGTATCAGAAGAAGGCAGCACAGAAAGTAATTTGTTGTGAATGCTGCCTCTGGAAGGGGTAAGATGTTTTGGAGTTTGATCACAGAGAGGATGCTAATCTCTCAAAGGAAATCTCAGTTTATGAGAAGTTCTGAGTTATTGTTATTGTTTTACTATAATAGAGAGATATTCAGATGTTTTTGAAGATTAATAAGTTACTAGTCATTTTATAGCTCTTATTAGTCCAGACAGATATGTCTTTGTCTCAGCTTACTAACTGAAAATGCTGTAGGAAGATTGTATAAGGATTATTAATATTTTTAAAGGAAAAGTCCAGTGGCCTTCCTAATAACAATTTATTTTCTTGATCTCTCTGTGACTCTTATACTTTTGTTTTCTCTTCTTTTTAGAATCTCTTGTATTATAATTAATTTTGGCTTTGGGGAGATAGAGTCAGAGAAGAAATAAAATCCACAGATTCTTTCTTTCAGTTCAAATAGAAATATCAACTGTGAAGAGCACACAACATGCCACAGATAAGTCTTAATAAAGACAAGTTAATCTTTTTCCATTGTAGAACAGATTCTTAGATTTAATTTGGACAAATATTTAGTGGATTTGAAATATAAAATGTTCAGTCAAAGATATTCTTCTTTCACAAGACATATCTGCAGGTATTAGAGATTAGAAGGTAGGGTTGCCTGTCTTCTCTAAGGGATTTCTGTTAAGGTTGTCATCTCCAGTTATTTCTTTTGCTATAGTGAAAGATTCATAATAGAAAATCTATCCCTTTGGCCATTTTAAGTGCAGAGTTCAATGATGTCCGGTATATTCACTTTATTATGCCACCTCTGCCACCATCCACCCCTAGAACTTTTTGGTACTATTAAATTGCAACTGTAATCATAAGATAATAATACCCAGTCTCTACATCTCTCAGGCTCTGGTAGCCACTGTTCCACTTTCTGTCTCTAAGAATGTGAATGCTCTAAGCAATTATAAAGATGGAAAAACATGGTAGATTTTATATCTCTCTTTTTCTGTCTGAATTAGTTCCCTTTGCAAAATGTCTTCAAGCTTGATCCCTGTAGTATGGGTCAACACTCCCTGCCTCTTTGAGGGTGAGTAATATTATTTGCAAACATATATAGCATTTTGTTTGTGTAGCACATCAGGGCTTGGGCAAGCAAAATGTTCATTACTATGTTATAACATCTATCTATGTACCTATTTTTGGTATTTTTGGTAACAAGATTCTCTTTATCTTATAAAATATACAATGTTGCAATTTGAGAGCTTGAATATTGTTGGTGCTAAAAATAATATGCCAAATGATTCCAACCAGAAAAAAATATTTTCAGAGACATTTATTAATTCTGAGAACAAGTAAAAATAATAGCCTGAATTAAAAAAGCGACTCTAATATATTTTAACTTTTCTTTTCTTCTAAGTCTTTGAAGCCATTTAGCAATGTCAACTCAGTGTCACCAGATCACTAACCTTAAAAGAGGCTCTTCACAAAAGGGGCATGGGAGGTCAAAAGACTCTGTGAGTGTTGCTTCCAGTGGCATCCATCCCAGATTCTCTTGATACACAACCATTTAGAATTCTCTAAGGAATCTCAGTGCTTCAAAGAAGTCTTTATTTTCCAAGGACATCTGAATTCTGAATCATGTTTCGTTGTTATTTTTGTAGTGCTTTGAAAATGTTCATATTAAAACAAGATACAATGTTTAAGAAGGTGGCAAAGATCAGAGCATCCGAGACTGTAAAATCTCAGTTCTTTTTGAGTTGAGCTGAGTCAATTGTGATCCACAGACAAATAAATTTGCCTCAATTTTCCCATTTCAGGACAAAAGCGTTTATACTCAGTCAGAGCATTCATTTGATATTTTCTGGAGAATTCTTTAGCTGCGCTCAAGTGTTTGTCTACATAAAGAACTCTGAAAAATTGATGCAGTAAATAATTTCAATTCTGATTGTCTGCTTTTATTGTGGAAAGCATGGTTATGTTATTTAAATAAATTTATTTAAATAAAATGTTGTTTAAATAAATACTTCTCCTAATCTTTGCTCTGTGGAGAAGTACAGGAATGCAGTTATGGCCTTTGTTAGAAGCAAGTTCACTGCAGAATACAGTTACCAACCCTGGAACCCAAAGTGGAAGAAGGAGACAGAAGGGTGGAAGGAAATCCTCAAGGTTCGGGGAAAACACCCACACTCTTGGAGAAGTGTGCATTTGCCAAAGACCAAAGAGAAACAAAAATAAAAAAAAAAATCAATATCCTTATTTTATGTCTTTTCATGTCTCTCTTTCTTTTTAGTTTTAAACTTCATTTCCCCAAATTTCCTGAACATACACCTTTAGTTTGTTTTTAAGTAAGCAAGAATGCATTAAGCAACTAAACTGTAGGATGGAATATAGTAAATGAATATTGGTGGAGGAAGACCACAGAAAGCAAAAGCTACCAACAAGTAAAACTCAAATATCAGTAAACCAAGAAGTCATCCAAGGCTGAAGAATAATCTCCAAGGCCTGTACTTGCAAACAGTGAACATTTGGAATCTCAGATCAAGCAGCCAAGTTAAAATGGTCAGGGAACTTTGAGTTTTCTGATGACCAGTAGTTATAAAACAGAAGTGCAATTCGGGAGTTAGATGGTATGGTATTATCAGCTGAAAAATAAATGATATTGATACAGCAGATGAAGCCACATAGAATGCAGCTAGAAAGAACTTGATCTTGGTAGTGATTGAGCCGCTTGTTTGGAGGTTGGGAAAAGTGTCGTTTGGTCTTATTTGAAGCAAGTCACCTGGTCTAACACCAGTGGCCACCTGCACTTTGCTCATCTGATAGGAAAGTTTGCATCTAGCAAATACAATCAAGAAATGACTAGCAAGCCTTTTCTTTTTCCATCAAAGTTTTCCAGACCTTTGTTGCTCAGAGACTGGGTCTCATCATTCCTCAGTCTTAAGCTTCTGGATTCTGTTAAGGGGAAATCTGTTTACAAACAATATTTCAAGCAACCACTAATTCATTATACTGAGGCAGAATTTTGAACTTGTCTAATTCAAGTTTGATTTTGACTCATAAAGGAGTCTGTGAGGGACCTGTTATAACCCGATTGTCATAGCCTTGAGCCCTGTAACAGGACATGAAACCATTTGGAATACACTCAACCACTAAACCTGCTTAGGACATTCGACAACATGTTATTGTGTCCTTTGATTATAATATTTAGAGACCAATATTAAACTAATTTGAGCAAGTAGAGGGGATTGTTGAGATCTATATTAATTCTGGGGCTGCATTCAAAGCATCACAGATCAGCTGGTTTGAACAATAGAAATTTACCTCCCAAGACTAGAGACTAGATATTCAAAGTCAGCTGTTTGTCATTTTGTTTTTTCTTTTCCTAAGGTCCCATTATTTTGTTTGCAGATGGTGACCTTTGCTCTGTGTCTTCAAATGACCTTTCCTTTTAAGTGAATGTATCTCATATCTCTTCTGTATGTGGAAAAATCTTCTTTGTTAGAATATCAAGCATATTAGATCAAGACCCACCCTAGTTCCTCCTTTGAACTTAGTCACTGTTTTCCCCGTGTGCCTGTTCAAGCATAGGAATTTTTGGATAGCACAATTCAGCCAACAACAGCATTGTCTGATCAAAGTATTTAACTGGTAGAGGTGACACTAGACTGGAAAATTGATGACTCAGATATGGTTAAGATTTTCTTAATGTCATCTTCCTTTCATTGTGTGTCACTGTTCCTCAACAAGCACTCCTGTAGTAGACCACTGTAACATTCCAGCCATCTGACTACAGGATTCAAGGGGGAAAGAATGGCATCCCTAGCAGCTTGAGTGTGAAACTCCCAGAGATAAGCCTCTGATTCTGCTATTAGCATCATGTCATCTGCAATGGATCAATTATCAGTTGTCATAAGGCACTTTGATTGATCCAAGTTCAGTAAGTGCTTCCTACCAGATCACTTAGTTACTATAGCCAAGGAGTCAGGGTCTTAAAATGTGTCAACCTGTTTCTAAAACAGTTAAGAACGCTTGAGTTAGGAGAAAGAGTTTTTTCCAAAGGAGTATGTAGGGAAAATATAGGCCAGATATTCAGTGTATCATAGGAGATCAAAGGTAGTCAAAAGAGCAGAAGAGTTCCAGTATAATGTAATATGGACACATTGGAATCTTGGGGAATCAGCAAAGTGTTCATATAGATAGTAAACTTAAAGACAAATCCAAAGATGCTGGAAACTTGCCAAGGAAAATGAAGCACAGGGAAAATACGTATATTCATAAATGGGAACTTTAAGAAATCTGTAGGAATTTTGACACAGTGGAATAGAATATAAAAATTGAGGCCAGAGAGCACACATCCTCAAAATAGGCAGTTTGGGAGGCCCACAGTAGATCAAGAGTGAGCATGTCGTTTTGGCTCTTTTCCCAATTAAACAACAAAGCTCAGAATTTCCATTAAGATGAAGATATGAAGGGGGAGGAATGGAAAGTATAATTTGTGGTTGGTTCTCTGAGAAAGCTTAAAATTCCCATGTGATGAGTAGAGCCACAGGAGTCTGGCCAGGATACTGATGAGGATTCTGAGCTAGAAACATACACACTTTGTTTCTATTTAGCCACTTGTTTGAGATGAAAGGATTTACATTGGTGAGTTTTTAGGACCCTATAGCTGCTTTCTATTTATCTTTCTATTCAACATTTATGTGCTTGAGTACTGGCTATCAGATCCATCTGGCCTCTGTACTGACCTGAAGTTGGAATCCTTATTTGGCACAGGTCCAGTCCATGAAAGAAAATGAAGACTAGTCATCATGGCTTAACGGTGAACAATTGGATCCCCAATATGACATCACCATAGAAAGAATAACATATTAGATATGGAGACAGTTTTATTACAAGTGTTTCAAGAAAGGAGCATTCCATTGTGTGTTTCTCCTGGATTGAAAAGATGATTGTGACTTCCATAGGCAAAGACAAGGAGGAAGAGTGGTCATGGAGAAGAGACCTGGGCACCAACAGGAGGGAGTCTGAGCAAGAAAGTAAAGGTGGGGAAAGCCAATAACATCCAAGACAATGGCATTAAGACTTGCAAAGACCAACTTCCCTTCTGACAGCACTATTCTGTTAAATATTCTACATATTAACCCACATTTGAGACTTCTATGTTGCCTGCTATCAGCCAACCTCTTTTCTAAGCTCTAGCCCTACATAGAAGATCTCTCCCTGTCAACCATGACATTTCCCAAAGAAACTCAACAGGATGCAACTGAAAAAAAAAAAAATCTCATGTGTTCTCAATGTTATACATACTCTAAGGGGTGAGGCCTTTATTACCATCTCCATCATTACCACCTCATCTAAAAATGAGAAAACTGGAGCTTATGAAGATAGTGTGTCCTATATGAGATCCACAGATGGTTAGCTGATCTGACTGTAGACAGTGCACATCTCTCTGTGTGTGATGTCACACTAAGGGCTTGGGAAGGACAACAGCCCATCCCTGTGTCACAGATGTCAGCTGCAATTACACTTACACAGATTATCCAAAACCTTGCCAAATTGTGTTGAAGTCCTTCCACCATTACTCTTACCATTTGTTTGGTGGGGACAGTCTAAATATTGGAAGTAGGCTTTTACTGTAAAGAAAACAGAGAATTTTTTCTCAAAATTAAAAAGGAGAAAGTATTTCAAGTATAAAAATTTCAAGGACCAAGTAGATACATGCAGCAAGATGGGATGAAGGGAAGCTGGAAGGCCTGGGAAGAAGCAGATTTGGAGCCAAGGAAAGCCTGATTCCAACCTTGACCTTAGCTGGTGGACAAACTGAAGTGTCTATGCTCCTCAGTTCCTCACCTGTAAGGCAATGCTATTGAAGGGACTGAGATGAACACCCTACTTTTGAGACATGCTAAATTCTTAGCGGAGTGCCAGGCGGAGAGTAGCCATTGAAGGAAAGTTCTGTATTACTTACTTTTTGTTTGTGGGTGAAATTATAATCTGTATGCACAGTGACCACCACACCCATGAGAAACTTCCCCCACTAGACAATTTATCCTACTGGCCTTTCTTCCACATAATGCACATATTTCACTAAAGAAAACAAACTGAAACTGGTCTTTGATGGATTTGTACAATGTCTTGTCTCTTAACTGGAAAAAAAGAAAAACAAGTCCCTTTTTGTTATTCTGCATTTTAAATTCACTTGGGAAAATCATCATGAGAAAGCCTTATTCCTGGTGAGGAATTAATGAGTAGATGAAGTTTAAATAAGTTCTTCCCTCCACTTTTCACATAGGTTTTCAGGTGGTGTGTGTGTGTGTGTGTGTGTGTGTGGTAGTGTGTCTGTGTCTGTCGTATCCATCCTTAGCTCCCTTGACTGGCTCTCCATGAGCAGCCTCTACTAGGACTTCTTAGACTAGGACACAGCTACTGTATTTCCACTAACCAATGAAAGTAAGAGGTATCTTCTCCCAGCTACTCTAAGCAGATAGACAGCCACCCTTGAAGACCAGAGGCTGGTCAGCTACTTGGACAGAGCCTCGAAGCTGAGACCCCCTTCCCCTCCCCCCACACTCCCACCTCAAGACTCCAGACTATTCTGCACTTCAATTGGTCTCACAGGGGAATTGGGGCCTTGGTTAACCCTCTTTGGTGAGACATGTAATATAAACACAAACTGCTGTGCCATCCACTTCAGAGAAGCCACTTCAATCCTCTCAGGCACCTTTGACTTTATTCTCACTAATTCCAATCCTCCTTTATAAACTTTAATAAGAGCATGTTTTCATCTGGTCTCAAGGGACTAATTTATTTATTTAAAGTAATAATACAGTTTTAACATAATCCCTTGTTCCCAAGAAGTAAGAAGACTCTTTGAACAATTTGTTTTTCCCATCCTTGAAGTGTGAGGGAGACCAAGAAGTAACTGTGGGGGGTCTCAGAGTCCACTGTCATGGCAACAGCTGGATTTTCTAGGCTGCCTAACTATCAGCCTCTGGGAGCAGAGTGTTAGGAAACAAATTCAACACATTTCTTCTTTCTCTCACATGGCTACAAATGTCCCCTTTTCAAGAACCAGTGGAGAAGCTGGAACGAGGCCCCAGTTCAGTTAGGTTTTAAAATAGCAACTGGGACTCTCCGTTCACTCAAAGCTTCAGAGTGGAGACCTGTAAGAGGCAGGGTAGACCAGATGGTGGGTAACTGCTCTGCATTTTTCTTCATCATCTGGAGTCAAAGGGTGTGGGGGTGGGGTGGGCAGGTGTCTATAAGAGCTGGGAAAGTGAGGATGCTTTAGGAAACAGGAAGAATTCCAAAATCTTAATCTTCATTGGTTGTTGAGGGATGGAGAAACCAATGTTATTTGACATTTATTTGCTGGCCAATGTCTTAAATAGTTTAAATTAATTATTGCATTTCACTCTTATATGAAGCATACACTATTATTATTTCAATATTGTAGGTAGAATGAAGTCTACATAAATTAGACACATTGTCTAAGATTATAGTCCTAGTGAGCAATCATTGGCTGCAGGACACATTTGAATCCACTGTGATTCTCAGGCTGGATTGGTTGGATAGGATAATAGGGGTGGCTATAGCAATTAAGAATAATTTGATGTCGATTAATTAAGTTGCCTAAGCTACTTAACCAAATTGGTCTTTCCTCTTTTCTGCTAATAAGAGTCCAGAGATGGGTAGCATTGGGTACATACTCAGAAACGCAGTGGAGCAAAAGAATTCCTTCATCCTTTTTCTCATGCCAATCATTTGATAACAAGGCCACCCATCCTTAGAGGTCACATCTGTTTTCAAGGCAGGAGGAGAAGGGTGATGCCAGTAATATCTGTTACTTTCTAGCAAGAGGGAAAATGCTTTTCAGAGCCAACCTACAGATATTGAATCTCAAGGGTGAAAAGAGGTCCTTCACCTTCCTACCACGAGCTGGGAGGGAGACTAAAAGGAGCAGTAATTTACTTTTGCATGCTCTACGGTGAAAGGACAGTTTGCCTCACAGGTAATGTGTCAGATCAGCATTCCTTGATCAGAGAGAAGGGGAAGATCCCATGAGGCAAATATAAAATTGGTGTCCTATAATGACTACCACAGACCAAATAACACATCAAGAATAGATATTTATTCCTCATATTTGGGAAGTCCTAGATGAAAGTACTAGCATTTAGTCTGATGATAAGCTTCTTACATATTATTATAGCAGCAGGAACAAGGGCTGCAGTCAGACGTAAGTCTCCACACCTCCTGGTTGCCTCTTAAAGGAATCCACCTTTTTTCTCATCATATTGAAAGAACCTGAACTTGGGAGGCAATACATTCAAAGCAAAGACAGTGAAGCTTACCAAGGTCTGGGTCCTAGGGATGTGTGTGTGTGTGTGTGTGTGTGTGTGTGTGTATGTGTGTGTGTGTGTGATGAGAGAGAGAGAGAGAGAGAGAGAGAGAGAGAGAGAGAGAGAGAGAGAGAGACTTGCATTAGAGTAGGATGTAAGCACCAATTCAGAAAGCCACCCTTTCTCTGAACAGGCATATATTGTTGCTCTCATACTCTGTCAGCCAGACTTTGACTCCTGCCTTTGAATGAGATGCATATTTTAGTTACTATAATTTGTTAACTTTCAAAGAGTTTGTTCCATGCCTTAGGGCTGCATTCCATTGCAGGGAAGGGAGTTCTAGGTTCATGTATGAGAAGTTTCATGTCCCATTTAAAATAGATTGTGTCACTTTAAGTAGATAATAGAAGAATTCTTCCTTTTCTATTTCCATTTTCTCATTATGAATGTCTTTTCTATAAGACAAAAGAGAATCTGTCATTGATTAAAGGGATTAAGAATAAGAACAATGAAAATGAGAATCATGTTAGTGACAGAATATGGGCTGATTTATTATTATTACAAAATTTTCTTTAAAATTAAATTGTATTTTGGTCAACAAGAAAAAGAAAAAATATTTCAGATCATTGAACAAGAATATATGACCTAATTATAATGACAGTGGCAAGTCTTAATAAATGTAATGGTCAGAAAATTTCTGGAGATGGGACTGTTTCCAAGAGGCTCCATCTGTTGTTGTTGGCTGTGTGTTTTCTGGCTGGATCATGACATAAAGATTCCATCATTGCATAGGTGAGACCCACACTATCAGGTGAACCTTCTGGTTACCAGGTTCTTCTGATTGTTTGAAAAGGAATTTTAAACACTTGGTGACATCAAAATTACACCCATTCAGTTCCATCAAGCCAGGGAACAGTTCTTCAGTATCCTTTAAAAGATATTCTTTCCTGAAGCATCTAGGTCTGACCTCTCTGCTCTCAAACTGGCAGTGGAAAGGATGCATTCCTCTATCCTGAAGCTGGCAAAGAATCCGGGGTATCTCTCTGAGGCTTTTCCTTCGACATTGTTCCTTACATCAAATTGCCTTTTGCCTTCATATGACACTGATGTAAATGTCATTCTAAACCCTTGACTTAGCCAAACTGGTTGTGCTCAGCACACTTCAAATCCAGAAGCTTGCTAAGTGCTACACCCTGGGGAACTGCCCCAAAAGAATGTTGCCTAGATTCCTGCTTTTGGGCCAGAATGTGCCAAATGTTGGGCTCCACTGCTTTAATATAAGACATTTCTGTCATGCTCACACAGACTTTGACTGGACATCCAAGTTCACCTTACCAGGGTTCTCAAGACCTTTTCCAGCACACATACCCATTACTACCACCTATCCCTACATCATCTTAGTGAAGTCACTAGAAAGTGCTGAACTTGACCCTGTCTTTCTTTTAGAAAGACCCAGTTTGACATGGTTGAGACAGTTCTCCTTACTTCTGTATTGTGAGCCTGTAGCATTTTCAGAAAGCAAAGTCAGTTTCAGTGGAAAACATTTAGATATATTTGTATGAGCCACAAGTCTGTTCATTTACTGGCTACTTCTAATAGCATTCAGGAACACATGGATAGATGTTCAATCCCACCTTACAGAGAGACTGAACTCAGAAATTAACAACTAAGAGTTAAATGTATAAGGAGAAAAATACAGAACAATGGATCTGAAAGTCAAGTCAAAAACTAATCCCATAAACCAAGTGCTTTTTGTTAAATCTCTGTCTCTGCTTTCAACCTTCCCCTTTCCTGGTTTGTCCAGTGAGTTAAGTGAGGATTTCCAGGTCTACCTGTGTTTGATAGGAAATCTTCTGACAATTAGAATGTCATTAACTCAAGTTCTACCTTTCCTCAAGCAAAGAGGTGTTCTTGGAACATTGTTCAGTCAACTTCCTGAAATGATCTTAGTTTCTTCAACCAAAAGAGTACTCGGAGCTCAGCACGTTGACTCATGCCTTTAATCCAAGTGCTCAAGGAGCTGAAGCAGGGGAATTAGAAGTTCAAGGCCAACTTAGATTATATAGTAAATTCCAGGCCATGTAAACTGCATGAAACTCTATCTCAAAAATAATCCCTTACCAGTTCAAGGTCAAGAAACTTACCTAATCCAAGAACTTGCTACTGAGTTTCTAGTTAGAACACTTCACCCTGTATAGTGAATATGGTGGATGGTATAAGTCTGTATCCAAATTGCTTTAAATTCAAACCATGGGTACACATGGCTTGCTTTATGTCCTTGGATAAGTTAGCATCCCTGTGTCTCAGTTTTCTTACCTCAAAAATGGGATCAATAATAAACTATATCTCAAGGATTCAATATTTAATTTGCATATAATTTGGAATTGAGTGTAATAGTTATTTTCAAGGTCATCATCATCATCTTTAATATTAACTGTCAGCTGATTATACTCATAAAAATATTAGTCACCAGATCCTCTTGCATTTTTATGGTTTCTCTTCTTGTTCCTCCTTCCCCTAATTCTTCCTGCTTTATGAGGAAGCATTAAGCATCTGTATTAAGGTTCTTTGGCTGCCATTTACCACAAACTTAGTGACTTGAATATAAAAAGGTTATAAGTCAAAAATCTACTACGACTCTAACTGATCCATAGTCGATGTTTTGGAGGAGCTATGTCTCTTTCTAAGTGTCATGGTAGAATCTATTATTGTGCTTTATTAAGTTTCTAAAGGCTGCTTACATTTCCAGAGACACCAACATTGTCCTAGCTGTCAATTTTTTGGAAATGTTCCATGATCACAGCCAGAAAATGGTCTAGAGTTTCCTAAGCATTTGGGTTCAGTTGTGTCCCCTTAGCTATTTTAATTCAAGAAAATCTTTCTATTGGGAGACTATGCTGAACCACAAGCAAAGTAACATTCATACTTTCTAAGGGTTATCTCTTGGAGATTCATTAGTCTGCCTATCTGTACAAGGTTCTTCGATGCAGATCTTTCCCCTGCTAACTTTTCTTCATGAAGCCTGGCATGGAAAAATTTCTCAAAAGGTTTGGGTAAACATAATCCAGAATTTAATATAAAAGACAAAAGGCTCCAGGAGAATTTCATTCCCAAAGACATTTTCTTAATGTTATTTATACAAACTATTACAATGAGTTGCTATACTTTTTTGAGTTAATATCTCAGAAAGAAAAACAATATTTTATTCCAAGTTTCAAGTATGTTAACTTTTAATTACAGCAGAAATAAGGAATATTAACAAGAGTGCCAAAGCCAAGAGCATTTTACAGCATTCTATGCAGTCTCCTTGGGTACCAGGGGGTGTAGTAGCCTTACTATCCCAGGTCTGCCAAGTAAAGGACTAATGAATAAACAGACTGACTCACTTTCACAGAGTCACAGTATAATCCAGATTCAAAAGTTGAAGTAATTAAAGCCTGGTGTCTTGATGATCAAGCTTATGAATCTAAATATCTTTCTGTGTTTTTCAGCCAGCATACTTTGACCATTTCTGTCTCCATATTAACAACACAAATAATGCCTAAATCACAGTTTTCCTTGTTTCACTGATATTTACTCTCAATATGGCCATAATAAAGCTAATACAAGCATAAAATATATACACTAATGGTGTGAGGGAGTGGAGATCATGTTCAAAGAATGGCGTGCATGTTAGTTATCTAGATTGTAGGTGTACATGAAGCACTAGGTAGTTTATTAAAGGCCGTCTGTGGGACAGGCTTTTCCATTTCCTGGTGAGCTTTTGCAGAATGGTAATGAGAAACACCCTTCAAATAAGTGAGTACACGCTTAAAGAGTGTTACCAAGGAAGAAATGCGGCTTTCTCTAAAAAGAAGAAAATGATGAAGCCAGAAGCCTTTCCTATAATGCTTTAAAATTTGCCCTAAGTATTTAAAATAATATTCCATTGCAACAGTGAAAACACAAACTGATGGGAGCTTGCCCTACTGTTGAAACTGAGCAGAGAGTGTCTATCGGGCCATGGCTGTAACATGTCTCAGCCCATTGGTCTAATTACCCGGAGTTCCGCAGACTGTTTAGAAATGTCGAAAGATTAGGCAATTTGGACTCCAGCCTCGAAGATTCATTTGGCAAAGCAGGATACCCAAGGCTAGCACCATAGGCAACACCCTATGTGACAGAATGCTAGTGATCGCATTTTACATACCTTTTGGACTGTTACTTTAAAAACTCTGTTATAAGTACAACATAATTGGCTGAGTCACAGGGGTTTTTTGAAAAGCACCTCCTGGGTAGTCTGCTCCAGGCTAGATGTTGTGAGAGATGAAACTAAACTACTTATAGGCCACTTGAGAGACATGCCCAGCAAAGCACAAACTGACAGTGTGGTTCATAATGTAACTGAGTGTCAGGCTATCTTATGCAGCTTCCAGTACTAGTTCAAAAGAAGGCCATCAGAAGAATGACAGGCTGTCTTTGTATACTCTAATTTTTCTTCTGTTTAAATGCCTACATTGGAGTTTTGCTTTGCTTCTGGTCAAACATTTTCTTCTTTTTGGACTTTGAGACTATCAGCAATGTGAGACACGTGTTTCTGACTCTAATGTTTTTCTATTACCTAGACTTATTCCTCCATAGACTAGCTCATGGCGTTAAAGACACTTAAGCAAAACTGCAGAGTTGCAGAGGGGAGTCCTGTATTGTTAAAGATTCCACAGTCCCTTAAGGTCAGAAGCCTCCTAATATAGGTGCATATGACTAATACGTCTTTGTAGAAGGTGGACCACCCCCACAAATAAAGCTCTTGCTGCATGGATTATATAACTCTTTGCCCTTAATAGATGAATTGGCTTCTCTAGTATTGTTTAGGGGCCAAGTGTGGAAAAAGAGAAATGACTACATAGGAACATGGGGAAAAGTATATAATTACCAACCCTGTTTCTAGTTCATAATCTCTTGAAGAGTTTTAGAAAGAAAGGATAGGCCTTACTGCTCCAGAGGCAAATGAAGTCACGCTATGATTAGGCAATACGTTTAACATGACTCACTGAGCCCACGGTACATTTGACTTAATGAGTTGAGTCTTGTAAATGCTGCCTGGCCTCACTGCCCTCCAAGGTGCATGTACGTTTTGTTTCATTCCTAAGTCCTCTTCATTTTCCAGCCAACCCACCGCCAGAGCCACAATGTCTGTCAATGTTCACAATTGTAAGAAAACACACCTACTAACCTACAAACACTGGCCTCTTAATTTTCTGATGCAAGGGAGTATTTTAAACCTACCTATTAAAAAAAAATGAGAAACTAGCTCATGAGAAGAATTAAGATTTAATATTAAACGGTGAAAGTCCATCTGGACTACTCATAATCTAGAGTGCTTATGGACTTCTATGCATCTTTAGACACATTACTTAAATGACAACCCTGGTCTGAGGGAATTATTCTGTTTCAAATGGGAAAAGTAAGCATTTATCATTCACTTTATGCCTCTGCTAACCACTATCAGTTGTTCAGAATCTCACAACTGTAGATAGAATCTAGAGCTAAAAATCTAGGACATTAACCACTGAAGATTATCTCCTAAAATACCTTCTGAGCACTCACATTGCAGTGGCAAGGCAAGACAACATCTGCTACTCTAGAGGGTTTAAATAAACTTCGGAAGACTGCCATTTACTTCTGATTATGCACAGTTCTAAAGCACTCAAATATACTATTTTGTTAAGTTTGCTTACTGAACAATTACTAAGTCTTTACTTGTGCAAAGCATCCTGAAATAAAATAAAAAATAAAAATAAATTCAAAACCCATTGATTTTTTTCTAACTCTCTTATTTCACATTTAGGAAAATGAGTCTTAACGCAAATTCAGATAGAATTGGATAGACAAGCCAGGGCGATATTAATTATTTAATTGGGGGATGACTGGACTGACTATAGCATATTGTCCAAATTTCATTTTAGCCAATGTATCACATGAGCATCCTCTCTGTATATGAAATACATATCAAGAGTCTTCCACCCTGTATCTTCCTTGGGGAACAATTTCTATTTCTAGTGCCTATTGGGATACTGTGTGCATACAGACGTCACTTCTATCTAGAACGAATTTTATTCCAATAGACTAAATCATGTGTATAGCAATTCCTTGTTACTGATCTTATTCTCTTGGTTTTCAAACTTCGTTTTCTTATCCATTGCTTCATTTAATTCCCATAACGCCCAGTGACATGTAAGAATAAAAATGTTGCTGAGGTACGTTGCATTATAATAAAGTAGATTTAAAAGTTAAACTTGAAAAGCTTAATTATTAACTTATTAATTAGACAAATTAATGAGGTTGTCATGATTTTTCTACATGTATCTAACATACATCAGTCATTTGTGACTTTTACATTTTATTCATTTGTTTATTTAGGCAGCTTTTCAATGTTCCCAGACTTATGTGGGATTCATGGTCCTTCTCACATAGCCTCTCGGGTAGCTGGGATTATAGTCATGGGCTCCTAGGGCAAGCTTCTCCTCATAGTTTATTATTATTATTTTAATTGAAATATAAACGATATTACTTCCAGCCTTACTTTTATCCCTCCAATTTCTCCCACATCCTTTCATCCTTTCCCCTGAATCCTTCCCTCTCCAATTGATGGCTTCTTTGATTATTATGGTTTATTTGATGATATATATATATATATATATATATATATATATGAATCTGTATAAATATACATATATATTAACTACAGGGGCAATCATTTTGCATTGGATTAATAATTTAGGGGATTTTATCCCCAATAGAGACTAATTTTTTCTCTCTCATCAGTAACTCCTTGCCTGTACTTCTTTGTCTAGGGGTAACATCCTGAAAAATACCCCCCTTCTGTGTTAGTATGTTTACTGGAATTGTTATTGTTCAAGTCTTGTTTAAGTGTCATATGATTGGGGTATCATGGGTATAGTTTCCTTCATATTTCTAGGAGACACAATTTCACAACAGGCTTTCTGGTCCTCTAGCTCTTAATATCTTTCTGCACCTTCTTCTAGAATTTTTCCTGGGCCATAGATGCAGAGGTCATGTTGTAGATGTATCACTGGTTTATCTCTCTATTATGGCCACATGTAACTTTCTGTAATGGTCTTTTTGCTGCAAAGAGAAGGTTTTTGATGCAGGGTAAGAGCTATGGTTAAGTAGTTTTAGAATACACTTAGGAATTATGCTGGGTGAGTAGAGGGGCAGTGTCAGTTTTCCTCTAAGATCTGTGACCCCAGTAGTCCCAGAAAGTTGGGTAAGTTTCTAGTACCAGGCATGATTTCCTTCCTGTTGAAAGGGCCTTAAGTTCAACGTGATAGCTCTTGGTTACTGCCAAGATATGAGTGTTACATCTATAGGGATATCTTGCAATGCTAATCATTATTATAGTTCAGAGCCATTATAGATGGACAGAACTATTGATTGCTTCCTTTTATTGACATTTGTTCTAGCATCTTCTGGTGCTGTTATAGCTAGACCACAAGAGGAAGACTTTCAGATTATATCCAACTAGAACATTTTGTGTCCTGTGTCCAAAATATGTAGTGTCTTCAGCAACAGGGATTTATCTTCAGTCTCTATGAGGCAACCAGTGGCAATGCCAAAAGCCTATATTGTTTTGGGAGTCACAGGGACTAACTTAAATGAAGATTTCTCATGCCGTGTACTAGGGATTTTTATTAGATAGTCTATGGCTTTTTGGAGCCACATTGTCAACATGTTTCTGTTATTTTTCTATTGCTGTGAAGAGACACCATGACCAAGGCAACTTATTTTTAAAGAAGCATTTAATTAGGGGCTAACTTACAGTTTCAGAGGATAAATCCATGACCATCACGGTAGGGAGTGTGACAGTAGGTAGGCAAACATGGTGTTGGAGCAGTAGCTTATATCTTGAACTTCAGACTGCAGGCAGAGAGAGCTAGACTGAGTTTGGCACGAACTTTTGATGCCCACTTCCAGTGTCATAGCTCTTCCAACAAAGCCATACCTCCTAATCCTTCCCAAAACACTTCCACCAACTAGAGACTAAGCATTCAAGTATATGAGCCTTTGGGGACCATTCTCATTCAAATCACCACACAGCCCAAGTGGCATAGTTGATTTTAGACACACACACAAAGAGAGAGAGCAGCAGAGACAGACAGAGAGATAGACAGAGAGACAAAGAGAGACAGAGGCAGAGATTGGGGGAGGGAGAGACATGCAAACATGCATGCAGGCAAACACATAGATTTAGGTAAAAAATGATGTGATTCCTGGAGGCTTTATCAAAGACCCTTAGTATTATTCCTTTCATCATCCCTTATTATTATTTTTTTTTTACTGAGAAATTGGGTCTACTATTTTATTGTGTAGGCAGTGAATATTTTGTAATCCTTCAGTAAGGCTCCTAATCCATTAGAAAAGGTCACTTCTCCCAACTAAGCAAAAATAAAGTCTTTATATCCTTTCAACAACCTGAATCGCTCCCAGCTGAACAGCTGAAGTGTGAATTTCTGCATGTCAGGTTCTCCTGGGAGTCAAGGGAACTCAGACTCCAAACATCCTCTTTTAAATGTAATGGCTAGTTTCATTAATGTCTTTTGGGGAAAAACATTGTTTTTTTAAGATCTGGAACAAATGGTCTCAATGACAGGATCTGAGAGAAGTAGATATGAGCCTAGAAACTGTGTTGGTGGGTGTCTGAGTAAGGCCACTGATCGTTGTGAGTCAGAAGTCAAATGGGAAGAAACCAGTGCAGGAAGTAACAGGGACCAGAACAGAAAAGGCATTAACTCAACTGTAAAAAGAACAAGGGGCTATGTGAATGGGCTGCTTTCATCAGCAATGCTTCTTGTGACAACAGACACAAAGGTAACTCAACAGGAACACCACAACTGTGGACACCAGATATCCTTTCTTTCCTTCCTGGTATTTGAAGTGAATATCAACCTAATGGTAGAGGCTCTGGAATAATTAACAAGCTAGATAAAGGGGAAGACACTGGTCCTTCTGCTCATGAGAACATATAAAATCTACAGGAAATTTTCTCTGGTTACCTATGGGCATGGGGCAATAAAAGTTCTAGATGGAGAACTTACTGATTTTTTCCCAAGGTCACATGGCTAGACAGAACCCAGAACACTACACTTCCTTTCTCAGCATCTGGCTCATTCAGAGTCAGCAAAACGTGCTTTGATCAACTCACTGTTAATGGCTCTGTCTTAACCACACTCTCCATTTATCAAGCCCATGAGTAGAAGTATGACCTTGGAATGGTGACAAACATAAATTCTCCCAAGCCTTTCTCTTGTCCATGCACTGTCTGTTTCTTACCTAATTTTTTGTATTTTTAGACACATTTCTCAGAAGCCATTCGGTACATCATCTCAGGACCCTTAGGCCCAGCCCCACAATGCTGAGAATTCCTGACCTGTTTGTGAGAGTCTGGAGGTAGTTGATTCTCCTTCTTTAGACTCACACTAAGTGGTTGGCAGTGAGACCAGAGTCACCTTAAGTTTCAACAGAGTTCTGAGTGTTCTGAGCCCCTGGAAGGCCATTGTCTGGGCTTCTGCAGACTTCCATGTGGTTAGTAGTATGCATGAGAATTGCTGCTTAGTTCTTTTTCTTTAAAGATAGCTTTTAAATTTGTTCTCTTGGCCTCTTGATGAAACAGCTTCATGCATATTAATGACGTCTTTTATTTACTGAGCAGTGCCATTAAGCACTTTGGAATACTAGATTCTACCCAGGGTCTCTGGGAGACAGGCCAATATCTATAGACTTACTGGATAGATGGGAAACTGAGGAAACAAAAACAGCTCAGTAACTTCCTGAAAGCGACATGTGAAGTCCCTGAACTACATATGCTGTCTGCCTAGCAGATGGGCCTGGTCTTGATTGGGTAGTATTATACTAGGCTTTCTGAATGTCCATTCATTCTTACAACAGACTTTTATTGAATACTTGCCATATGTAAAGCACTGGGTATGGCAAAGAGTGGGGAGAAAGAGAATTTAAAACTCACAGGGCACAAAAGACACATGGAAAGGCAGAGTGATCAAAGAACAGTCAGAGTCTGCTAACCTAACAGTCAGGAAAGAGGAAGCCAGATTTCTGCTGAAGGTTTAGAGGATTGCTAGCCCTAAATGCTCATGCTTCTTGACATAGTAAACACAATTTTAGGAGGGCAGCACATCATTAAAGCCAATACACATGAGCAGCTTGGAAAAATGATTATGATAGAGCATTCATTTGGAGGGGGTGACTTGTGGACCATTGATCTTTTCCTTGAATACATTATGTTATAGATAAAAAAAAAAAGTGACAATAGATAGATTGATAGGTAGATAGATAGATTTAGAATGTAGCAGGGTAAATAGATGATAGATTAATAGATAGAAGTTAGATAGATAGATAGATAGACAGATAGATAGATAGATGATAGATAGATGATAGACAGACAGACAACAGTGTGACAGTATGGTGATTTGGATGAGAGTGACCCCCATAGGCTCACATATTTGTGTGCTTTGCCCCAGTTAATAAACTACTTAGAAGGATTAAGAGGTGTGGCCCTGTTGGAGGAGGTGTGTACTGGGCTTCAGGCTTTCAAAAGTCCATGCAGGCCTAGTCTCTTGCTCTGGCCATCTTCTGATCAAATTATAGTTCTCAGCTACTTCTCCAGCACTATCCTTGTCATACATACCTCCATATTTCCTACCATGATGATTATAGACTTACCCTCTGAACCTGTTAGCCAGCCCCCAATTGAATGCTTTCTTTTATAAAAGCATCTTTGGCCACAGTGTCTCTTCACAGGAATAAAACACTGAATGAGACAGGCAGAGAGATAAGAAATAGCTAAGGAAATGAAATTTCAGAAAGAATATGCTTGAAATTGACAATATGGAGAGGTGCAGAAAGCATATTCTTATTTTTAATTTCACACTGTAATTTAAGATTTTTATTAATAATAATATTTTTATATTTTCATATTGAAAAAGTAATTGAAAGGAAATAGCTGAATTTGTTTCCATCTTAAAGACTTTATAGTACAGGAGAAAAGACAAAGAAACATAAACTATGTTGTTCAAAAAATAAATACAAACAATACAAAATTAAGTAAGCTCCACAGAGGATATTTTTATTAAAAAAAAATTTTTTTAAAAATAAAGAAGCCATGGTGAAAGAGTATCCATCAGAGACATATGAACATGTGCTCCTAAAATCAGGGATATGGCAAAAGTGTACCCATCAAGATAATGAAAGTATACCTCTCAGAAATATTGGCAATGATGTCATCCATTTCTACGAGACCCCAATGGCTAGTGAGATGTTTCTCTGGGTTTGAGGGAAGCTGAACCTATGTCAGGCAGAAACTACAATCCACTCCTAGACTCTTCAGGTAGAAAAATGTCAAATCAGACCTTTCTGGGTTCTAATCTCACTAGTACTACTAGCAGGTATGTGAAGACTAATGAGAGAGCAGGATTTGTGTGGCTTGCCAGCTTGGGTTCTTAATGTAACACAGAGCTTTTCCTGGTGTACATCAAGATTTAGTCATAGTGAACATAGGAGAAGCTAACTTTGTACCATATTGTTTATATGTAGACAGAACCTCTGTGGTTGCATGCCTGCAGGCAGGAATGCAGACATGGTTGATTCCCAGCTCAAGGTGCTGGCTGGGTTTCTGCTGTTGAGGAAAAACACACTTGTCTGGTCAAAAAAGTACAAGGCAAGAAACACATGGAAGAAGGAACAGGCCAACAAAAAGCCTTGCTCTACCTTGCAGGGAGATTGGCTTCAAATGGGGAGGAAATACTTCTACTAAATATGAAACAATTATATTTTGATCATTAAAATGTGGAAAAGGTGTTCTTAGAAGAAAGAAAGAACACATGGCTGTCTTGTATCATTTAGCAGCATGCATTTCAGTAGCCTTTATTCTGCTGGGTGCTGCTCTGAGCTCCTCCAATATAACCAACAGATGAATATTTACAATCCACTGAAAGGTCTCACTCTGACCCACTTCACAGTTGAGGAAACTGAGGTACCAAAAGGTTAAATAGCTGTCCTTTGGTCTCACAGGAAATGTTAACAGTGAGATATAAATCTAGGGAGTCTAGCTCTGCCCTTATGCCATTACCGTCTCAGAACCTTTAGCAATAAGAGAATCACTAGGCCACAGATAATGGAAAGCATGACTACCAATAGCAAAGAGCAGGGGTATACAGGATGGAAAGACCCTTGGAGTGGCTGAAGACACAAGATCCCTGGAAAGAAAATGGTGCAACCTCGAGGTGGGGCTTGCATGTTGACTAAGGGCCCAGCCACTTAGCCAGAAGGATATAGAAGCCAAGAGGTATGATTTTGGGCAGGAAGCCCAGCATTGAAAGGTGAGGTATAAATTACAGCAGAATATAGAGGCAGAAATGGAAGGCTCTTTACATGTGGAAAGCCAATTGTTTCTGGCTCACTTGTAGTCACAGATCTGATGGGAATGCATAGCAAAGACAAAAGAGAGCAACAGCAATGGCAGCAGCAGTTTTTATCGGTACAGCCCCTAGCACTTCTTGGCGCTACTGACTGATTCATCGGTTTGCAGAAACAGTGTAGTTCCATTAGTCAAGCCCTCCAGCACCCTCTTGCCCACCCCAGTAACTAAAAACCTAATGGCATTGCTGGTTTTAAGTACCTAAGGCAATGTTTCAGAACAGCCCAGCCATAGCAAAGCCAAAAACAACAAGCCCACCAACTAGCCTTCCATGTTCCATGTCCCAGAGGAGACCATTGAGACAACTCCTGGGCTTTTGGAAGCTGATGACAGTCAGGAGCCAAGCCTCCTTTGCTGTTCTCCATTTGTAATGTCTCCACACTGTAAATGGCAGGCACTGTGGCTAGGCACTCTCTTTATGGCTTACTTTCATCTTGAAATGTTCCCATGCTACATTCTCTTGTAACGTATGCACCTCGAACGTTGTAAAGTCTGCTGTAAAAGTCAATATAAATGCAATAATTTCACGTCAGTCAAAGGCAGTGGAGAAGCCCTTCTGAGCAAACAATTGGAAAACTAGAGAGAAAACTCAATTGCTTCATGTTGCAAATTGATTAAAGATATGAATCAGAAAATAAAAGGGCTTTTGGAGTTTAGGTTATTACTAACTGCTTTGCTTTATGGAGCAATTACTTTGATTCTATCTCAAGTCCAGTGAAGTAACTGCCAGCATATGGCGAGATGACGCCCTGCATCTTCCTTATTAACATAAACTGCCCAAGATGAGAGGGGCTGGATGAAGGTATGCATATATCTCAGGCACATAAATTCAGTTCCGAAACACCATACTTAAAACTGTAGGAAAGCAACTGATAGTTCTAACTTTACATCTATATCATCCCAAATCATCATCATCTCATCAGACAGGAGAACTACTCTTGTTGTCAAAGAATGACATGCTCAATAGCTCCCTGCTCTGTCAGGAATTCGGAGAAGCCTAGAGTATTGTTCAAGTTGGATATTCATGCTACTACCAAGGTTGGCCTATTGAGCTATACTCGAATGTCGTCATCATCTGATGTTTCAGCATTTGAAAGCCCCAAATTAGGTACTCATTCCTTAAAGCTTAAGCCTTCTTGTCTTGAACTCCCTGGGCATGTATCATAGGTTCAAATGAACCTTCATTCTGAGAAGAAAAAATAAACACACACACAGAGACACACACAAAAAAAAAAAACTTAAGCCCTTGGCAATGATTAATTTGGCCCTTTGGGTCTTGGCAGTTGAAAAGCTAGGAGCTAAATTTAATATTCAGTAGTAGTAATTACTCTATGCTGGGTGTCTGGCCTACCATGAGGCCAGACCCATTCAGTAGGTGCTAGGAAAAGAAAGCTGGATAAAGAAGTGAGAGATGATGAATAATAGTTGCATTTATTATTGCTTACTGTGAGTGAGGGCTTGCCTGTGTGCCAAGTGCTTCACCATAATTAATCCTAACAATGCTTCCTCAGCTATTTCAGAGCCATTTTCCAGATGAGGAAGATGCTCAGAAAAATTCAGTGATTTCCCCATGTTCACTCAGCTTGGATTGGAAGCTAGGTTTCTATGGCTCCTCAGTAAGGGTTCTAGCTCCTCCCCAAATAAATTATCACATTATGGGGAAGGGGCAGTGTAAAAAAAATGGGGTACTCAAAAACAGTTGAAATTAGGAGAAAGTAAGATTTCTCTAAAAATTACTTTTGAAATACCTGGTACATCAGACGACTTGTACCAAGGAAAGTTTCCAAAAAATTCTTGATTCTTAATGGATTGGAAAGTGTTTTAGATTATATTTAGGGGGAAATGCATTAGGAAGGGGTATTGTTTGCAATGATGCACAGAGCATGTGGAACCATGGCATGGTGAGAGCCAAGGATCCAAGAGATAAGAGCAGACTGTCTCAAGCCGCTGTCCTTTTGGCACCTGAATCTCAGGCTTAACTCAAAATCCTTGGTTCTGATTCCGTGATCACCAAGATTTCTTGTTTTGCAAAACTTTGCTATCTGGAAGCCATCTGCCTGGCACTGCTGTTACAGTCTTTGGAATAAATTGGTTAATGGACAGTCTGGTTTATACCATGTCTTAGAGGTGAGCTGGACACTACTCATTCTTTGGTGGTAAACAAAACTGGTTCCCAGTTCTGCAAGGTTGAAGCCAGATCTTGGACAGCAACATTCTCCAAGGCCAGAAAGCAAGCTTCCCCTGGATTAGTCCAGGATGCTAACCCTCCCTCAATGCCTGCATTCAAATTTCATTCAAAATTTTACAAACTTCCTCACTCTGTTGTGTCTCCAAGACTTGTGATTGCTGCTTGTTGGCTTTAGATTGAATAGAGATGCAGAGGCTCCCTTATGCATAAATTCTTTCAGATTTTTAGAATAATTAGATTTGAAATAAACACATACATATATGGAAAAAGGAAAAGAAAGAAGAAACCTAAGTTAAAAAAAATCTATTGGGAGAGACAGAGGGTAAAATATTCTAGAGCAGTTTGCTGCGACTAGGAAAGTGAAGAAATAAAGTGTAGGCAACCTGTGACCTTACGGTGGAAAGACGCAGAGAAGAACATCAGCAAAACAGCTCAAAATACTTCCTCTAAATTTTTTGCACAACTACTCATTCATTCCAACTAAGCTAAGAATCAGGCTCTCTTGGCCCTGGTGATGAAAACAGAAGGTAGTGATGGCTCTCTCCATGCAGCCCAGCTGTCTTTCTGCTGTTGTTGGGTGTCTATCTACTCTGCTTCAGACATATATATCACACAATTACATGGATGTTATTTGGGGTGGCCTCCGCATCTCTATTCAATGCCTGTCTCACACTTCTATGACTCCTTACACTTGGCTTTTTGTGATATCTCCTTTCTGTGGAAGGACCAAGGACACAGTGACAAGCAGAGAAGAACTTTTTAATTAAAGCTACTAGTTGGGTGAAAAAAAAAATGTTCGAGATTGAAGATCTAGAAACTCCTGCATCTTTGCAATCATTCCATAGGACAACTTGGATTTGGATTTAAAGGTGACTAGTTATATTTGTTTTTCCTCAACCTATAGGTCATGACCCCTTTGAGAGTCGAACAGCCCATTCACAAAGGTTTATATCAAATATACTGCATATCATATATTTGCATTATGACTCATTACAATAGCAAAATTTCAGTTATGAAGTAACAAAGAAATATTTTTTTAGTCAGGGGTCACCATAATATGAGGAACTGTATTAAAGGGCCACAGCATTAGGAATGTTGAGAAGCACCAGGTTATATGAATGCATCTGGAGATATTACCAGGACTGTGAGGCAAGTCTCTAAGGTCTATCATATATCCTCTCTGTAAGAGTCATCTTATCTTTGTCCTTTGACACCATCTCTACAATTCTGATTTGTGTTTTCTCCCTCAGACTATTATTTTCAAATCTCTTGACTTTTCCAGAACTTAGTATAGAACAATTCTATCAACGACGGTCTCATAGGGGCAGACTGTTGGTCATTTGAGACTTAAGGAGCTTGGTGAGTATCTTGTCTTCATGTATACTGATTTAGACTGTACCTGGTGGCCAGGACTGACTACTATCTACTCAGGTGGACAACTGCTGAAGGGTAGGTGTTTTTAATAAACCTGCCAGTTTGCTTTGTGGGTGGTCAGTATGGAGAGATGTCATTTGTAGACAATTTACTTCATCATTGTTTGAGAAGCTTCTCTTTCCTTCTTCTCACTTACCACCATTCATTCCCACTCATGCCTTCATTCCTTTAGCCAGCTGTAGAGTTCTATGTAACACATTTCTAGTAGCTAAAAACTGGTGACATAGAAAGTATAGAAAGTTTAGAAGTTTAAAAGATGTTCAGAAATCATAGTCATGATCTTTCTGGAGAAGTACCTGACTGTTATTGCATGTTTTTTCCTGAACTGTTTCATCCACAAATTCATGTAAGAAAACCACACCTCTTTTGGTGACTGTACTTGGAGGAAATATAAAACAAAAACAAAAACAAAAACCTTTCTAGGGGTAGAGTCCTAGCCCAAAAGAATTCATGTACACATAGGAAGAGGACGAGAAACCAAGAATGTGTCCATGTATAGAAGCAAAGGCATGTGAGAATGTGGCATAAAGTTGGCCATCTGCAATCCAAGAAGAAAGGCCTCAGATGGAAACAAACCTGCCAACTTTGACCTTCTAACCTCTAGAACAATATGAAGATAAATTCATATTGTTTAAGCCTCCAAATATCTGCTGTTTTGCTACAGAAACTTTAATAGGCTGATCTAGATGATAAGAGAGATCATATAACATGTCCCTAGGTAATAAGCTTATGATACCAAAAAAGTTATTAGAGAGTATAGTAGAAGTAATTATTTAACGTGGGGCGCGAATTTGTAGTAGATGTAATTATTTAACCCCCAATTTGTCACGGTAAATCTCCTACCCGAAGTGAGACCAGTAAATGAAAACACAACTCAATAATTATGGTATAAATAGCTCGACTAGATTGGGCAGATTTACCACTACACTACTCTAATCCCCGGCTATGAGATCCCTTATAACTTGCGGTTCATCCAGGCCTCGTGGTTGTTTCACTCCGGCTCCTCCATCGTTGGCTTCCTTCTCCCACCAGCTTCCTTCTACTGCTGGCTTCCTCTTGCTCCTCCTGCTTCTTCTGCTTCTACTCTTCTCCTGCTTCTACCTCTTCTTCTACTTCTACCTCCTTTTATATTGAATTCCTCTCACTCTCTCCTCCCCTAAGCCTTTTTCTCCGCTTCCCCTTCTACTGCCCAATCTCTGGCTCTAGCCTTTATTTTACAGGTTTTAATTGGACAGAAGGTTTACAAGACGTCACTTGTGTACAGATTCAATCATCCTCTGCAGCCCCTCCTAGAAGGGTGGAACTAGGATCAAACTACAAGGCTGAGGCTATCCACTGGGAACTAGGATCAAAATACAAGGCTGGGGCTATCCACAACATTGACTCAATTCTCCTCTGCAGCCCCTCCCAGGAGGGTGGAACTAGGATCAAAATACAAGGCTGAGGCTACCCACAACAAGAGAGTGCATTATTAGTATTAGCATCTTAAAGCAATTGTCTTAGTGACTGTTCTATTTCTGTGAAGAGACATCATGACCAAGGCAACTTTAAAAGAAAAGCATGTATTTGGGAGCTTGCTGACAGTTTCAGAGGGTTGTTCCATTTTATCATGGTAGAGAGCATGGTGACAAGCAGGCCAGCAGGCTTTGCCCTGGAGCAGTAGTTGAGAGCTCACATTTGAGTCACAAGTTTCAGGTGGATAGACAGTGAGACCGACTAGCATGACCATATTAAACCATCCCCAGTGGCCACACCTACTCCAGCAAGGCCATACTGCCTAATTTTTCCCAAATAGTTCTACTCACTGGGGACCAAGCATCCAAACATATGAGCCTATGGGGAGCCATTCTCATAAAAACCACCATAGTAATGTATAGTTTAGTGTATTTTTCGTAGGCTTATCTCCTTTTGAGTTTCATATTAACACTATAAAGCAATAACAGCTGATATTACCCCAATTTTTCAAAGGATAAATATGAGGGTTAGCAAGTATATACAGTTTGTTCAAAGTCCCTGCATTAGGAAGGGAAGAGACCAGAAGCTAAGCTCTTTAGATCACAAGGGAGTACCATAAGCTCAGTGACAGGAGCACACTGTTGACACAACTCGGTGTTAGTTTACAGGCATCAGATTGACAGAGCAGCAAATTAAATGTGTGTGTCTTTGATGTCCTAACTAGAGCTTCTTCCAATGTAAGCAAGCCTAATATAAAATCTTTATTCAAACTCCAGGTAAATTCTAAGACTATTTCAGTATTTTAAGTGAAACTGCCACACTCTCTCAAGGTTGTCTAAGACCATTGGTTGACTACTCAGACCATTTAAAATTTGATTTTTCATTTATTGGTGGACACACATTTTTCATGTATCTACCTACTGTATAAAATGATTGAGCTTGGTTATCTTACAGAGGTTCCAAGTTCAGTTCCCAGCACCCACATGGCAGTTGACAACTATCCAAATTCCAGTTCTAGGGGATCTGGTGCTCTCTTCAGAACTCCAGGGCACCAAGCATGAACACGGTGCACAGATACACATGTAGCCAAAACATTCATACACCTAAAATAAAATAAGTAAATCTAAAAATAATACTAAAAAGAAAAACAAACTACACTAGAATGGTGTAAGCAATGTTAAGGAACACTGATAAGACAATGTCAAATAGTCTCCTTTAACAGGCCATAGAGACTTACTACATGAGTTCTTGAACAACATCCCATGGTTACTCACCTATTGCAAGAGTTAAATGTGTACGAGATTAGTATAAAATGCATTTATGGGTTTCTTAAGTAGACATTGATAACTCAGTCTGTTCCATCCTTCTAGAAATACTACTCTTTCATGCTCTTCCAGTAGTTCAACAGGATCCCAGCTTTGGAGCAAGCTGGGCCCATTCTAGAACTTACCTGATCTCAGTTTATATTGTGGCCTCACTTGGTAAGAGTCATCAAGGCACTTCATCAATATTGTTTAATTCTGGCTCCAAAACAAGCAAAAATCTCTGGCAATGGGATAGGAGGTACTGGAGTTGTGAGCAACCCCATCCTCCATTATGAAAGAGACTAGTCCACAGCAGAAGAGAGTGGAGCTGACTCAAACAGATGTGAAAAAGAAAGAGGCAAAGAGGAAAATGACAGAATTTCAATTCGTAATTCCATGTTTCTCTGAAATGACAGGCTCCAGCATCTACTGTTTCTGTGTCCAGACAAGGTCAGATAGTCTGGCAATTGTGGACAAGTGAGATCCTGGGGGCTAGCACCAAATCATTCCTTGAAAAGCTAGTTTCAGGACACTCTAGAGTCACACAGCAAATCCTCAGCTGGACTGAGGGTTCACTACATAGAGAAGGGATGGGAGGTGGGCAGTGAAAACCAGAAATGCTCCCTCCTTTGACAGTTTTGCTGAGAGTAAACCCTGCCTTAGAAAAGAAAATTCTTCCAGCACAAGTCAATCTTTTGTTACCATAGTCAATTTTGGATACTGTGGTTTTGTTTTTATTTCTTATCTTCTTGTAACTCTGTGAGGCCTTTGAAAGTCTTGAATCCTTGCAGGCAGGCCCTTATTCACAGGAGAAATGGGCAAGAGTTTTATTATTCTTCTCCTTGTAGGGAGTCAGATGATTTGTCTTGATTCACACAAAGATCACAGCCTCCATAAGACCCCTGGTTGGCAGAATGTGAGACTAAAAAAATTTGTTTGAACTTGTCCAAACAAAGTCTTAACTTCCCGACAAGCAATTAGAACTTGGGGTTACATGTTGAGGTAGACTTCAGACTGTTTTAATGGCATTCAGAGACATGGGTCTCCAACCAATTGGCATTCAGGAAATGTTTATCAATTCTGACAGCCACAAGTTCCACCCTGGCCAATTTTAGCTCCTATGACTGGAAATGACTTAGATATTTGAAATTCTGTAAAACACAGGCTAGTTTTGAAATGGAGCCACAGAATTACAATGGTATTCTAGCTTAGCTCTTAAGCATTTTAGGTCAAAATCCTTTCTGTTCTGAATGGGAAAAGCTTCCCTGAAAGAATGGGTGATAAATTTTCAATAAATCTGCTAGGTGATGGGAAATGAGAGAATTTTTTAAATGATTTATGAACCTGAGTGAAATGATATTTTCATTGCTGTCCACTTTCCATAATTTTTCTCTTTCAAATTCCCTTTAGTGTCTTTTTAGGGAAATAAAAAAAAAGGATTTTTCATCCTTTGGAGGGAGGGTATCTCCAAGTGAACACAGAACATACTGTCTACACATACCTATCTATTCCCATGTGTAACCATGTAAAGGTGCCTGCTTTTAGCATCAGTAGAGAAATTGCTACTTTATTGAATATATTTTTATGTGTCTTCTGTTTTAGAGACTTTTGTAAGATGTATATTTAAATACATTTTAAATGATGGAGGGGTGGCAACTTTCATTCATCAATTTCTCTATTTCCTCATTAATTCACATTTACATTGTAGTCTTAATTTTCATCTGGATATGCAAGGGATAGGCCATGTTAATGTCTATGCTTAACATAGCTGAGTACTGATTTGGGGGCTGTTCTTCCCTTTACTTTCTAAGTGTAAGTGTTTTATGTGCTTTTCTCAAATATTCTGGAAGCAAATATTAAAATATTCATTTGAAGAGAATGTAACTGGTCGCACGTGGAATAAGAAGCCTGGGTCACAGTAAGTGTGCAACCACTCAAAGCCTAGCTAGCCTTTTCTGATGTTCATCTTTCACTGTGTCCACCAAAAAGACTCTTTCCTTCCAACTGTGATAACTGGGAACAGTGACTTTCATAAACAGCCTAGACGAGAATAAACTGATCCGTGAATCCAAGTCATTGGTTAAAGAGCCACAGGGGGGAAAAAAAACATCATCATCAAAGCTGCATCTGAAATGTACACTTAAAAAATGAAATGGAAATGAATATGAAAATTCACAAAATACAGTTAGTCACCACACACTAATGACAAGAGTAAGTTGTGAAAGTGATAAAGAAAAAATGACTGCAACAGAGCATTTAAATAAGACCTCCCTAGTACCTGCTCTGTTCTAAGCATCTGCTCAAGGGTTTGAGGTTGAGGCCATAGGTGTCCTTGACCAATATCACAGGTTCATGTAGACATTTGAGAGCATGCTTTTAGTGAGTTAGCAATTTGTATTGTAATGTTACATTTATCTCATGGCCTCTTTCAAATTCTTGGTGTCATATGTGGCCTACTTCTTTCTCCCTTTGCAAACCTCTGCATTCTTTTTTTTTTTTTTTTTTTTTTGGTTTTTCGAGACAGGGTTTCTCTGTGTAGCCCAGCTATCCTGGAACTCACTCTGTAGACCAGGCTGGCCTCGAACTCAGAAATCCACCTGCCTCTGCCTCCCAAGTGCTGGGATTAAAGGCGTGCGCCACCACCGCCCGCAAACCTCTACATTCTTTTCTATCATTCTTCAGCACTTCCTTTTGTTTAACTTTTCCTAGGACTCTTGGTCCCTCTCTTGCCTTGAGTTTCCCCCTTATTGACTATGCTTGTATCCTCTTCTTTCTCTTTTCTAGCATCTTTAACAACAAAAATATATTTAATTGATATTGAAAACATAAACCAGTAAATTCTATGCTGAAAAACATAAATTTCATTTCTCGGCGACAAATGGTTATATATTGTACTTGCAAATTCTTTTGTACTCCAGTGTGAAAAAGGGATAGCATCTTATTTCCCATGCCTCTAAGCACATACTGGGACAAATATAGTTGGAATGAAACCATTCATGGCAATCACACTGCATGCTGCTGCCCTATGCTTGAGAAGAAGCCCAAGAAGTAAGATGTACTGACCCCTCTTTTATTTGCCACAGAGAAACCCTAACTTACAACTGAAAATTCTGATTAGTTGTTCTTATTTTGGCTCTGATAAATTTTAGAGCAGAAAAAAGTGTCCTCTAAATTGAATCAGGTCTGTTTCTCTGAATTGAAACTCAGTTATGAACATAACTGAAAGCTTTGAAAATGAAATACTTGAGTATAGTTAGCTGCAAAGATACATGGGACTCAGAAATATCATTCACAACTCTCTGAAAACACTGCTAGAAGGATGCTGAGGTGGTTTCATATGAAGCTCCAAGAGACTCATTGTCATTTAGCCCAGATTTGTATTTATCCTTTGTCCCTGTCTCTTTCTCCATGGCTACCTTTCTTCTGACCTCTTCCATCTATATAGCTCATTTTAAAGTCTCATTATATGTTTCTATGTTCACTCTGATTGAGAAACACCATCCTTAGTCTAAAAATTTTAATCATAGCACAAAGCCCGTGGTAGGATTTTAATAGTTCTATGAAAAATAAACAAACAAAATCAAAGTTGGTTTAATGTGATGAAAGCATCTAGAATTGAAGTAGAGATTTTTGAATTAAAGCCTGTGTTTTACTAGTAACTAACAAGCAACTCAAATAAAAATGCTTAACCTTTTAGGACTTCAAATTCTTGTCTAAAAACAGATGATGGGGAAAGGAGGTAGACCAGTTGACCTTTTTAACTGTCTTGGATTCTTATTATTTTGGGAAGAAGTGTTTCTGGATATAATAACAGAAAAGTAAAACACTGGGCTTAAATGGGGCTGAGAAAAGTTCTCGAGCAGTTGGAGAGAAATCTTGTTTAGAGAGATTTCCCACCATTTTGGAGGAACCCAAGCTGTACTCCTAGTCAGAAAGAGCTATTCCTTTTGAGGTATTCTGATTCACTGCTGGGTAATATATACCTTCCATCGGGCTGTCACAGCCTATCTCATGTCCTGAGTGGTTTAAACAATGTACAATCAGGTCATCAGTTCTAGAAGCTGCAAATCTAAAGTCAAGGAGCAGGCAAAATGGTTTCTTTAAAAGCCCATCTCCCTGTCTTTACTTCTGGTGTCTTCTCATGGTTTTTTCTCAGCACGTATGTTTTAATCATATCTACTTATAAGAACATTAGTCACATCAGACAAGACGCCATCTTAATGACTTTTAACTGAATGCCTTTTAAAAGACCTTGTACACAAGTACAGTCACATTTGAAAGAATTTGAGGTTGGGGTTCAGTGTATGAATTTTGAGGAGACACAATTTAAGCCATAACATTAATGAACAGATAATTTATGGTAAAGTAACTCTAGTTAATGAATATGGCAATCTCCTGACCTGGAAGTATTAGAAGCAGAAAGCTCTTAGCTCATAGAATATTGAATTTATGATGAAAAAAAGTACATTATTTCTTCATTCCAGTGTTTGAATACACCAGCATTTTAAGGGATCCTATTACTGATAAAACCCATTTTTTATTAGAAAGACCTTGGTACTTATCATGATGAGGATGTGTTAAGTCCCATGCCAAGATGGTAACTTTTACCTCTGAACCTCTACAACAGAATGACTTACTTGTCTTATCCATAAAAATTTCCTTGTTATCATATGACAAGATTTGGGATTTACTTTTACCTAAGATTGGGAGTGTAAAGATGAAAGTAAAAACACAACATTTTGAGTGTGCATGGCAACTTAGAGGCTAACTGCACTTACGTTCCTCAGCGTTGCTTCATTTTATCACCAATAGTTTCTTACAGGATGTATTTCTGAAGGCTTCCACTTGTAGTTTGCCAAATTTAGACATTTGAAACATAAAAGGGCTGTAAAGACGACTCCGAAGGTGAAGTGTTTCTGTAAGCATGAGGACCTGCACTCAGATTTCTAGCATCCATATTTTTAAAAACCAATGTAGTAGCATATGCCTGTAACTTCGCTTCAGAACTGAGAAACAGACAAGATCCTGCAGATGTGATAACCAGTCTAGCCACTTGGTGAGCTCCAGGTTCAATGAGAAAGTGTCTCAAAAAATAAGGTGCAGAAAAATAGACGAAGAACCTTGAAATGGACCTATATTTTCTTCAAGTAAACACACACACACACACACACACACACACACACAAGAGAGAGAGAGAGAGAGACAGAGAGAGAGAGAGACAGAGAGACAGAGACAGAGACAGAGACAGAGACAGTCAGAAAATACAAACAACAGAAGATACAATCCAGATCAAAAAGAACCACTGGACTTTTTGAGTATGACAAACAAGAGCAAGGGAAAAAGTTCTCTTGCATATCTTGCAATATTCTGACACAAAGTAAGCATAGGTCAGGGGTATTACTCAGGATATGTTTAGGACCCCTACTGCTATTCCAACATGAGAATGTTTAGGCTTTCCACAAGTCCAGTTTGAGAAATATTGCATTGTTTTTACTTCAGGTTTCATAGCAGTGCCAGCATACTCAAATACTGCTGGAGACATGGAGTTCTTTTAACAGATAAGAGATGTCAATGAAGACGGGTCAAAGGACTTAGAAATCATGATTGAGTTAGAATACGATAAACGGCATAAAATTGCATAGCTCCCCCATTACATATTAAACAACCCATTCAGAAGTTTCTGCATACAGACAAACATAAGGAGTTATTCCAAAAGCATGTGACCTGGGGCAGTAAAGGATAAATCTGTTACAAAATAAAACAAAGAAGGCTAAGATTTTCCCCCTTAGTTTTTTTTTTTTTTTTCTACTTCTGTTCCAGTTCTGTTACCTCTATCTCGAGTCTGCAATCTACTGAAAGATTTGTTTTAAACAGATTGTTGAACACCCTATCCAGAATTTTTGATCCCACAGGTCAGAATGAGGCCTATGAGTGTGAAGTGCTGGAATGTTCTTGGAGTAGGCTGCTGCTGATGGGAGCACAGCATTTGGAGGGCCTTTGCTCTAGTACAGTCTGATCAAGCCAGCAGCCCAGTATCCCAGGTGAATGGCCTAAAGGAGAAAGTTCATACAGGGAGGAACAGCACAGTGGGGCAGAGAGAAATGTGCACTAAGAAACTGCACGGAGTGTTCAGAGATCCTTGAAGGAAATGAGCAGACCTACTTTTGCATAATAACTCTTAAAATAATTGCTTTTCTGCATTATGCTGGATGCTTTGAAAACAGATATTCTTCATAACTTTAAAAGTCAAATGACAGGGAAAAAAAAAAAAGAAGAAAGTTACTTTGAAAGCTCACAGCTCAGGCACTTTAAATTTTGGTGAGCATTCATGATTTTCCTCCACCACAGCTGTGAGGAAGATAATTAAGGATTAAATTTTTATTTAATCATTTTCAGATATGAATATACTTTCCCTTTCCCCCATCACCACCCTAAGCCATTTGAAAGACAGAATTGAATCTGCAGCTCTGAGCATTATCATTAGAGAACAAATAGATTTATTTCAATTTTGTAAACTCATTAAAGTGATTTAAGAAATATTTTATTTAATTCCTGTTTCCTAAATTAAATTTTCATAGTGAATTGGTTCTTTGTATATCATAAAGTTCTTCTCGAGTACCTGAATAGAGAGGAAATTCTATTCCTTGACTAAAAAAAATCTGAAATTTTATATCTTATTTGAAACTGAGACTTATTAGAGATTGGTGCAAGTGGGAATTCTGAGAGAATTGAGAAGCTTGCAACTGTGTTACAGAATGGTAGAACGGACTCTAGTGGTCATTTACTCCCATGCCATTTAAAAGGAGGAAACCCATGGTCCTAGAAAAAAATTCTGGAGTCTCAGATTACATAGCCAGGCAATGTACTTCCTAGAAATATATTCCAGGCTGTCTCCTTTATAATCCAGACAACCTTTCCAGCTGGCCATGTTTCCTCTCTGAAGAATCACCAGAACATAGTGTTGTTAGCAGAGCATAATGGCTTGTCCTTATTCTGGTTTTGACTCAAAATCCCATGACTCTGGGGAGAGATACAACACAATAGAAGCACTTACAAGCAGCCTGAAGACAGGACCTGGGCATAAGTCAGTCATTGAACATCTCCTCCTCAGAAATTGAGTCTAACATGTTAGAGGTTACATCATCCTTTAGTGAAATGAACTGAGATGCTTAACATCAGAAAGGGGATAGAAGAGAAAGGTGTAAATACAAACCATACATCTAACTGCATAACTTGACTAAGAGCACGCTTCTTTGTACTATGAAATGGGACATTGATTTTTATGTTTTGAAGGCCTAAAGATAGCTGAGTAAGTTTTACTCTTTCTTTATTAAATATTAAAATTCTCTTTGAGAGTCATACCCTATTCCCAGAAATCCCCATGGAAAAAAGGGACAGAGAGTAGCAGGCTTGGGTCCATATAACACTTCTTCTCCTCCCTATGGCTGCCCCCAAACAGGCTGGCATTCCTGGCAGGCTTGAGCCTAGACCTGCCAAACCAAGGGAAGGGTTTCCACTGCTTCCTTGGAGTGGGCCTGGGCAGCCGCCCAGATTGATTCCAGCTGTGCTGTGGCTGTCTAGCCAAGCCTCCTGTATGTACAGTGTTCTCTCAAGCAGCTGGGCACCTCATCTCTGCTCACTCTTTGTTCCTGTGCTAGCCACCTTGCCCATCTTGTTGGCCCACTATATTTTTTCACATACTCCCTTTTTTCTTATCATGTTTCTTATTTCTCTTTTCCACTCTGTCCCCAGTTTTCTACTCCCTCCTCCCCTTCTCTCCTCCCCTCCCCTCCCTCCTCCCCTTCTTTTCTCCCTTTCCTCCCTCCATTCCCTCCCTTCCTTCCTTCCCTTCCTTTTTCCTGCTTGCTTGCTTGCTTCTCTTCTTCCTTGCTTTTGATGAAAACCTTATGTAGCCCAAGCTAGCCTCTATCTTTCCGTAGAGCCAAGGCTGGTCTCAAACCTGTGATCCCTAGACTGCCACCCAAGTGCTACAATTAGGGGTATGTGTTACTCCATCTAGCACATTCTAATCTGCAGTTTTGAGCCCCACCCCATATAGACCCATCAAACTTCACCCCCTTTCCACTTGGTTCCTGTTTAATAGTCCATTGTCTTCTCTTTCCAGCCCCAATTCCCACCATCCCACTAGAGTAAAGTGTCCATCCTTGCTTCTCCATCATGCACAGCTGCAAGACAGATTGTGCAAGCTGGTACTAACCACCTTGGACTTTTGTGGCCTAGAAAATAAGAACGTACCCGTGTATATTTAGGAGTTTTGTCAGGGATTCCTTGTCTAGCATTCAAGAGCAGTTCCTTAATTTGCTGGAGAATCGCAGACAAGTAGTCAATTTGCTCTCAAAGATTTTTGACTTAAGCCTTCTGTGCATTTCTCCTCTGGCCATAGCCTTGGAAAGTGATTGCTTGTCATCTCTAATGTTAGAGTAAACAGTGGTCTGCTCAGCATCACATGTTTATTTTCCACACTGGCACTTGCTAGGTCATGTGGTGGCCATTTAATTTCCACGACTGACATTCCACAGGTCTGGGATTTCATTCCTCTGGGAGTAGTTCAAATACTTGTGGTTTTAATTCAGAGGGGGAAATATATATTATTATATATATATTAATTATAAATTTGAAATGGATACGCAAGCAGCCCCAGAACTCTGTTCACAGCATCTCTGGCCAAACTCTGAGAGTCCATCCTCAGCTCTCAACTTGCAAGTACCTGCTGACACAGAGACTCAGAAAGGGGAAAAATCCAGACACATTTCCCAGGGAGCTTATGAGATGTGCTCTTTGAATGGATTTCTGTGTTCCATACTTGGACATTCTTTTTAATTTTTTCTTTTTATTTATTCATCCTTAAAGAGCTAAGAGATGTTTCTATCCTGGGGTATGAGACTCCCTGTTCTCAAGGAGCCTCTTTTTCTCAAAGCTCTGAACTTTTGGAGAGAAGAAACTGATCATACTTTTATCTAAACTTCCCAAGTTGATTTCAAAAGATAGATGAGAGAAAAACCTTTTTGAAGATATTAGATTGTTAATGTATCCCCAAGACTGAAGACTTCTAAGGATGAATGAGGTGACAATGACAGGGCCAGCCCCAAACCAACTGATAAGGAAAAGAAAATATTATTGTGCATCATGTCCAATCCAACTATTTCCTCCTTGATACCTCTTTGACTTCCAATGGAGCTTTTTATGATCTTCCAGTTGCCTAGAGAATTCCCATGTGTTCCATAGGTCCCAAAAATGTCCCTTTCCATCCTGCCTCTGGCTCTGAAACAAGTCTAATGTCACCTACCTCTTTGTTATCTTCTGAAGGAGATAAACTCTGACATGGAACCATTGTAGAAATGTCATTCTGACGAAGGCCAAGTTACCAATTATAGAACTATCATTAAGCCAAATTCTGTTAAGTCCAACAGGAAACTTTCTGCTACCAGTCGATGACAGAAATAAGAACCTAACTGCTAGCTGGAGCACAAGAGGAAAAAGGTTAAATTACAGGTCTACAATGGACCTTGGACTGTAGCCCTGGAAAGACCCTGAAAGGTCAACTAAACATTAAATATACAACATGAGGTCTCTCAAAGCCTGAGACCCGACAGGATCATTTCAGTCTGTCAGACCCAGAGAATGGCTTTATGACATCTTGTCCACACACTGGTTTTGCCGTTGTCTTCTGATCACATTCTAAGGTGGCTTAATTCTATTTGTTGGCATCCATAGAAGCAATGTCAGAAACAAACTACCAGATCAGGCAACTTTTGCCTTTTTCCTCACACCTCCACCAAGGTTCTTCTGAAGGGCTCAACTTATGAAACAATGACAATCCAATCATAAGGCATCTGTACATGTCTTCATGAGATGCCTGGATACAGATGGTCTCCACATATACTCACCCTAACTTATAAGGTAACAATCTATTATAAAATTAACTTTCCCAGAGCTAATGGGGGCTAAAGATTTTTAGATAAATTTTCACATTATGTTAAGTTATTTGGAAAATTATTCCTTTTGTATTTGTCAATAGGAATGACATATTTTCTAATGCATTCCTCATAATATTTGTGTCTATGAACTTTGTAAAACTTCAATCAATTTCTCCTCTCCCCCTCTCCTTCTCCCTCTCCTTCTCCTCTCCTTCTCCCTCTCCCTCTCCCTCTCCCTCTCCTCCCTCTCCCTCTCCCTCTCCCTCTTTCTCAAATCATTAGTCAAGTAATGGCTTAAGAGAGAAGTCAATATTTCTGTTGTTAATTTTCATTTATGAAATAAAGAGGTAATTTTCAAATAAAATATGTAAATTGTTTGATAAGATGACAAATCACTTATAATATGGTTAATATCATTTGCAGTTGGTTCCTTTATTACAATATGAACAATGAGCTGAAACTAATTATAACTTAGAGAAGATTTTCTTTGCTTTTTTTATCTCACAGAACAAAGTTTTCCAAGTGTGCTCTGTGGAGGTCTATAGTTACTGACAGTACTTAGGAACTAGGGCCCACATTAGGTATATTTAGATAAACTAGGTTGGTTAAATTTAAAGCCATAAATTTTTTCTCACATATTTTAATACTTGTTTTTCCTAGGGTTTCTATTGCTATGACAAAATGACATGACCAAAAGAAACTAGAAGAAGAAAGTGTTTCTTATACATAAAATATCCCAGTCAGATTTCATCATCAAAGAAGTCAGGGCAGGAACTCAAGGCAGGAACTTGGAGGCAGGAACTGAAGCAGAGGCCCTGGAGGATCTCTGTTTACTGGCCTGCTCCTCATAACTTGTTCAACATGCTTTCTTATACCCTCCTGGACTACCAGTCCAGGGGTAAAAATGACCACAATGAGCTGGGTTCTCTCACATCAATCATTAGTCAAGAAAATGCTTGAAGACTCATCTGTACAACAATCATGTGGAGACATATTCTCAATTAAGATACTTTCTTCCCAAATGACCTTAGTTTGTGTCAAGTTGATAAAACACTAACTAGCATAATACTCATTTAAAATTTTACTTGTAAAACATAGCAGTCACCATCACACAAGAGACTCCCCTCTGAGAGAAGTGTATGGGCCTTGAGTACTTGCAAAAACCATTGTAACAGCTATGACCACTTGGTTTTCCCTCATCAGTATCCAAGGAGACTGGTGCTATCATGTGTGCCACGGCATGGAATAACATAAATAATTTATTCAAGATCACTAACCCTCACCTTAAGGAACTGTAATCTGAACACTATAAACTGGCCCTACAGTCTGAGTCTGCCTCTCTTACAGTGCATTCATCTCCACATCTCTGTTCTGTGGTAAGATGTTGACAGTGGTAGAACACAATGTGAATAGCCTAAGTCTGCTGAACTAGCAGTTCCTAGTCCTAGGGATGCCTGTATCTCATGATCAGCCTCTGCTGCAATCTCATTAAAGCAACTCCAGGACCTTGGTGCCTAAGTCTATGAAAACCAGCACATTGCCATAGGATCCAACTTAGCACCAGATCTCTTACTTTCTCATGAGTTCAGCTGTATATGTCTGGATGAGTTGTTTATACTTTGTCTTCTTGACTGGCCTTTAAGTGTCTTGTTTAAGGGCCTTATTTTATGCTTTTCCATGATATCATCAATATAAATCATATTAACAACTGTTTTAAATGTTCCTATTAATAACTGTCTTTTTATTGGTTGCTATAGAATCCATTTTTGAGAGGTGTCCTCAATTTGGCCCTTTGCAGTTTAGAAATGATTTGGTAACTCTTGAATCCTTTGACTCCCATGACATACCAGGGAAATGCAGTATTTAGCATTGCCTTTTCAAAATATTGTTAGTAATGTGACTGAATCAAGTTCAGAGCACATGATAAAACATGGGGGTTGAGACTGAATGTGTGTTCTTCACACACAGACTCCGAGTTTCTCACAGCTGGTTTGTTCTCACATAATCACAAATAAGTGGAAAACCTCAGCCATCATTAGCGAAATATATCTGTTACACATGCGTGCTCTCACAGTACAGTTCTGACTAGATTGCCTCCATTGCTCTTCTCAGAGTAGAAGGCAGTAGTTTGGTCTTTGTAGAAGTAAGGCCAAAAATGGAACAAGAAGTTTGTGAGGGTGCTATGTGTCTATTTTACCTTTTCTTTTTCTGTCAGAGGACAAGAAGGACCCCTATCATTCTGGGACAATTTTTAGGGCCAAAGCAATAAAGTTCCATGGATTCCTGAGGTATTTGCGGCACTGTGTCTTAGAAGCAATAGAGGAGGTAATAATATGTTGGAGAAAATGACACCTTGGGCTGGGGAGTAGCACTGAGATAATTTCCCATAATACAGTCAGCTGCTGTCTGCAGAAATGAAAGTAGATTTCAGAGTGACTCAAATCTACAGAACTCCATTTTTATACAGATGGTATGAAAGGGATGGTCATAGAGATAGTGGAAGACTCAGGGTTCTAACGTGGCTGCCTTAGGTTTGGTCAGAAATAATTTAGTAGTGTGTAAGTTGAAGAGACACAATGGAAAGGAAAGGTGACGAGTAAAGATAAGAGTGATTCATAAATTGAAAGATGCTGGGTTTTTCCCCCTATGGAATAATGCATTCCATAAAGAAACAAATTCATCCTCAAGGGCACCAAAGGAGTGCTGCGCTTTAGATACTGAACATGAAAACATCAGGAAGAATATGGCCAAAGTGCTTAGAAAGGGGTTAATCTGTTATTCTTTTTTTTTTTTTTTTTTTTAAATTTCAAGTGTTGAAGCTGCAGTTGGCTCTGAAAAAATGTATTCTTAGAAGTATGAACAAGAGAACATTAAGAAATAATCTGGATAAACACACAGCATAATTTTTATGTTCCCCAGACAAGAGAGAAAGGAAGGGCAAAACACAAAAACTGAACAGAGCCTCACTCAGTCTTTCTGCATGGGGCTTGTTGGATAGAATGCTGACAGAGCAGGTTTAGTAGAGGGGAGAAAGGAGGGTGGGGCCTGGAAAAACTAATGATTTCTATAACAAACCAATAACATTTGGCGAGAGCAGTCCTAGCATTAAGGAATCGTCTGTTTTCTAAGTTTGTCTAAATATACATAGATGACAAGTTGCCCTGAAGCAAACTTGTGAAGTGGGAGAGCAATGGCTTTAGGGCCTTATGAAGCTGTCAATCACCAGACATGCACAGTTTCCCTATAAATGTAACTTGTGGGGAAAGGCAGGAATACAGGGCATGTGCTGCCTACCCTCAAGCCACCCAGAGTTCAGTCAAAAAGATTCAGGATGATCTACCTCGGAAGGTGAAATAAAATTCTAAATAGTACCACAAAGGATCACAAGAAAGGATTTTAAAAAAATGTCCAGAGCAAATAAATACTATGAAACATTTAGCACATTGCAAGACAACTCTTAAAAGTTTTGCCAATCTTTCTTTCATTCTTAAAAACAACCAGAGGTAGTTTTTATGATTACCCTATTTTTATTCATAACTTAGAAAATTCCAACATAGCAAGCAAGCAATAGCTGTCGAGTGAGAAGCACAGGATATAAAGTAGGCCCTGAGCTCTGGAATTCTGTGTTTGCTGTCCCTTGTCAAAACAGACTGTAATGACAGAAGGTAAATGAAACAGACCATAAATATAGTGGGATTCTAACTCACTGCTGTGACCCAGGGCCTAAGATCCTTTGAGCCTAGCAAGAGCCCTGTGAAAAGGAGAAGGCAGGTCATTACTTATGCCCATTTCTACAATAGAAATTACTGAGCATATTTCCACCAAAGATAATCTGATGAAATTAGAACTAAAATTAAGGTCTTTTTACTACCACCCAAGACTTCCAACTCTGAGAAGAAAGGCATATGAGTATAGTCCACAAACACAATCCTAGCCCAGGGTTCTCCCATTCCATAGCATAATCAAGAACTTCATTATAAGCTGAACAGCTGAGGCAACTCTAGACTGAGCCAGGAAGATGAAGAATAATTGACCCTAGAAGTTATCATGGTGTGCATGTGTATAGTGTTTTGTGTGTGTGTGTGTGTGTGTGTGTGTGTGTGTACAGCATGTGTTATGCATTGTACAGTGTTAATTAAAAATGAATTTTAGGCAATATACTCCCCTTCCCCAGATCCTCTCAGATCCTTCCTACTTCCCTACCCACCCAACTCCTGACCCTTCTCTCTCTCTTTAGAAAACAAATGGAAAAATTAAACCAAACCAACAAATAAGAATTTTTTAAAAAATGAAAAGAAAAAATACACCACAAGAAACATGCATGCATGTATGCACATGCATACACTCACAAACACACACACATACACACACACACACACACACCATAAAAACACAAAACCAGAAAGCATCATATACAAGCAAAAGACCAATAAGACAAAAATTGCCCAACAAAGCAAGATGAGACAGAACATCTACAAAAATGACATTGAATTCATTTTGTGTTAGCTATTGCTTCATGGTGGGTTTTCAACTTTTTGCTGCAAAATAATTTTAGACTTATAGATATTGCAAATCAATGCAGGAAAAAAATCCCAGATACGTCCTCTCCTGTTATACCTCGTATAATCATAGCACAAATATCAAAGCTTAGACATGAACAATGGTACACTGTTAGTCTTTATTTGTACCTTGACAATCTTTATCCACTAAAGCCCTGTTTCTGTTCTAGAATCTAATACAGGATCCTACATTGCACCAAGTTCTCACTGTTACTAGGTCTACTCTAATCTGTGATAACCCCACATCCTTTTCTTGGTTTTCTGACCTGAGCATTTTTGAAAGACTATTGTACATAAGTTTTATATGATGTTCCACTATATTATCAGCCTGGGTTTTGTTTGTTGTTTCTCTTTTGATGCATTTTGGTAAGAAAGTTACAGGGAAGTCATTTTTTTTGTTGTTTCATTGAATCAGATCAATAATTCAAGGTGTGAGCCAATGTTGCAAGTTTTAGGGACATAAAAATTATAAAAATAAACAGAAAACCTTGCCACTGTGGAGTGTATAGTCTTCTTAGCAGAGATAGGTGATAAATACAAGTATACAGTAAGCTAAAGTGGACAGGTGAAATTGATAAAATGGAAACGTCAGAGAGCAGCTCCCTTCAGAAGGCCCTGTTCATTAGGCTTACAGGAAGGCTACAGATCATCACTACAGCTTTCCCACCTTGAAGAACACACTAGAACTCTTCTTTCAGAATCTTACTGCTTTGGTGAGCTCCTGTGACTTGTGTTAGCAACAAACATAGAGGAGGTAGCTAGATGCCACGAAGCATGAAATACAGATTTTTAAATTTTCAACATTTCAAGATATTTGAACAAAAGAATATTTTAAAAATAATGTTGGTCCTACCTTCTTTATATTGTTCTATGCTCCCCTAACCCCTGGGAACGGTGGAAAGCTTACTAACCTGTAGAAGTAATATTTGGGCAGGTGGTTTTCCATGAGTAAAACACCCTTTCTAGTCACACTGGTAAGTATATGCATAAGATAAGTACATACTAATGCTGTTACAACTAAGGTCTATAGCTTTGAGGCTATGGTTATTGAGATAAATACTGAGCTGAGTGTATTGAATACCTGTTCCTGCAGGCCAAAGAGAAGAAATACAACCCCATGATTTAAAAAACCAAACAAACAACAGCAAAAAGAAAAATGCCACACCAACATATAAGTTTTCATGAGAGCATTGCCTTTTGAATTAAGAAGAGTGTGAAGTCAGGACAAGGCCAGGTCTCCACAAACATAACACCAATTTGAAGGATGAGCAGGCCAGTGTATAGACTGTCACGGTCACTGAGAGATTTGTCAGTCACACCAGTGATTGTGTCCTTTCATTGACAGTTTGTCTAAGGACAAATATCTTCTTGCTCTGCCTTGTTCCAGGCCTTTTTCTCTATACTCTGAACCTCATTTCTTAACTCCATGGTGTTGGCTCCCACTCAATCCTCATTTGATGAAGATTACAGTGTTCTATTGCAGTGTTTGGTCATTCACTTTAGACATATGGCTACCATCATTGGGAACAGTATACTCTTATGGAATGTGAGCTGGTCTATGGATCCAGCAACCATTACTGTACATCTACTATGGGCCATTGTAGACACAGTAACACAACCATGAAATAAAAATGTTAATGTCAAGAGCATTAGAGCTGTTGCTTTCAAGGCAGTTTTGGTCCTGGGATCTTCTTCCTCATCATTTACTTAATTGGGAGAGTACTGCTGGATAGCAACAATTATCATGATTAGGGAAGACGATAAGGGGAATTAGCTATGTGGAACTTTTGGGCCAACCACAGCAATAAACAGAAAAGAAAGGTACTAGGTGTTGGAGCTTGAGATATGACAAAATGAAACTTTGAAAGGCATTTTGCACTGTACCCATAGAAGTCAAACACTAGGGGAACCTCCTAAGACCAAAAAGACTTCCATTGTGAAGGTATCGTATCTGTGATTAAAACCTGACCCTTAGCAGTATTCAAGACTAGACTAAACAGAATTCTCAAGAGATAAACTGAGGAGAACAGTTTGTCATGAGCTGAAGAATGGGCCTGTTTTATGTCCTTCCAGCTCAAGTCATAAAAATTTACATAACCATGGATTTTTGTTTTCCAAGCCCTTGTAGCAATATAGCACAGTGCCCACATGTGACTTGTGACTGTAAAATGTCTTACACTCATCTCTGTCAGCTTCACGTGCCTTAGTCCTAGCTAATCTCTACTTAAGTGGAATCTCTGGGGAAGGAGGCATTTTATAAAGTCACTTCTAGAAATGCCACAGGAGCTAGAAGAAAGTTGAAAAAATCCTAAGTGTAAGTAAGTATGTATTGATAAATTCTGGGTTTTTTAAAGCAAATACCTGTCTACTCAGTCTGTTAGACTCTGAAGAATGAAAATATGTTTTTTTTCTTCAAAGTGTAGGAAAAGAAAACCATCGCAAGTAGTTAAATATGTGTAGAAACATAAAACAAAAACACTGACCATAAGTAAAGAGCTGGCTCAGCAGATAAAGGTGCTTACTGTACAGATCTGGCGATCCATGTAAGTTTCTGGACCCCATGTAAAGGTGCAAGGAGAGAACCAACTCTGCAAAGTTGTCCTCTGACTTCCAAATGTGCACTATAGTATGTGATTTCCCACATATACATCATGTACAACACACACACAGACACACACACACTACACACACACACACACACACACACACATTTATTTTTAGGTATAAATGCTGAGGACTAATAATAATGGTACATCATGCAGGAGAGATCAAAATCCATCTCTGGATCATGATAAAACACACATACAATACTATCTGTGCAACCATCATAAAGCCATTGTTTCATAAAAAAATGGGATCCAAGCGACGTAGGATTTTGTCTTATTTGAAGGGAAAAAGTGATGTTCTTGATTACTTTTATCCTGTTTTCTCTTGAGATGTCAACATGATTATTTGAAGTTTAAATGTGTGCTGTGTGGTAGATTTGGAAGCACATTATGCAATTAGGATCAGTATGGCCCAGGCTTGAGAGCAGTGAGCAAGTAGTAGCAGGACTGGGATCCTGACATTTCATCTGCTTAGATCATCATGGGAAGACAATTGGGAGCCACCATAGGTCAGGCTGGCCAAGGGTCAAGCTTTACATGACAGGTGAAGCTGGACAGTTGGCCATGAAACCTGCAATGAAACATCCAGCGTCTAGCAAGTAAGACCACTAAAACAACCAAAGCAGAGTGACTGAGGGGAGCATGGGGCTTTATCATTTGCCTCCTTTTATTTCATTGGGGTATGCGTATATGTGCACAGTTATGCTTACATGTGCACAAAATGGAACAGTGGAAAACTTGGAAAGCAATAATGCTCATTGACAGATAGAAGGAAGGCATGAGGGTGAGAGTCCTGATCCCAAGAGAGTTCTAAATAATAAGGTTTTGAATTAATGAGAATATCCTGAACCCATTCCCAGGGCTCTATCCTGTAAGTTCTTCTACCAGGACTCTACTCTCCCAAAAGGATGAATTTCAGATGTCTTTAAAAGAATCTTTTTAATAGTTCCCAACTGATTTCTGAATGTCACCTCTCTGTCGTAAGACTTTTTTTTTTTAACATAAGAATATCTCACAATAAGCTTTGAACTGTCACTTATACATGAATGGGGGTGTTCTCCAATTTTTTTTATAAGGGAAGAATCAGGAAATTGATATTGGCAGACGAAAAGCATATGCCATGGTGGCAATGCACCTATGGCCTAGTTTCTCAGTCCTTTTCAAAAGCCAATACCTTCTTATCACAGCCCCATAAGACCACCAGGGTGCTTTGAGTTAGCTGTTATGGAACCTTTGAATGAAGATGAAGATAGTTGGTGGTTGGGCCTTCCATCTTTTCATGGAACAGCCTGAAACATCCAAACAGCCTTCCATAAATTTCTAGACTCCATGAGTAGGGGGATTTACAAGGCCTTCTCTGGGGAGCTATTGGCAGTTGCTTGCTGCTATGGGAGGGAAAGTTAGTTTTCTTCAGGAGTCTGGCCCCTAGAGGGTTGTCCATGCTCCAACAGATAGCCCCACATCCAGGCACATATGAGCAGCACTCATTGGACTGAAAAGAAAAAGAATAAAAGAAAATAAGAATTGAGAGAGAGAGAGAGGTAAGGGATAACAAATTGGGTAGTTACTGTTTGCTGATTTAAAATGTACCTTCTTTAAATTCACCCCAAAGGAAAGGTGCAGATACAAATTTTTAAACATAGATAAATACATAATATGTAGGCCATTGATGAGTATTAAGAAGATTAAAACAGGTTGAATCAGAGAGACTAAGAAAGGTGTGTGTCACTTTTGGCAACATAGTCAAAGAATGGCTCTTTGTAAGGCCATTGAGCATACAATCATGGTAGCTATCAAAAGGCAAGGCTTTTAGACAAGTGTAGAGACAAGTATGACTAGAATTCATATCTAAAGTTTTAGATTATGTGAGGATATGACAGAGTGGGCATTCTTCTTATGTTCCCCCCTTTAGCTAGCTTACTACAATGTAGATCAATTGCTATGCCCATAAATACTAGACACATGCTCCAGGTGGTCTTGCAGCCAGACGGTTCTCCTAACATATCCAAGTACAGGGTGTAGAGGTCTCATATAGGAAAGTGTCTAAAGCCTGGGGAAAGAAGCCAAGGCTGCTAGGACATTGGCTATAAGAAACTATCATTGAGTTTTGTAGGCAAGCAAAGAGATCGAGAGTAAGGACAATAAAATAACCATGCAAAGAAAGATCAGTAAGACAAGCTATGGGTGGTAAACATGGACTACAGACAAAACCCACAATGTATTACTCAGTTCATTTTTACAGTGCTATCTTGAACAAGTATGTATTAGACTTTCCTTAACTATGGTAACATCAAGTTATATTTTGGAATACCATTTGGAATAAACTTAAAATGAATTCTATTCCTAAGCATAGCTTGGTGCTATCTGGGTATTATCACCAATGTCATTTTATTGGTCTGTCATTTTCTATGTTACGGTGAAACACCAGACTAGTGTTTTGGAAAAATGACCATCCTAAAACTTGATGTCTAAACATGACTTCCCACTGTACTGTAGCTGATGTGATCATGATATAACGATGCTTTTAATTGCCTTGTCTTGTCTGGTAGACCTGCATCCAGTTTCTCCTTGTCAACAGCAGCAGTCTCAAAAGTTCCATGACTTTCATCATTCTCTCTCACTGGTTTAAAACTTTCCTAAAATTGGCTGATGATGCAGACCATCAGGTAAAATCACTTGCCCCAAGCTTAACGACCTGAGTTTGACCCCCAAGTCAAGCTGGTACAGAGAACTGACTCCTGCAAGTTGTCCTGTGACCTCAACACATGCTCCCCAAATAAATAATGAATAAAAAATATAATAAAAATTTAAAGCTTCCCTAAAAGCAGAGAGTAACACGAATATACCATTCTTCTTAGACTCCCACTAGAGCCATCCAGTCATCTCAGGAAGAAAGTACTCCCTGGCTCACTTTTCCAGAAGACTGATAGCTCCCACTTGCACTTGAATTTCCTTGCTGGATTAGAAATAAATAATATATATCATCTTATGACTTCCAGCTCTGCCATTTATAAGTTGTATAGTCCTGGACAAATGACCATACTTTATGGATCTAAGAAGCCAAGAATTTAACAATACATCCTAAATTCAGGTATGTTAAAATATAGAAGAACAAAAGGCCAACATCAATTGTAAAATGCCATCAATTTTAAAATGGACACATCTGCTCTAGAATGTTGAAATCTTAAAACTAGTTGGTTTGGAATTTATAAAACACATAGGGTTTTTCCCCCTAAGACTTAGTTCCTACCTAATAAAGAGGTTATGAAGGTAAATAGGAAAACATACATAATAGAAATTTGATTTATACAAGCCACCTATAATGTAAGAAACAGAGAAGTTCTGATGTCTTCATTTTCTTTTTTTATAAAAAAAGCCTCTTTTTCAGCCTTTTATACATATTTAAAATTTATATCAGTGATTCTCAACCTTCCTAATACTATGATCCTTTAACACAAATCATTATATCATGGTGACTCACAATCATAAAATTATTTCCATTGCTACTTCCTAAGTGTAATTTTGCTATTGTTATGAATTGTAATGTGAATATCAGATATGCAGAAAATCTGATATGTAATAACTCTGAAAATGTCATTCGATGCTCCTCCAAAGGGGTTGCAACCCATAGGTTGAGAACTGCTGATTTATATGAACATTTATTGATCCATAACATTCCAACAAATGCAGTCTAGTCTTGTCCAACCTTCTGTCTCCATGACATACTGATTTCCCAACTAGGAAGCCTATTGGTCTATAAGGTCACACATATGGTCAGGGAATTCTCTAGCAAACTTTAATTTTTAATAATTATTGTGATTCTGTAGTTTAGTAAGTAGATAATAATTGACACACTACATTTTCCAGGAGCAGTCATGGATACACAGGGCCATGGCTGGGTTCTATGCTGAATTTATAGAGCAACTGCTGGCGTTTGTTCATTGTTTCATTGTTGAGCTTGGTGGAGATGATATGAAATGCGTTGTTCTCATAGAGTTTCTCATTTCTAACACCAGTGTCATTTGAGGTCAGATAATTTCCCTGTGTGGACTTGTTTGTACATTGTATGATACTGAGTGGTATCCCTTTTTCTGCTACCTGGTGCTATCAGTGCCTATTTATTGTCTGTGCATTAGTACTGTTACTGTTACCTTGACAAAACACCCTAAATAAATCTAATGGAGAAATGATTTATTCTGACTCATAGTTTAAAGGTCCACTGTGTTGGGAAGTCATGGTGGCAGGGATTTGAAGTGGTTTATCACACTCATCAACATTAAGAAAACAGATTGTGATAAACACTGGTGTTTAGGTCACTTTCTCCTTTTATTCTGTTAAGGATCCCAGCCTATGAGACAGAGGGGATAATGCTGTCCTTAGATATCCTATCTCAATTACCCCTATCTTGATAGTCCCTCACAGATATGCCCAAAAGCTTGTCCCTTAGTAGATTATAGATACTCTCAGGTTGACAATCAATGTAACTCATCACAGTCCCCAAGCTATCAAATGTCCCCAGGATAGGTAAAATCACCACTATTGAAAACCCTCCATATGTGCCTCAGAGGCAGGGATTCTAACTATGAACTTTGTCAGGAACTTGACTTAGGAAAGAGTTAACACTTTGGTTTACTTGCCTCCCAGTCTCACTGTGATGAGCAAAAAGGACAGAGATTACAAGGTAATATGCCGACGTTAGCATTCCTGTAAGGGATAGTGAAATGATCAATTTGACTCACATACAGCAAGATCTCTATGTGACATTTACCATTCACTATATGGGACATAACCATTTTTATTCTATGTCATCTTACCGTAAATTCCCCAAATAGGTACCCATTTTATAGAAAGAAAGAAATACAGAGGCTTAGGATAATTCTATTAAGCTCCATTAACATTTTGCTGAAATAAGATACTCCTATGCATTAAGGATATTTAACAGCATCTCTAGTTTCTACATCAAATTTTGCCTGCAGATGCAACAAGCCCATTATTCATGCTGCATGTTTACTACCCAAGCAACAGATCCAAACTCTAAGAAAGAAAACGTGCAGGAGCACAGGGCTCTTGGGGCCAGAGGAAAGGGTTCAAAGCTTTCCAGACATCACTGCTCCTGCGGATATACCAGCTCAGTGCCTGTGGGTGCCCAAATTATGAATGACTGGCATTTTGAACAAGAATCAAAACTGAGACTCCCAGGGAGGTTAGATATAGTGGGGAAAAGGGACCTCAGTACAGACAGTAGTGTCAAACAGATGAGTGGTCGTCCCATGTTCAGGGGCCTATAAGTGTTCTAAAGATCCACAGGTAGACTGGAGAACCTCAACATTAGGGAAGGAACATTTCCACTACTACACTAGGGTCCCCAGCTCCAATGGTCTCAGTTTACAGTATTTTTGTACCCCCATCCCAGACACCACATTCCTTTCTGGGTGACAATCTCCAATCTTGAAACATAGCACTATCTTTCTGTATGGTTGCTTCCAGTGAGCTCTTCTGTGCCACAACCCTCCTGGGAGGTGTTTGTCATTGGTTTTCCTCCCCAGACCACTCAGCAAGCCTGCTTTGCCACAAATGGCAAAGAGAAGTCAAGTGCAGGGGAATAGTGCTTGCCCTGAATGGCCCGGACATTTGGCCTCTGCCTCTTCCTGTTGCTTAATAATCCCCAAGAGGAAAACCTGGTAAAGAAAGCTCTCCCTCTCTCACTTTGACAGCCACCAGCACGCCAAGAAGCCAGCATCCTGTATCGTGCTGCCTTTATTTCCACATTACTTCTGCCCCACAATTCCACTCTGAGAAGAATCCATGCTAAGGCTTGTCAGTCTTTCACAGAATTCTCCAGCCTCGCTGTATCCTGCCTCCCCCAGTTCACACACTCTCAGTGGCAAACACACCATCTAGTGTTGCCTCATGTTGCCTCGGGTTCTGCCCGAACATCAGTCTAAGCAGTCATTCTGTGTCTGTCAAAATACTGACAGCACTTCTCCCTGCTCCGAGAGCATCAGATCCCATCTGTATCACAAACAGTCTTCCAGGTTTATTTTGCCTATCACTTCTCAACACTTGCTATTTAAATTCCAAATCACTGTTCGGGGGTTTCACAGTGTCCCTGCTATTCTTGGAGTTTACTCGCTACATCTTCCACTCAGACACCTTATTGCTATGCTGCTGGTATCATGTATGCACACACATGCACCCATGCATACGTATGTACATGCATAAACATTAATGTTTCGTGGCAAACCATCACTGTCATCCATATCAAACAAGATTATCATTGGCCTGCAAGTTACAATGACATAGTAAAGATCATTCATGGTCCCAGAGACCATTCAAATCATTGGGAGAAAGAATATGGAATAAATGTAGACCTTTTTTGTTTGCTTTTTTCAAGCCCTTTCCAACAACATTTAATTATGTGACTCTGCTAGTTGAAACAAGACAATGGTTGTCACTATTCTCTGTTCTCTCTTAGATGCTGGGGTGGGGAATTTAACATTATTTCTTGAAAACAAAACATGCCTATAACTTCATTAGCAGACAACCCACTTAGTGCTTAGGAAGATGAAGCAATCCTGCCTGTGACAGGTTCAGGACTCCCTTACAGGAGTTGAAAACCATCTGCAAATGTTTGACTTCTAAGTCAAACAATACTGACATGATCAGAGCATAAATAAACCAAGAGGCAGGTACATCAGAGGCCACATGCTCATCAGAGGCCACACACTCATCCGAGCTACAAGGGCTTGTCTCGGGGTTGCCTCTCCTCCCTAATAAAGCCGTTGCCTGATGACTGCTTCTCCCCCATTCAGCTCGTGCCCTAACTTGTCTTAAACCTTCCTTCCCCGAATCTGTTCCTGAAAGGCTCAATCTTGATCATTTTGTTGCAGCGTCATTCCTTTGTATCAGGAGGACCTTTGTGTCAAGGGGTTGGCACCACTGGCCTAATGAGGACTGAATGACCTGCTGAGCCATTGCTCCATATGCCTGGCCCCAGAAGAAGCAACAACTTCAGCAGAAAACCACAGTAAAGCGTTCAATCATGTCTGGCTTGAAATAACATGTGGTCAATCCACTATGAGAACAGGAACACGAAGCAGTTGGAGAGCTTCTGTGAGAGGTCAGGAGTGTTCAAGAGATGATTGGCTGCTGCCTTCTGTCTTTGAGTTGTTTTCTCCAACTGGAGTTTTTTCGAGCTAGAGAAAAGCTCTAGTCTATTCTGGACTCAGCTCTTAGAGTATCATACCAACACTGGACTAACTCTAACAAATCAATTAAATGCCTTTCTCTCCACATGTCCCTGTAGGTAAAAGCATATAATGAATTTCTGGCACAGGACAATGTGGGACTTGATATCAATTCTATGTCCATAGCACATCTCATTACCTGGATAGTAAAATAGACAATTAAATGAATTATAGTGATGTGACTCCAAAATACAAGGTATAGTCCCCAATCATCATACCCATATTAGTTTATTATTTATCTTTTTTTGTTTTTTATATTAATTTCCTCCTTTTCCTTCATTCTCCATCTTTCCCTTGTCTTCTTTCTTCCATACCTCTATCTTTGATTTGCCTTTTATTTATTTGCATGACAAATAATATGTTTTTAAACACTAGGAATATTTTTAAGGCATTTGTGGAGATGTCCTGTTCAGAGCTGAGCACTCCATGAGCTCTTAATTTTGGCCCTTTGGCTAGTTGTCTGTTTGGGCATTAACCTTTTCCTGCTATAGTAAAAAGCATCTCCGATGAAGGCTCAGTACAACACTAAAATATGGATATAAGTATTAGTATTTAGAAGAAAATTTGAGGACGTACATTTTAGCAAAACAGTATTAGTAGGATCCTTTCTTGAACTGAGGACGTCCTCAACCAGAGGCCTTTGGCTGGATTTATAGAACTAGACATGAGCCTGTTCTTATGAAAAGAGTCTCAGACATAATAAAAAAAAAAGTTGTTGGTTACTCCATAACAGATATGGCAATTTTATACCTCAGAACATATCTTTCCAAGCAGGTTAATATTGTACTTCCCAGTATTTACAACAGGGTAAAACTGTTGATGTTGTTTTTTTCCACCATAGCACTTTCTGGTTCAATGAAAACCACAAAATAGAGAGAAAATTTGTGCTCAGAGAACATTATAAAGATGGACTGGAAAGAATATAATATCCAGAGGATACGGAGATCTACTACAAAACATTATCTTCTATACATGAGATAGCCATTGCACTTAGGAGCTCACTACTGTTGTGGTCATATACACAAGCCCTGCACAAGACTGGCTTGTCAATCATTTTTCATGGATGGGAGAGTGGATAATGGGGATCTATGCCTTCTTTTGGGACATTTGGCAGTTAATGGTTTTTAGGATAGGCAGTATTGTACTCTTCAGAGGTATAACTGCTAATAACTTGTCCATATCCAGCAAATAACTTCCCACCCATGCTGGCACAATCACCCTCTAATTAAACTTAGTGAATCACATAAAAAAATACATGATGTAGGTGTGCAATTTGTTGAGAAGAAGAATGATTTTGGATGGTATTGAGGAGTGGGTGATTTAAAAGACTAAAATTCATTTTAGATAGATGATAGATAGATAGATGATGATAGATAGATAGATAGATAGATAGATAACATTTATATGTATGAATGATAAATTATACACATATGGATAATGGATAATAATTATGGATATATATGTATATATATGAAACAGCCAAATGATTTAAAATGAATTTTAAAGTTATAAAATAATAATAATTAATAATATTTAATAATTATAAAAATAGGATGTTAAGACTAGATATTATAGGCAAGAACTAAGTAGAAAACATAGAGTATGGTTATACCTCAGAGTCTCTCCATCATTCTCCATCCCACCACCTCAAGTATAACTATTCATTACTGTGGTGGTTTGAATAGTTTCCATCTAATTTTGAGAAGATCACAGATAGGATTTATCTGAACACTTCTGTTCTCATTCTCAATAATAAACCTAGAAACTATTAAGTATTTATATGTCATCATCTAACACCATACAAAAAACCCACAAAACATTAATATGTCTTCCTAATCTATGCTACTTCACACCACGTGGGCAATAGTTTCAAATGTTATTAAATTGTTGAATATAGGACTGTCTTACTCAGATGTCGATAATTCATGCCTAACAGATTTCAGTTTTATTTTTCTATTCCTCTTTCTGTTATAAGTTCAGTAAAAATTTAGGGCACTTTCATTTTGTGAGGTCTCATTTGCAGAGCTGTGCTCCCAGGTAAGTCCTTGTCTGACCTGAAGAAGCTAGCAATCTCCTGAATCCCCAGAAGCCACTTGCAACTCTTAAAGATGCACTGTCTACCCCAGAGCCACTAGGCCCCATGATGGTCAAGTATTTTAAACATCTGAGCTGATAAGTGCTAGAAGCAGAAAATATACACTAAAATTTAAATGCACAAAAATTAGATGTTTTACTAAACTTTTAAAAATATTGATGGCATATTGAAATAATGTTTTGGATATAATGGATAAAATAAATATATTATTACATTTTTTCAAACATTTATTTAAGTATACTTATGAGAAAATTTAAAATACCAATTATGTTCATATATCATAGTTTATATTATATTGCCATTGGACAATATATTACCAAGTTTCCTGCTGCTATAATGACATATCAAAACTTGATAAATTCATCAAGAAGTATATTTACTTAACTCACAGTTCTAGAGGTTCAGGGTGTCGCTAGCATCAGCTCAGCTCTGAGGACAAGATAATAGAAAGAAAACATCACACCACCAAACAGGAAAACAGAGAGCAATTCAGAAATCAAGGTCAGACTTTATAAAATAAACTTGCATTCAAGAACTAACTCATGAGGAGATGCCTCCAAAGATCCAAGGGCCACCAACTGTCCCCACCTCTTAGTATAGCCTTACTGTAAGGAACAAACTTATAACACATAAGCCCTTGAGTAGATTAACTCAAACCACAGCATAGAGAAGGAAGGTCATCACCTGGCATTGTGCTGTCTTATGCACTTAAATGCTAGCACTTAGAACGCTGGCAATCTTAGCACTTAAATATTAGAGTACAGTGCATATTTTTATTTTTCTCTAGGATGTGTTGTTCTCATCTTGCTTCTTTGCACTATATCATAGTAAGGCTGACTCTTAGAAGAGTATTCCCCAGGTTATCATGACACCTGGATAAGGCTACATTTGGCCAATAGGAGGTATTACTGGGAGATTGAAGGGCAAGAAGAAAAGAGGTGTCAGAGTGCTTCTCCCTCTTAGCTCATTAGGAGAAAAGCTGGTAGCTGAGCTGAATGCTCCTTTTCAACCAGGGATTGTTTTCCAGCCACTCTTCCACTTTATAGGATAGACAGATCCTCCAATTGATGACAGGGGACTCGGGCCAGAGTTTTATGGATGACATTTCCTAGGGTCTATATTTTCAAGGCTTTCTTCTTTCTTCTTTCTTTCTTTCTTTCTTTCTTTCTTTCTTTCTTTCTTTCTTTCTTTCTTTCTTTTTTTTTTTTGGAAGGCACATGGGCTACCCATATCCCTCAAAGTGGAAGTTATCAGCTTTGGTTTCCCATTAGAGCTTTTAAGGAGCCTTGAAAACTGTCTCTGTCTAAGACTAGCTCGAATCTAGTTGGTCTGACTTGGAACCTGGACAATGATATCTTTAAAAAGCCCTCCAATAACCTACAGTGTTCAATAGCTTCATACTTTGGCACCTTCTGCTTTAGTGATTCCCTGCTTATACCAGGGAGCTAGCTGCCAATCTGAACATAGATTTCCATGAATTTGATAGCTGACCAGAAATAAATGTTCTTCGAAGATGTACTTCTTTCTCAGATTTTCTAGAAAATGTTCCATTTCTCACCTGGGGACTTCCATGCACCTTTCTTGCCATAGCAGCACACAGTTAAATGACTCCTCTTCACCATGGCTCAATATCTTCAGTTCTGTTCCAAGTGAACTTAAGCAAATGCTCAGAGGAGCTTGGATTTAGTATTGGTCAAACTTTAAATGTGAGTGCTGCCTACTGAAGCCTCCTCATCCATGCTAGCTAGTATAATGTCTACACATGTCTAAAGCTCCAACTGTGCTATACCCTCTCCTTTATTAAAACGATATACTTCAGTTCTTAAAAATCAATAGTTTGTCCTGCGAATAAACAAGCTCTCATTTTATAGAAGACTAAGGGAGGTTCTAGTTCTGATTATTCCTTTATTCACGTCACATATACTGTTTCTATAGGATCTGAGGGACGAAGAATCCCTTTAATTTTCACTCATGATTCTAATGCATTCATAATTCTCCCTTTCATATTTGTGTCTGTGTGTTCCAGTCTACAATGTGACAATGCTCACAGACGTAGAAATTATGGAGGGGCTGTGGGCATCTTGCACACATTCTAGGACTTTGGCTTTCCAAATGGGAACTTGTGAAACCAGGTGATAGATTTATGTTCATATCTTAAATAGGCCACCCAGTCCCAGTATGAAAGCAAGGTGACAAAGAAATACATCACTGTTTCCAACAGCTACCTTGGTGTACTCATTACTCGGTGGAAAATAGACATGGCTTGTTCATTAAAAGTCCCTTCTTCTATGGAGAGTCATTTGAACACTGTCTCATTTCAAATAAGCCAACCAACACCACAGAGACAAACAAACAAAACAGACCTTTCCCCCACCGAGTAGCCTCTGGAAAGCAGTGTTTCTCCAGTTCAGTTTGCCTATGTCTAGACTGTCATAGTGAAGTATAACCTGCTCAGAAAATAGTCTCTTGTCGGGGGAAGAATTATCTGGGAACTTGAACTAGAAAGAGGGAGAATGGGTGAATATTTTTAAGAGAACTTACAATTTGCATGAACAACATATTGATTGTCACTTTGTCACCTTGAGAAACCAATGGCCAGGAGTACAGGGCCATGGGATGAGCTGTAGGTCATCTCCCTACAGGAAGAGGGTCTTCTTAGCACAGGAGAGTTCCAGCAACAGGAAAGGAAGTGGTGCCAGTCTGTAGCTCAACTCTCAAGGTTTGACTGGGATTAAAGGAAGAAAGCTGATGTTACAGAGTGCCCATGGGGACCTAGAGATCCAGTTTTATTCTGCATTGCTTGGTCCCTAGTCACAGACTTTCACTTCTCCTGGCTCTGTGGTCCTCTACTTTCTCATCTGTACTTCCATCTTATCACCTGGGCATGACTTACTCTACTGAGCTTTTGGGTCATCCAATCTCTTAATTTTTTTTTCCTCAGTCATTCTCCTCCCTCAAGTCCTCTAATACTTTGGCACAAGACACTGTGGATAAAAACTTGTATTTTCCAGCCACACAGGAGCTACACTAACACAGCCTGCCATGGCCATTCTTGACCTCGAGAACTATTGAAATACCCTCAATGCTATCTTTCACCATCCTGAGTTCTCAGGGACCACACTCCCTGAGTGTAAACTCCCTTTCTCTCTTCTGCAATGGCTCTGAACAGCTGCCTTATTTCTCTGTGTTTTTCCTTCTCCTCTCTAGATAAGCGGTATATGAGAATAGCCACCTCACATTCAGAAATATTTTGTTCACAGATAGAATTTTTGTCTTCTTGTAACATTACTCAGATTAAATCATTACTGTCAAAGTCAGAGGTAAGACCTGGAGAAGCTGAGCAGATCACCAGGGAGCCAGATGAGCTACTCACACTATGACACAGAAACACAGAAGCCCAGGGTATTGCCTCCCTAGCTGACAAAATGAAAAGAACCAATGAGTTCATGATACATATTTTTGACAAGCGCAGCTACCAGGAACTCATCTGCAGCTGATTGCCCCTCCCACCATCAACTTTGGGAAGTTTACTTTGCACTATTTTAAGCCCACACTGTTAGGAGAAAGTCAAACTAAATTTCTCATGAGATTTCTCAGAGGCTTTGTGTGATTAGGTTGTCAGAAGCATCAACTGGCTTCGCTCACTGCTGAGGCTAGCTGGGGTACACTGCAAGAACCAGCAAGAGTGGAGGTGATGCTCAGGAAATCCTTTGCTTTCACCTTGTGTAGTGAACAGAATCTCAGATGAAGTCTTGGGGGATGAGGACTCTAGTCCCAGTCTGCTGTTGACTGCAGTGAGATCACCTACCCATACTGTCCAATAGTAGTATGAGGCTATGAAGTGCTTGAAATGTGGCCAATTCCAAATGCGGTGCCAAAGCAATACACATGATAGGCTTCAAAGACCTGAAATAAGAATGTAAACTATCATACTTGTAATGTTCATATTGACATTTGTTGCAATGATAGTATGCAATTTTTGATAATTAGGTTCAATATAATTCTTAATCCAATGAAAATATTTTGAATTAATGAATCATTATTATCATTAAGGTAATAATTTAATAAGATTAAATATCATTAATTTAATCTATATGTTTCACTTTGTTAATGTGTTTCCCTGAACATTTAGAGTGTTGCATGTAAATTACATTATACTTCTATGGGACAGCACTGCCACTTGTAAGTTCACACTGCTTCACTAATTTGGAGAACTGGGTACTTCAGAAAGGGTCTTCAGCAAGCAGTAATTTCTTTGCATGAGCTACCTCCTCCAAGATTCACTTTCTCCTTGGATCCTTTTTAAATGTTTTCGATGATCATTGATGAATGTTAAAAGAGAGGAGGCAGGGCATGGTGGGAGTAGGGTTTCATAGCTCGGCCTCTAAGCTGCTTGGTGTATAAGCATGAAGACATGAGTATGATCTCAGCAGCCATGTAAAAAGCTGGGTATAGTGTATGACCCACTCAAACGGGTGACTCCCAAGTGACAGACCCTGTCTCAGAAAAAAGAAAGGATAGCTGCTTGTAGGATGATATCCAAGATTGACATCTGACCAGTGTGTAGCCACACACACACACACACACACACACACACACACACACGCATGTTACTATTAGGGAATGAAAGGAGATCGGAGGCAGGATATAAGGGAGGGTAATGAAGTAAACATGATTAAAGTATGTTACATGCATGTGTGAAGATATCACAATGAAACCCGTTGTTTTATATGACTAACTGTGCTAATAAAATATATGAATGTTAGAGAGGAGAATACTGGACCAGCATGGTAGAAAGAGGGAACCAACACTGCCTCAAGTTGTTCTTCAATCTCCTCATGCATGTCATAGTACATAAGTCACACTCATGTACACAAACAGAAAATAAGTGTAATAAAAAATAACGAACTCAGAGCATTTACCAGGTGGGTCTTGTATTGGCATTCACGTGTTATGCAGACACAAAAAGAGACCATTTCCTCAAGCAGCTAAGGTGAAGACATGTAACACAAATCAATTACTTATCATACGAAGCCTTGTGGGATTAACTACCAGATTAATATTTCTTGTATTTTAGCATGTACAAAACCTCAACAGAACCAGAGCACTTCTTTGAGAGGCCATTATAAATGAGAAGTTACTGTAAAAACAGAAACGAAGAGGAGACTGCCATTTTTATTTCTCCCATAAGTAATTGCATAATTGTGGGAAGGGCAGGTGAGCACGGTTGAGCTAATGGCCTTATTGGTGACACCGTGTTCCTTCTGGGCCATTAGCCTTCCCTCTGTGCATATTTCCTCTACCTTACCTCCAACAAAATTTGGAATGTTAGATGGTGATACCCATTGCTCTTGTTGAGCCATTTTCTCCTAACTCAAAAGTGGAGAGGCAAGAGATCATGTGAACAGCTCCCTAGACAATGGGGTATTGTGTGAGAAAACATTAACAGCAAAGGACAGTAAAGGGAAGAGATGCCTGATATTCCATAGAGAGAGAGAAGTGGCTCAAGCCCTCTGGCCTGGGGCCTTCTAAGCTCTTTATGTATATCCTATTGCCCTGTCCAAGAACAGATGCTCCTTCTGCCAACATGGCCCTACCTTCTCAAGCTTCTGTAGGAGCTGCGGTGACAGATCGATTGAACTGTCATTGTGCTATTCTTGATTCTTGAAAGGAAAACAAAAACAAAATCCTTTTGGGGGAAAAAAAACCACAAACTGGCCCAAATCCCTTCTCTCCTTTGGAGCTCTCCTCCTCAATAATTCAGGAAATAACATCTCAGAGGCTCTCATCTTGGCCTATGTGATGTTTTTAAATCCTTCTAAATGGCTAAGAAGGTAATGCTTTTCAGTCATTTTCTCTGTGCAGCCCTCCCTTTCCTGGCAGAGACAGTGTACGCAGTCTATTAGAGCATTTTTTCCTTCATATAATGGCACCAATTAAATTACCTTGCAGCCCGACCTTAATCTGGCAGGAATGATTATTCCATGAAACAGTTAGAGCTCTAATTGACATGAAGTGCCTGCAAAATATGTCTTTTGCAGCAACCCTGTCAAAGTCACATTGATATGCTAATCCCTATAGCTGGCAGAATCACTTCATAAAGAGAGACATTGAAAATTGAATTATTTCAATTTCAGTACCTAGGAATCTAGTGATCTGTCTGTATATGTAACTAAGTAGGTGCAATACTTTATATGGGTAAACAGCTGTACTAGGGTGTTGCCATGGTAACTGCTTGACTCATGGCAGTTGTGTTAGTGATGAAGTCATTAGCAGTGTGAAATGTACTTTGAGGTTGTCAAGTGTAACACTCCAGGAATATTTCATCAGTATTAGTGGAGCCTTTTCATTTACATAATTTAGGCTTTCGCACATGATCTCATTATGGTACAAGAAAGGGGTGCATTGTGGGGCAATTGTACCTGGTTGGGATGAATCTCCATTATGCCACTTGATTATTAATCTTTCTCCTTAAATAGAGCTTCCCAAATAAGTCTTATGGGAAATTGATAACTTCATTGGAACAATGATGCCGAAACTGTGTTAATTCGGGACAGACCAGGCTGGCCATATGTTGTCCATGCAGTGAGAAACCGATGTAGATGAGTACCGGGCTCTTTAGATGTACCATGTACCTTGTTGATCCTGTAAGTTCGAAAAAAGAACTTTGAGGTCAGACACTCTCTTGAGGGAGTATCACTTTCCTATTCATCTGCTAGGGCCTTAATGATCCTTATGATAGCGTGCTATGCAAGCATTTCAGAACCAATGACAAGTTTTATTGCTGTTCTGCCCCACCCACTTCAACATGATTCAACTTGCAATACGTCCTCAAGATTCAGTCTGAATGATGTCTGGTTGTTTCACAGAACCATAACACCCTGGGCCAGAGCAGGAAGTGGAGAAGAAAAATTGCTAGAGCAAGCTGCCTGGCCAGCTGAGCTGGAATAGACAGCTCTGTGCACAAAGACTGTGCCTGAGCACAGACAGTGGAGAACAGGCAAAGATCCTGCTGTGGACTCAGGCTTCTGGACACACACCACCCATACACATGTGAACCCATATTTGTACGCATGAGCCACAACACACATACATATCAAAAATAAACTGAAGAAGATTTGTAAAGCTGTTTAGGCATCAATTGCAACATTAAACGCTTTCCACAGTTTGGCCTGCTGTGCACTTATGAGAGTTACATCTGAGTTTAGTTAGCTGTACTATTGTCTCTTTTCATTCATTCATTCATTCATTCATTCATTTATGTATGTGTTCACTTTTAATAAGATTTTAATATCATACATTTCAGGAAGTGTTCTAGGTGCCAAAGAAAAAGAAAAGCACAATGGGCAAAATCTTTTCTTTGTGGTGTTCAGTTTAATGGGAAGATACATATTTAAAAATATGTGTGCAAGTACAAGAACCAGAAACAATGAAACAGAGTAAGAGGATCTTTTCTAAGTAGATGGGAAGGGTCAGGCAGGTTCAAAGAGCCATTTAAGCTGAGAACCAAGGGAGGAAGAGGTCAATCAAGGGAAAATAGAAGCAATTACATTTCACACAGGAAGCAATTTTAAACTTCTGATACTCAGGCTAGAGTAGGATATTGGGACCAAAGAATTTAAACACAGTGGTCAAGATCAAGGAAAGAGTCTCACCCTCTCTCACCCTGGCAGGAAGAATAGGTACTAACTGAAAAGATTCACTGTGCTCACCATAAGGTAAGTGCCATCTAAATAGGATGAGAACCTTCACATTCTCTGAGGATGTAAATACAGGCCAAATCACAACAAACTACCCACTTTTCCTTTCTAAGGGTGTATATGTATATATATGTATATTCACATATACATATTCATGTATACCTATGTGCATACACATATACATATATGCATATAAATGTATGCATATATACATGCATACATATATACATTCATAGGTACATATATACATACGTACATATATATATATATACACACACACACATTTGAGGGGCTATATAATATATTTATATATACGTGTGTGTGTGTGTGTGTGTGTGTGTGTGTGTGTGTGATCCCTCAGTGTCTACAGGGATTTGTTAAAGAACCTCCATATACACCAACATTCAAGTATGTTCAAGTTAAGTCCTTTATAAAAAAGGAAACAATGTTTGGCTATAATCTCTGTATATTGTTCTGTATATTTTAAATCATTCCAGGATTATTTATACCTGCTACAATATAAATGTTATGCAAATAATTCTTATACAAATTTAGGCATCAATTGCAACATTAAACAGACACTTGCCACAGTTTGGCCTGCTGGGCACTTAGGAGAGTTACAGCTCAGTGTTTATTCAGCTGTTCTATTGTCTCTTTTCATTCATTCATTCATTCATTCATTCACTCATAAATCTTTTTCAGGAAGTGTTCTAGGTGCCAGAGAAAAAGATAAAAGCATAATGGCCAAAATCTTGTCTTTGTGGTGTTCAGTTTAATGGAAAGATACATATTTAAAAATATGTGTACAAGAACCAGAAACAATGAAACAGAGTAAGAGGATCTTTCTCAAGTAGATAGAAGGGGTCAGGCAGGGAAATAATAACAAGAAAAAATAGCTTTACATAGTCACTTATATATGTATGTATATAGAAAATCAACTAGGTATTAGATTTTACTCAGGAAAATTAGTTCCAGGTTATATATAGGTAAAGTCTAACCTAATGTATTTTTCTTCCCTTAATTTTAGGTGTAGATTTTTTGTAAAGAAAATACATTGCATTCTGTTGAGCTTTGTCAGCACACACTGTGAATTACTGTTATTACTTGCTATTATATTGCAGGCTGGAGAGATGGTTCGGTGGTTAAGTGTTTGCCATGCAAGAGTGAGGACAAGAATTCCAGCCCCAGAACCCATGTAAACACCAGGTGGGCAGAGTGACCCAACTGTAATTCCAGGCTCAAAAGGCACAGATCGGGGATCTCCACAGTCAGCTAGCTAGGGACACAAGCCATATCTATGAGTTCTGTGTTTGATTGATGGACCCTACGTTCCTAAACAAGGTGCAAGAATGACTGAGAATGATCAGGCACATCAACCTCAAGCTACTGCATGTGTGTGCACACATTTTCACATACATCCCACATGTATGTGCCCACAGACATACACACTTGCACTCATACACACCCTCAAGAGCAATAAAAGGAAAAAGAAAAAAATAGCTCTGCTTATTCTGATTTTCTTTTAATGAGTGGATTTGAAAATGCACAAATAGCTGTTATTTATTTTATATCCTCTCAATTGAATGTCATGGTCTACAGAGATTTCTGAAAAGTATGTATAAACGATAACTAGCATGTAATACAACATACACTGCTGGTTTTCCACACGAAAGTTTTTGCAGATGTTGCTATGACCTGAAAACAATTCCTTAGGCCAAAAATATTTGATAACACTTTTGTAAAAAAAAAAAAAAATACACAATACACGTCTACATCTTAAAAACTTAAAATCTTGCTTCAAAAATCAAACTAACCTGTGGGTGGGTCCTAAGGACCAGAGGGAAAATCTAATACAAATTACCCCAAGTTCTTATCTTTATACTCGCAGCTAGTGATCTCTTAACCTTAATCAAAGAAGTTTCATTTTGAGGAGATGGCGTTTAATATGGAGGTCCACAGTTGATCAGAGTACTGAGACTAAAAGTCTATGGAATACTGAGCTCTAAGTGAGACACTTGTATTATATACCCTGTCCGGGACTCAGAGATCATCATAGAAGAAGAGGTAGGAAGACTGGAAGAGCCAGTGAAGCGGTGGGTATCTACCTGAAAACAGCAGGTCATTGCGTATATGAATTCATAGCAGCTATGACTGCATACACAAGACTTGAACAAGATCAAGTCTGCCATATTACCAGCACAGATTGGGGAGGGGCCTATGAAGTCATTCCTAGCTGAAGAACTATTAGGAACTTATGTTTGTTAGAGGAGGGGATGCCTTTCTTCAGGCACAGAGGCCCTGAGAGGCCACCCATGCACCTGTAGAGTGCTACACTCATGCACATACAGGCAGCAGTAAGTAGACTCAGTATTTTTTAATACAAATGTGCAAGTTAGGAGAGAAAAGTAATGGGGGGATGGAAGAGGAATTAAAGGGGGAAATGGGATGTGGATTTCATGAAAATACATTATATTCATACATGAAGTTCTCGTACAATAAAAACTTAAGCCAATTTGTTTAACTTTATATTCCAAAGTTTGTTGATCATAGCCTTCTCTTTCCAACCTCTATTTTTTTTAACCAAACATTTTTTAGCATGCATAAAATTTAGTTTAGGAAAATCAGTTCATTTTAAAGTTTATATTTGATACATACACATTTGCTTTGAACATTGGGATGAGTTCTTAATGAAGCATCATATTTATCATTTAATTCCTTTATTCATTTGTCAAATATATACTGATTACCTCCAGAGGGTGGGTAGGAGGCTGAGAGATCAGAAGGAAATTGGCTAATAGGAAAATTCACTCTCTCAGAGCCATGTGGCAAGTAAAGATGGAATTGTGTCCCCAGGCTAGGCAACACTTGTGACACAGTGCAATCTCCTTCCATGCTTTTATGGACCAATGGAAGATGGTATTATGTATACATATGATATGTGTGCATCTGTGTGTGTATGTGAATAATGGATTTAAAAAAAAAACTTGTTTTACATTATCCATTCACTGTGTATCTCCTTTAAATGTAATCAACACACATTTTTTGAAGTATATTTTCCTGCAAGAGAGGAACATCTGTGGAAATGCAGCTGCTCACAGCCCTCCATGTCCCCTCTCCTCTCCACTTGCAGTCCTGGTGGTAACAGTAACCACAATGAACATCATTTAGGGGTAGCCATACAGTGATGTAAAATTACTGGCTCAGAGCCATGCCTTCTCTGCACTCCTCTGTAGCCTCCTGTGTCTGAAAGGGAGAACTAAGAGTCTGTTACATTTTCCTAGATATGTTTCCTTAGAAAAGGTCAGGGCACAGCCAGCACTGGATAAGAATCAGCACATTTCTCGGAAGTAATCCCAATCCTCTCCATCAGTCCTTCCAGCGAGGCATGTCATGTTCTGCCCATTTTTGCAGCCTTATCTATCCACAGCCTGCCTTCTTGCCTTGATAACTGATTTCTGCACCATTAATCGTGTTGGCTATGGAAACTATCTGAAGGACCACAGAAGTAGGCAAAAGACTACATATAGACTTTTCCACTTGGCTGTCTCTTATCCAAAAACAGTTTGTTAGATCCTAGTTTTCAGCCATCCAATTACAGGCTATTGAGGTAACTTCTATGTTAACTATCTGTGGAATGGAAGAAAGAACTGTACAAGACATAGGCAGCTATTGTGAACACAAGACAAGAGAAGGACTAAGTGAGGAGGAGACGCTCCCTGTTTTTAGTCATTGTTGTTTAACTGTCTTTGTCAAAGTAGGTTTAGAATTACATTTTGGAGACTTGCTCTCTATTTGGGTTCAATAAGCCTTCAATGGATATCAGACATGTTATTCAGTAAATATCTGTTATCTACCAGGCTTTGCACAGGGCTCTGGGCGAAGTGAGGGTAAAGAAGCTAGCAATCTTGCTCTAAAAGGAAGCACTATAGAATAAGAGACATCAGAGTTTATCCCTGAACTATTTCTTGGTACGGGGTGAGATAAACATGAATCTAGGGGAAAATAATTTTTGCCTTCCAAGTGACCTTTAATTTTGTTTCTAGGCAGAAACATCAACCAAGTAGTAAGACATATTGAGATCTAATTGGATACAAACTTGACAATCTCATTTGAAGCTAACCTGATTACAGCATCAGGTAGCCAAGTATGAGTTGGATTTTTCTGAGTTAGTAAGCCAGTGTCTTGAGCCTCTCAACCTTCTAGGTAATGCAAATTGCATGTTGGATAGGGCAATCAAGTCCTTGGAATTTTAAGTGAAATCTGTCAAAGATAGAAGTCCTTGTATCTCGCTGTTCTAGGCACACCACACCAGTTCCCTAGGCCCATTGATAAAAACATGGTCCTCAACTTTAGTTGCCAATGAAGCAGAGGAGGGGGGTTGTTTTTGAAGTATCGTGATGTCCACTTCTCCATTTAGGGAGACCTATAAGATAACTTATTTTCTGATGTATTTTTCCCAGGGCAGCTCTCATGAAACTGTCAGTGTCTGCTGACTGAGACATTCTTCTCCATTTCGAATATCTTAGAGTTTTTTTTCATGTTTATTATTTACTTTATGCCTCTTTGATGGCTTCTTTTTTGAGGTCTTATAAGAGATTTTGTTGCTGAGTTAGGAAGCCAGATGTGAGGCCTTCTATTATCCTGTCTCTTGTTTTGATTTAAAGTCGCATGATCCCCTGTGGAAGAAAGTAATAAAGAAACAATGGTAGAAGAAGGAAGGAATATGGGAAGATGAATAGGAATCTACTTCATTAGAGAATGAGAGACAGATATTGAGTATAAACAATCAATGCAAAGATCATGAATGGCATCTAGATAGTCCATTAACACAATAATGCCTTATTAGAGGACTGTACTTCTTAAAGGTACAACGAGCGTTGGCGCACAGTCTAAAACTCTGATTCCTTTCATATGTTGTCTAATTCAGTGTAATCATCATCTTTTATGTATTAATTACAGCTTAGTTTTGTAATTAGAATGAAAGGAAGAGCTGACATCCTATCAGGCCAGATTTGATGAGTAATTTTGAGGCAGGATTCTTATCTGAGATATTTTGAATATCACATTCTCTAAGGACAAATGTAGATGAAAGTGTTTTTTAGTTACTGTGAGTAGACTGTACATGAGGCCTAGCTGCTCTAGGTAAGAAGTGTCCTACAGAGATGGATACAGCAGGGATCCAGAAAGGCCTATTTCTAATATCTATTCCACTACCTACTAACTGTGACTCCAGGAAAAGTCAAAAGGCTGTCTTGGGCATCAGTCGCTTTATTTTTTAAATTAATGTAAAATTAGACACTTGACATACAATACAGGATTATGGGGAGAGACTCATGGGATGATATACATAAAAATACATAATTTAAACTTTACCAAACAAGTATTATTTCCAGTCCGTAAATGACCAGAAAAGATGTTCTCCACTGGATGAATGGATCCATCCTGGTCTAATTCAGTGTCAAGATAAGACATTTTTAGGCATAGCAAGCACCCAGTCCATGGGACAGGCAAGGTAGCCTAGGTGCACATGGGCATCACTCTGAAGGAGAAGCTTTACAACCCCAATTAGGAAACAGATGAAATGTGGCAAGCCATTCATTCAAAGGGTCAAAATAAGTTCACCTTGATGACAAAGAAGAGTTTTAGACTTCCATGTCTATATATCCATTTTAAAACTATATGGAAAAATCCTTCAGAGACAAATTTGCTTAAGCCACACTCAGAGATCTGTATAACATGTAATCATCACATAACACCTTCTGAAGATAACTTTCAACAGGGCAAAGGCTCAGCTTCCCAACTATGTATCATGCTATGTAAGATAGTGGAGGGATAATTTAAGATTTAGAAAAGTGTGTTCCTACCTTTTCAACAGTGAGACATCAGTCCTTTGTAGAGCTACGTCTGGAAAGCTACATCTGGAAAACAAGTCGTACAGAGCATAGAGGGAATGCTATGATACTGTCCACTTCTCTAAAAATGTTTTTCTTATCTCCTTTTTCCCTTGATACAAACTTAATCAGGCGGCAGGAAAAATCTAGGAACTCAGGCTTCCCTTATCAATGGGCATGTCAAAGTAAACAAGCAAACAAACAAACAGAAAAACTGATGGGCCTGTTCATTTGTTGGTTCTGTCCTGATTTGATTATTTCAAATTAAAATTTGTTTTTCCTGAGGCCCATTTAACCCACCTTCTGTTTCCCAGCTCGTGCTTATTTTTTCTTCCCCATGTTTAAATTAGTAAACCTTATCAAAGACCATCTGTCTACTGGATTTCGACAGAGGTTAAGTTACATTAGAGTGTAATTAATGTTTGAGTACATATTGACACCAATTTAATTATGAAAACTGAAAGTTAAATAAAAATACCCTGTTTAATCTCTCCTGAAATCAGCCTCGTGTGTGGGTTTCTGGTTGAGAAGGGGTATGGAGTTTCTCTGACCTAATTTAGTGGGAGGAATAAGAGATCTTATGTCTCCCAGAGACTGGGGCTCAGTTCTTGCTTTTCAATATGACACCTTTCTCATCCTCAAGAAAGAAATCACCATAAGGAGTTTTCTGTAGTAATAGACATGACCTGGAGCTGAGATGCTTGACCAGTCAGTTGCAAAATTATCACTCACTCCTCTTTCCCTACCCCCAAAAGTACATAGCTCCAATGGTACTTTAGGAGCTAGAGATCAGAATATCTAATAAAGTTCAATCTGATCCTTCTTTCAAGCCCAAGGGTAGCTTTCTTGTACCTTGATTACAAGGAATAAATTCTATTCCTTGACACATTAGGAATTTTCTCAAAGAGATACAGTGTTCAACTGTAGTCCTAAATAAATGATATCTACCCACTTACTCCAAGACTTCTCAGTTCTTAATACAGAAACTAATGAAGTTAAATTTGAACATTGCAGTAGCTGTGGATAAGGCCATGCTGCATGCTAAGAACCCCCTTTTCCTTAGCAGGCATCAGTAGTTGAACATGAACAAATTGCTGGTGTTTCACTTAAAAGAGGGGAGTTGTGGAACAAGGTTCCTCATTCCAGGCTGCCTCTGGTCTTTGTTGGAACCGGGCTAGTGCTATTTGATGTAGATTAGATTTCAGGAAAAAACAAAACTGCAACATGTGCATTGTATGGAGGGGTGGGGAAAGAAAGAAAGAGAAACTCCTTACCATAACACCCAGTTCTTCAAAAATCCATAGACCACCCCCTCTACCACTCCCTTTGACTTCTATTCTTGTCTACCAGAGCCAGCTGTGAATTGCTGCATCTCAGCTTGCCTTCTAAAGTTCTCCACCAGATAGAGCCTATGCTTATGGCTGGAATGAAAGACAGCTTCCTAGTTTTGCATTACTTTTACCTACTTGGCTGGTAACTAGATGTGTGGCTTCACTTTATACATTTTTGGCAACAAGAGGAGATGCATTGATATTCCTATTAATGATATGTCTTTGAAATTGGGCCAAGGTTGGTCAAGAAATATTTCAAATGAGAAGTCTAGGAGATGAAAAAAGCTTTGACTAGCTCCCCATCCCTACTGTCTGCACACATAGGATGAAGCCCTTTCTAAGGGGACTTCAGTTTCCTGTGTGTTCTATGTATACTGTGTCCTTGCAGTGATTTGCAAAGACCTGAGAGTTAGCAATTGTGTTGTCTGCTCTGAGCTACGGGCAGTAAATCTCAGTGGACCTAAGCTGTGCTCCTACATTGAGACTTATGCATCTGTGGGATCTCTACTACTTTTATAAGTGGTGTTCATAGAATGCTGAGGCTAAGACCACATTTTGTTAAAGCTTTGGTTTTTATCTCTCTTAATGTTAATGATACTGAGTACATGTTATTTATTGAGAGTCCACTTCTATTAGAAGTGTCTATTCAGATCACTTGACCATGTTTTAATTGATTGCTCAGTATGTTCACTGTCAAATCTGCCCCATACACATTGGAAACATTCATTTTTTTTGCCAGATGAAGGGTTAGAGGCTTTCTCTACTGTGTAGTTGTCTCTTTGCTCTTTTGGCTGTTTCCTTTGCTGTGATGAAAACGTTTTAATCTGATGTAGTCTCATTTGTCAAGTCTTTATTCTGTTCCTTATACAAATCAGGTACAAAAGAACATTCGTTGTCTATACAAATTCCTTCAAATATTTCGCTTACGTTTTTTCCTAGTAATTCCATAGTTCTAGGTCCTACATTTAGGTCTTTGACTTGGAGTTGAATTTTATACAAGGTACTATATGGAGTCAAGTTTCAATCTTCTGTACATGGCAATTTGGGAATATTTCTAGAGGAGTGCTCTTTCTCCCAACATTTGCTTTTGCCATCTTGGTGGAAAATCAGTTGACTATAGTTAAATGGTGTGTGTGATAGTTTGAGTGAGAATGACCTCCATAGGCTCAAATATTTGAATTCTTGGTTCAAAATTGGTGGAACTGTTTGGGAAGGATTAGAATATGTGGCCTTGTTGGAGGAACTGTGTCACCAGAAGTGGGCTATGAAATTGCAAAAGCCCACCCCATTCCACTTAGTTCCCACCCCCCTCCTCTTACTCTTTTGCTCTTGCTCTCACTCTCACTCTCACTCTGGTTCTCTCTTTCTCTCTCTCTCTCTCTGTCTCTCTCTCTGTCTCTCTCTGTCTCTGTCTCTCTCTCTCTCTCTCTCTCTCTCTCTCTCTCTCTCTCTCTCTCTCTCTGCCCCATGCTTGTGGATCAAATGTAAGCTCTCAACTACTGCTTCAAGTGCCATGCTGGCCTGCCTGCTGCCAAACTTTCCACCATAATCCCCCAAATCAAGTGCTATATTTAATAAATGTGGTGTTTTTTATATGCTTGGCCTAGGGAGTGGCACTTTTAGGAGATGTGGCCTTATTGAAGTAGGTGTGGCTTTGTTGGAGGAAATGTGTCACTGTGGGTATGGCCTTTAAGATCTTTGTCCTAGCTAACTGGAAGTCAGTCTTCTCCTATCAGCCTTCAGATAAAGATGTAAAACTCTCAGCTCCTTCCTGCACCATGCCTGCCTGGATGCTGCTATGCTCCTGTCTTGATGATACTGGACTAAGCCTCTGAACCTGTAATCCAGTCCCAATTAAATGTTGTCTTATAAGAACTGTCTTGGTCATGGTGCCTATTCATAGCACTAAAACCCTAACTAAAACAATAAGTGATCTTGTTCATGTTACCTTGCTTTCTTCATGGCAATAGTGACAGTAACTAAAGTGATTTCCTTCTGGGATCTATGTTCTGTCTTTTAGGTCCCCATGCCTGTTTTTTATGAGTGTCATGCTACTTTTTCACTATGATTCTGTCATATGTCTTGAAATCACATAATGTGATGCTCCAGCTTTGTTCCTGTCCTTCAAAATCACTTCTATTATTTGGGTCTTTTATGCTTCCATATACATTTTAGGTTCATTTCCCCTCAATTCTCTGAAGGCCACATTGGTATATTGACAGGGAAGATTCTCTCTGGAACTCCAGGTAGAGATTCCCACAAGGGTGGGCACTGAACTTCATAACAGCTAAATATGCTTCAGTGTTAATATTTTTTAATCCTATCACCTTTGATTATAGATTTGATGGACAAATTCAACTAGAACGTAATGATATCAAATATGCAAACTAAGTAGTAATATACATACATTAACAATATTTTTATAACCAATGATCATCAAACTTTTTCATTATTTTGTCTTCCATTTCTTTCCTTGCTATTTGTAATTCATATTATAGAGGCTTATTATTTATTTGAAAAAGATGATTTGAAAGGCATAACCCACAGATACCCATAATCACTCCACAGTGCATATGTCTAAATGCAAATGAAGACTTCTATCTTGACCCAAGACTTGGTTTGAAAAGGTGGTTGATTAAGATATAGAGAGCTAATGGTATACCATGGTAGACGCCAAAGAATTTTAGAACAGGGAAGTTGGTGAATGATAAGGTAGTGAGCCTGGTTATTTGGAAGATAAGATAAAACTAAATTGAATGTGTAGTAAGAGGACTTTTATGCCCACAATTCTCTTTTAAGTTCCCAAAGACCTATAAATTTCTTAATATTATCATTATGTTCTAGTTGAATTTGTCCATCAAATCTATAATCAAAGGTGATAGGATTAAAAAATATTAACCCTGAAGCATATTTAGCTGTTATGAAGTTCAGTGCCCACCCTTGTGGGAATCTCTACCTGGAGTTCCAGAGAGAATCTTCCACTTGATTTTTCTTTCAGTGACCAAGCACATTGCTTCCTGAGGTTTATGCTCCTTTTGAATGGATTCCACCATTATGGGACACACACATACATACATACACACACACACACACACACACACACACACACACACACCCCCCACCTTTCTTTCTGATAATTCTCTTCTATCCTCCTTTCCATTCCTGAACTTCTCCAACCAACTAAGTCTCTTTCCTGCCCTACCTTGCCTTACCTTACTTGTTACACATCCACCAGACCTGCTTTCTGCTTATGCCACCAATGAAACCAATCTTTGCTACTTTGTGAGTTCTGCTTCCTTCCACACTTCTCCAAACTTTTCTTCCACCCTTTCAACCCCTTAAACCCAGATAAGAGAGTAAGATTGATAAAAAAGGAAAGGAATAAAGTCAGGGGTCGAAAAGGGGACAATTCTATCATCAGACTACTTCCTGCTGGTTAAGGTCGTTGAGTTTGATCTTCACCATCAAGATATCTAATTTCTTCTTTTTGTTTCCTCTTTGCACATGACAACTCTAAAAACCACAATCAACAACAACCAATCAACAACTGACACGCCTCTAGCATTTATAGACCCTCTGAAAAGACCACAGAATTCAAAATATCACAGAATGACAGAAACAATCTACACTTGACAAAACCACACCTCTGCTAGAGCACAAGGCAAATCATAGTCAGCTGCTGTGGACAATCTGAAGCAACTCCATATTCCACACCTAGGTTGAAACAAAATATATTCTTATAATAGTTCTGAGTTTTTTAAAGAAACCAAAATCCCAAAATTCTTGCTTCATATCAGCCTATGGCTTCTTACTATACTAATTGCTGTGTGTAGCAGATTGGTTTTTTTTTTTTTTTTTCTTCCTGACAGATTCTTCTCAACCTTATTATTGTTCTGAAGTCATAAAACTGAAAACTGCATTTTTATGACTCCAAATGACCTTCAAAATTCCAGACTCCTACTTGACTATAATATTTTGGATCATTAATTTCAGAGAAGGTATTCTGATGTATAATTTTATTAAGTTTCTGAGGATTTTAATACTATGTTTCTAAATATGATGAACTTCCTTCCACCAAATTTTAATTAGGGAGCATATTAAATCCTCAATTAATGCTTGCAGTAATGCATTTTTAATATCCAATAACATTTGATCAGGATCCTTCCAGAGGGAGGGGATGGCATTATAGCTCTTTGGTTCTCACTGACCAATAGAACAGCCTGGTCTTCCCTTTGCCATTCTGATTTATCAGTCAGGATTTCAATTTTACTCTTACTATTAGTTTTCCTCTGGAGTGAGAGGCCATTGTTCTGCCTCTGAGTGGTGTGCGGGAGAGGAATGACATGGATTTTCTGAACAAGCCAGGTCTGAGCACAGGAAGGAACTTTTAAATGTATGTGCTTTAGAGATACTTCTTCCCATTATAATCTATTTCCCCATGTATAAGAGTAGTAACATACTTAGTGCAGGTGTACGCACACATTTCCTATAATACTCCAAGTAGTATGTCTCCGGAGTATTTTAGTCTCCGGAGGCCATCAGTGTCTGTCACAGATTACTGACTCTGTCATTGTAGTAGAAAAGCAACATAGACAATATGCAAATGATCAAGGTGACTGTATTCCAATATAACCTTATTCATGAATACTGAAATCTTAAATTCATACAATTTTAAATGATACAAAATGCTATTCCTTGTCAAAAAAATACTAGATATGGTAGTGCATGTCTAGAGTAGTGCATCCCATCACTGGGGAAGCAGAGGCAGGAGTAAGCCCAGTGTAAGCCCAGACCCAGCTAATTAGTAAGATCGTGTCTTAAAAAGTCAAGAACTATTGATGTAGCTGCAAGTCGCCCAGGGCCAGGTGGATTCAATACAGAATTTTATGACATCTTTAAGGAAGAACTGACATCAGTACTCCTCATTCAAACATTTCTCTTTGAATTTGTATTCCTTTTATTTTTCTGAGATTAGACTATTCTTAACTCATTATTTTGCAAAGCACATAATTTTCCAATCCCAAGTGTATTAGTCACTTTTTTCCCCTACAGTGATAAAAACACTATGGCTGAGGCAACTTAAAGAAGAGTTTATTTGGATTTATGGGTCCTGAGGTATAAGAGTCCATGATGGTGGAACAGAGTCTCAAAACGTGGCAGGCATGGTGGTAAGAGCAGGAAGCTGAGGGTTCACAGCTTGAACTCCAAGAGTGAAGCTGAGACACACACACACACACAGAGAGAGAAAGAGAGAGAGAGAGAGAGAGAGAGAGAGGGGAGAGAGAGAGAGCAAAATGACAACAGTCTTGACTCAAATTCTGCCTTCAGTGACATACTTCCTCCAACAAGGACACACTTCCTACACCTCTCCAAACAGCGCCACCTGTTGGGGACCCATCATTCAAATGCCGGAGAAACCTAAGATCTCTTCCATCACTCCCACTAAGTCACCAGGAGGAAAGCCTGCATTGACAAGGGAAGCAGTTCCTTCAGCTGAGTAATGAAGATTCAGCTAGATGCCAGCTGAGTCATATGTCCTTACTGCTTCCTTCCTCCTAAAACACGACCTTACCTTTCCCTTCAGAAGAGCAACTAAAAATAAAGCCCAAGCAGCCAGATCATCTTTGGAGTGCTGACAGGACTACTACAGCATAGAAGATAAGGGTTTTACCCACTGTAAGCTTGACCACAACAAGAAAGAATTCTTCTCTTTGAAATACCTAAATCTTCATGCAGAAAAATCTTATCCCAGGAGAGCCAATCACAGAAAAAGTCCAGAGATGACAGAGACAAGTAATATGACAGTGAGATGCAGACCATGTTTCTCTGTCTAAATTAGATGCTTGGGGATGAAGGAAAGGGATAATGGGGAAGCAGACTTGTCAAAAGAGCAAAGTATGTGTGCACACATGCCTCTGTGTGTGTGTGTGTGTCTGTCTGTCTGTCTGTCTGTCTGTCTTAATGGTGGAATCTAGTCAGAAATAATATGATCTTCAGTCAGCAGTGTGTACATGGCTACTTAAAGTAAACCAAGTGGAACCTTCTGTCTACCATCCTGTCAAGGACCCAATGCTTATTTTTCAACAAGGAGGGAGAAGACTGTCCAGCACCTCTTTGGTTCGTCATTCCTTTCATAGAGAGGTGTCTCCCTCATGCTTTTCTCAGCAAAGCCTTACCCTTGCAATAGAGACAAAGTTGGTGGATCCTGTTAAGCCAAAAAAGAGTTGTTGAAAACCTCTAACAGAACAAAACTGGAGAAATTAGGCCTTGATAATGGTAAAAGGCAACACTTATTTAGGACTTACTATGTGCCGTGTGTTTCTTTGTATGTGTATGCTTGCATAGAGGTATATGTGTATACTGTATTTTTTTCACTTAGAGCACTCAATTTGCAGATGGATAGGAAATGACTTATAGAATCAAAGGCACCTGTCCAAGACCACTGCCTCCTAATTGTCATGATCTGAGTTTGAATCCAAGGCATCTGGTACCATAGTGGTATCAGTTTTTGACCCACTGTACTCTTGGTTGATAAACCCTGGAATCTGGAAGGAAACAAAATGTACATAAAGGGCTAGCCTGAACCACTGCATCACACAGGCTATGATGCTGATGCCCCCCTCTTTGCTCTGTGAGAAGCTGTTTCTCCAGTCATATGCTTTGCTCCCCTCATTCACAATTTCCTGGTAGGATAGCTCTCACATCCTGAAATCTAGGAGATGATTTTCCTGAGAGTGCTGGCTTGCCTCCCTCCGGTCTTCTCAGGTTGCCTTGCCATCCCTTGTAGTATGATTTCATCCAGATGGCCAAATAATAACTTCATTATAAAAATAATTGGTTAGCTAAAGCTAATATTTATGATTCCTGACTTGAGATTTTTCTTTCTCCCTGTTCTGAACAGAACAAAAACACAACACTTTAAAATCCCACTGCAGCCTTCTGCTGCTCCCTGTCTGTTCCCCGTGTCATTTGCGTGTTCCCATATATGTAAACAGCACCAGGAGCATTTCAGAAAGGGTTGGGAAGGACCCCCAGGCCACCATGCCTCCCTTCTCATCTCTATGATCATATTCCCAAGAATGCTCTTCAGTGGGTTCCGCCTAAGGTTTAGAGCAGTGCTTCTCAACCTCCCTACTACTAGGACCCTTTAATAAAGTTTTTCATGTTGTCATGACCGCAACCAGAATATTATTTTGTGCCGCGCACGCCTTTGATCCCAGCACTTGGGAGGCAGAGGCAGGTGGATTTCTGAGTTCAAGGCCAGCCTGGTCTACAGAGTGAGTTCCAGGACAGCCTGGACTACACAGAGAAACCCTGTCTCGAAAAAAAAAAAAAAAGAAAATTATTTTGTTACTACTTCAAAACTGTAATTTTGCTACTGTTATGAACTGTAATGTATATATCTGATAGGCAGGATAGCTGATAATCACACCCCATGAAAGAAAGGGTCATTGGATCCCCAAAGGGGTTGTGACTCGCAGCTTGAGACCTGCTGATTTAGAAATTTCTAATAGTAACTGGGAGGTTCGTTTATCAGGAAGGTCTTAAACCCCTCTAGATGCTCTTGAATTCTTTCATATCTTCTTCCTCTAAAATTACAGTGTATAAGGTACTTAGATGTTGCAAATTTTTAAAGTCATGTTCTTACAGAATCTTCATTATTCCATAGTGAACAATTCTTTCAAAGGCCCCTTATATGTGACACTTGGTTTCCCAATCTTTCACTTTCTCACTAACTCTTGGGGTCTCCTTAATAGTGATGATAATCAGTAGGATTATTAACCTTCTCATCCATCCTATGAATGGGAGAGACATTATAATGATTGCCATTGTATACATGAGGACAACAGTAACTTGAAAGCACCCATGACATTTTTTTTTTTTTTTTGAGATAGAGCCTCCCTATGTCATCTTGGCTGACCTGGAATTTGCTGTATAGACCAGCAGCACCTGTGATGGTCAGAGAACAACCCCTGGTTGTTGGTGCTTGCTTGTCCACTATTTTCTGAGACAATCTCATAACAGCTGTGTAAGCCAGCCTAGCTGACCCACAAGCTTCTGAAGAGCCTCATGTCTCTACTTCCCATAGGTGCATCGGCACTGTGGAAACATGTGTGTGCTACTGTGTCCAGCTTGGTTTTCACTTGGAATCTGGAAACTGCAACTCCATTGATCAGGCTTACACTATAGCCAGAGTCATCATCCCAGCAGCCCACTTGACTTTAAATGGACCTTGAGTTTCTTTCTCAAAATGAACATCGCATTAATTCTGCAAACACTGAGTTGTTGTCCTTGAGCTCCCAGTTCTCTCTGGTTGCCCTGAAATAGAATTGTTAGATGGCAGAGCATGAGCACTTTTAGCTCTGTGGGACTTTGCTGCATCATTCTGCACACAGTGATGATACCTAATAACAGTGAATAAGGACTTGCAGGCATGCATAGTCACCACGCTTAGCTGTACCTGCTCTCCCAGCCTAATAAACATGCTCATTATTGTCTTGAACAAACGAGCCACAGCATAAACTAAAATGCAATGTCTTTGGCGGCAGTTAGAATCTGCCCCACTGCCGTGGGATGAGAGTCTCTATTTCCTAAGCATTGATTTGTGAAGAGTACTATCTTAGTTGCAATGAGCTACTCACTGGAAAATACATCTGAGTTTATTAATCCTAGTAGAGAGACAACTGCAGGGGGTTTACAATTTAGACTCAAGTTATTTTCATGAATGTAACTGACATGTGCATCATGCTAGTCTACATAACAGCAATGCATGGTCACATGGTTCTGTTAGACTGAGTGGATTCCACACCGTCAAGGTGCGTGCCATTGAATAGTAATGAGGAGGGTGTGGCCTATGTAGACCACCACCAGTAATAACCCAGAAGGACAGAGGGTATGGCTGGAGTTCAAGTCATAGAAGTGAAAAGTCAACCCAAGTTTTAAAATTTGCTCAGAGTTGTCTCTGGCCAGTCTTGGCAAGATTATGAATACTTGCTGACCAGGTAGGCTTGGGTAGATATTGATATTGAAAACCTAAGCATGCCAGCTAGCACTTAATACAGGAAAAAAAAAGAAACCAGGAGGCTATTGGGGGTCAGCAGACCAGATGATAACAGGCCAGTTCTATTGAGCCAGTTTACAAGTAAATAGCACAGATAAGGCATTGGCATTTCCCGTGGCATTTCTTATTGACTCAGGGAAACACAGAGCATTGGCTTCTCAATAGATCCAGAAGGTGAAACCGGCAGGTGCAGCCTGTGTATGATCTGCTGGAGGCCTTCCAGGTCCAGACATCTTGTGGTACCTAAGTAGCAATGGTAAGCCTCCATCCCAGTTCAGACTTAGTATCTTTAGTGAAGAGATAGAAAAAGGCAGTCCAGGCTTTGTATGCACAAGGCCTGTAATAACAGGATAAAGCAAGCATATGCTAGAGAGTCTGTGGTTAGGAATATCAACAGCAAAAACTGAGGAGCCTGGGATGATGAGCAATTCAGCTGACTCTCACCCAATAATAGAATCAGCACACCTAGGCAGCACTACTATATCCTAGTCTCTAAGCAATCCCAGCTATGTGTCTCATTTAATCCTCTTGGTTTCCCTGGGAGATGGGAGTATGTTTATCCTAGATTCACAGATAGGTTAAGATATATGCACAATTATCTGGCAGCAAAGCCAAACTTTGGACTGAGGCAAGATGGTTTCTAGTCTCCCAACCATCACATTCTACTCCCATTCTAGACTCTAGGGATTCCTAAGTAGAGGTTAATTCAAAACTGATAGCTCTAAAAACTGTCCAAATGTTTGGCACTGTCACTACACATTCAGTTTTGATGCATTTGAAATACTTAAGGACCTTCATAGGTGGGATATTGTACACCTGTAGTTTTAGCCACCAAGAAGGCTAAGGCAAGAGAATTGCTTGAGTCCAGGGGTCCAAGACCAGCCTGAGCAGAGTAAGCAAAAACTTAACTAAAACCTCCTTACACAGTTCTGATGTTCATACATGTCCCTTGTCTGCTCTCAGTAGCTGCTTCAGTTTCTGATGAGCTATCTCCAAGGAAAGGACACAGCCAATGTAGGGTGTATAGGGTGAATCTGGTCATTTTGTGGCTTAGCTGCTGAAGAAATCCAAGAACGCTGAGGTGGGAAGAGACTGGCAAGTTCTACAGTAGGCCAGACCATGTGGAACGGCTGCTGAGTCAGAACAGGGGAGGCATAAAGTAGGCCATGGACTCCAGAGTCTATCCAGACGATAACAGATACCTACAAGCCACAAGGCTGAGCACATGAGAGCCTTGTAACTCTCTCTGGCCCTCTATGAGATATAAGGAGTCAACAAGCCCACATGAGATGATCTTTTGGAAGCAGGCCCAGCTGAAGGTCCCAAGATGGTAGTTGTCTGGCTCACTGGAGAGACCTTTACAGAAGACCAACGCAAGCATGGTAACATGGTGATTAGGTTCCAATTCTTGTTCTGTCACAAACAAGCTGACCAGCTATGGGCAAATTTGTTCAATTTTCTGTTCTTGGGTTTGTTTCTAAAATGAAAAATAAGAATAGGATTTCTCTCATTGAATGAGGAATTATACGTATAACAATCTTTTCTCCTTGGTTAGTAATACATAGTAATCCTTATTTTTGTTGATAGGAAAGCAAAATTTAGTATGTGAGCACTATGAGGGACCATAAGAGTTCAAGATTTTTCCTCTCTCAAAGAACTCTATTCTCTCTGTTCCTCCTACAGGCTACCTTTCATGTATAGGAAAAACAAAATAACAACAACAAAGAAAAACAGAATGAAAAAAAAGAACCCTCTGCTTTTTTCCAAATGACAGCAGATTGATTTTCAATGAAAATGATGCTAATTGCTGGGTATTTACCCAAGATGAATTTCTCTTTGATGAACTATATGCTGCTTTTCTGAAAACCTAGCCAGATCATCTAAATACCAGGAAGTGTGGGGTAATGCAGCAAATTGGGGGAAAATGTGTATCAGAAAAATTATTGCTACAAAAATATTTTCAGTAAGTTTGTTCCCTTCATAAACAGTGCGAATGGAACGCCTGAGCAATCAGCTGAGAGCCCGATCTTCGCTGTGAGCTAATTGCCCGTCTGGTTAGTGCAGAATTTAATTTGTGCTATTGTGCAGGCAAGGCTGAGAGCGTGAAATAAACAATGTGTGTTAATTTCACGTTTTCCAATCTACTTAGCCAAAGAGAGAGCTTGGGCTCCTCTCAGGCCTCGGCCTACCCCCTCCCAGAGCTTCTCCTCCTGGATCCTGGATTGTGTATACTAGTCGTAGAATGTGTGCAGATTCAGATGTGGGATATTTGTTCCAAAACTGAGGGTTCAGGATAGAAACTGGCCCCTACAGCACTGCTGACCAAGGGCACATGAGGTGAATCCTTCCCATCCTGTGCTGGAGAACATTCTTCCAATGACACCTGCTGACACCATGCTTTACTTTCTCAAGTTCCATGACAATTTGGTTTCCTAAGAAGTGGCTTTCACTGGGGCAAATGGATAGCTAACTGGCTGTCAACTACATTGAGGGTGCTCTTTGTGTAAGGGGTATATTAGGAAGACAGAGAAATGGTGCTCACTTCTAAGAAGAGCTTTCAGAAAGATTGGGTCTCCTTTCTCTCCCCACATTTGTCAATCCAAGGATTCTCAGGTAGCAGAGGTACCAGTAGCGCTGCAAGAAACTTCTCTTATAGTCTTCCTTGGGCTGGATGGAAAGAAATCCCTAAGACTCAACTGCTTAGGTCACAAGGGCAATCATCAATTGACCTAAAGACCTAACTCCCCTGTAGTACTAATGGCTTTTCAATAGCTAACTTGTCAGCAGAAACCTGAATCCAACTGTCTGCATTCAAATTCTCGATTTAGAGAGGTAGTATTTTGCAAGCTACCTATTCTTCTCGGTGCCTGTTTCTGCACCTGTAAAATAGAATAAATGACATAAAGCCTAAAGATTACTGAATTAACACAAATAAACTCAAAACTCTACACCTGTAATATGTATGTCTTCTATGAACATTAGCTGTGATTAGCATTATTATTAGGGTATTCTAAATGTCTAATTTATTCTTATCATATAATTGTGTGTGTGCTTTGGGGGGGGCGGGGTTTCCTGTTGCTTAAGAAAGGGGATATTGTCATCCTCCTCTGCCCACCTGACTTAATTTCTTTTTTTTTCAACAATCCTGTATCAGTGCAAAGCTGGAAAGAAAATTTCCGGAAGTTCTCTTTTACTTGAAACAAAAATAAAAAGAAAGATATAAATGTGTTGATACCAATCCCTGAAGTAACAAGAAACCCCATGAATTGTCTGTTTCCCCCTGTGACCAGCTCAGGCGTGATACCTAGTGCATGTTGAATGTGTTCTGACTCTATACCTGACTCAGAGAACACAGAAGGTCTTCAAAGCCTCATAAGCAAATGAAAAGAAGTCTCTCAACCCTTTGATCATAGCATAACCAGAACTTTGCTTTTAGAGATCAGGTGTCTTCAGGGTAATTTGACCATAGATGACATTTCTTTTAGAGAAAGAGGAAACTAGGTCATAATAATATATGACTACATACCTGTTATAATATATTATGGAGCCATCTTACCCTGATCCAGGGAAGCTATTCTATGTGTTTTCAGGGAAGCTATTTCTATGTGTAAATACTAGGCAAGTCCTAGTTAAGGTTCTAAACCCAATATAAAAAGATGTTTCTATCCTCAGAAAAGCCATAAGCCCTAAAAGGAGTGGCATGTCCATTATCAATCAACTTGCTGTTGAATTGTCATCCTCCAGTTTGGAATGACCTCTGTTGAAAGCTTATAGTGTATACCAGGATGTTCAAGGATAATGGAGGATTGAGGGATATTTTTCCCAAGATCATATAGCTGGAATGTGACCTCATGTCTTGATTTTCTTCTCTCTACTATGTAGATTTATCCTTCTATAAAATAAGGGATATTTGTTGCCCTAGTAAACTCTCATTCGTTTCCTCTTGACAATGACATGGAAAAAAGAAACATATTCTACGAGGTACTAGATGGGGGTGTGTAAGTTGTAGACGGAAGAACAAAAGTGCTTCTACACTGTTGTGTTGTCTGCTTGAAACTTGGAATCTAGAGGACAGTAATAGTGCTACTAACAGACTACCTATTACATGTAAGAGTTATAAATGGGAGTCCATAGATGAGTGGAACCCAGTACCTTATGGTACCCCACAAGCTCAAGGAGAAATAATTTCCATGAATGTCCATGGCGGATCGCAGGTACATGTGGCAGCTACTGACTGAGTTGCATGGAGCAGATGTGGCTTTGAGTCTGAGAGGTGAGCCAACTCTGCTAAGGGTGGGCTGGTATTAAACACGCAATAATAGAAGCAAGAAGATGAGCCAGCAGCACATTACTGACATCTAACAACTTGAGAGGCTGCACATTGCTGAAGGAGGATGTAATCAGAGGAAGCAGAGAAACCTGCAGTGATCTCAGAGAGGAAGAATTCAAGTGAGGAAGGTATGGGACAAAGGATTCTGGGTAGGAGTGGGGTCAAGATCAAAGAAAGTAAAAGAGGAAATGCACTGTAAAACTTGTCTTCAGGTGTAGACTAATTGGAAAGGTCATTTGCTTTGATGACAGGTCAACATTGACATCCGAGAATAAAGAAGTGTGTTGTTTAGTGCCCTACAGAAGGAAGGGGTTATAGGAAGGGGTACTATGAAGTCATAGCAGTCAGAATTTTCTCCATAGCTATAACCATGGATAGAATCATCTCAAACATTAGCACACCATGGGAAGAATAACCAGAAAATCATAACAATGATGGACAGACTCACCTTCGCTTTCCCTTTAGATTCCCCAAATTTCCCCATCCTCCAAACTATCAAGGCCACTATTCCACAAAAGAAATCCAGCAGTGACCACTAATCTCTGCATACTCTTCCCAGTGTCCAATGTCTGGCTCTACAGAACTCCCAATGCAGGAGTGCTCACCCACACACAGGCCATGAAGGGAACAGATGTTTGCTTGTGACACAACCACTTCTCCAATCACTGGTGGTAAAGATGAGACACAAAGAAAGTTAAGGAATATGAATGCAGGTCCAATTGATCGGAAAGTCTGAGCTCTGAACTACTGCATTTGAATACTGCTTCTAACACTGGTGGCTGATGGCATGCCCTGCTCTCTACCTTAGATTATCATTTTCTTTGCTTGGATCTATCCAAATATAACGGGTCATAGGACATACAGAAATCTGGATAGCTAGAGCATTAAACTAGATGACTAGAACTCGGGGCACATGTGGACACTGTGTCATAAAACAAGGGGGTAATTACTGGGTATCTAGTATGTTTTAAGCATGTAACTAATATTATGAAGCCATCAAAAAGAGCTCAGTCTCTCTAGCCCATGTGGGAGTTAGTTCTTAAGCAAGTATATTTTACAGAGTAAAACATTCAGGAGGGAAAAAAAATCCCATATGCTATGAGAGAGAATAACAGGGGTACTTGTTATAGACAGGAAGGTCAGAGAAACCCCTCCCAAATGTCATTATAGCTGAGATTTCAGAGATGAGTGGGAGCTAGCAACATGTAAGGAGAATGAGACATAGGGAGGGAGGATTTCTGGTCAGAGCCCCAAGACAGAAGAAAATGGGGATTTAGAGAAACACACACCTAGCCAAGACAGCCAGCTGGATGCTTCCAACACTTCCTGTTTGGGAAGGGAGGCTTCTGGAGCCCCTGTGACCCATCCTCTGAATGCCCTGGGCTGAGCAGATGGCTCCCCTTCTGCTCCACCCCTGGTTTATTGTTAATGGCTTTATCCTCAGCTGCAGTGTGAACTGTCTCTTGCTTTGCCCATTTTCTCCTTTTGATCATGGTGGGGGCTCCTGGACCACATGGGCAGCATGGCTCTGGTTCATCTCCTTGTCTAAGCCCCAGGTCCAGAATGGCTTTCATTTGGGTCTCCTCCTCCCCAGCCTCCAAGGGAGCTAAGACCTGGGAAAGACTAAATTGTATACATTATTTCCTTTTTGATTAGGTGAATAAGTAACTTGATTGAGACCCATCTCTTTAGAGGGCGCTGCTGGCAGGCTTCCAGGAATGGGAGGCAGCTGGCTCTGAACACAGAGGGGACAGCAACAAAGGCCTCAGGGACAGACACATGGCTAGGAGGCTTGGGAGCCAGCCCAGCAGACTCTGGAGGACACTGGCCAGAAACACTGGGGGAAGGATCTTTCTCCCCTTTTTGTCTGCGAGAGGGAAGGCTCTGGTTGGGGAGACTTTCTCAGAACTGGATCTGGCTGGACTGTTACAGCTCTTGTCTTCCAGTGGGACAAGCTTCACCTAGAAAGAATGGACCCCAGTTCAAGGAAACTGACCAGTATTGTAAGGCCCAAATGAGAGGGTGTTAGGAACAGTTCCCCAGTGCAATATCTGTCATTTTAAAGAAAGGCATTTGAAAATAGTTCCACATGGCATGCATTTGCTGCTCTTTAATCCAGACTCCTCTCCCTCACCCCAAATTTAACATGTAAATCTTAGCATGATTCTTTACATTTTACTAGAATTATCTCCCTCCCCCCCCGGAACCATTAGCACAGCTGGTCACAGTGGCTTCCCTCCCTACTCAGATAGACTCTGGCAATAATGACCCAGGATATTATCCAGCATGGGACAATTTCAGTACATGCAGAAATATCCTGAGGGATCTTGAGTGATTCACATACAAGCCCCACACCAACTGTGAGAGTCCTTAAACTGGAGGCAGGTAGGGTAAGTTATTTCCTGCCTCTTAGTGTAAAGGTCAAGATTTAAGACATCTGGAATAGGCCTTTCAGTAAATAGTCCTTCCACTCTTTGCTTGATGGTTACTGAACTATAACTAAAGAACTATTCCTTTGAGCTAAGTTATGATGAATGATTTCAGGGTTAAAACATCCCTAAGAAGGAAAACATTTTAATCCAATTTGTCATTAACCCTTTATTTGGGTAGAAAGTAGCTCATGACTACCCCTTGAGAATAGTCTGTAGGGGCTAAAGAAAGGAAGACAGGCGAGATATGGACATGAAACAATCTGATGTCATTTATGTGGCACATTCTAGTCCCAGGAGAGCCCTGGAGCTATCACATATGGCTTCCTATTGCAGCTTCAATTCCTCAAAGTTCTTTTTTATCTAACAGTTTCCTGTACCTCAATAGGAAATCAGGGGGATGAAACTGTGCATGGAAATGCCACCCAGGACAGCATCTACTAGAGTTGTTTTTGAGTATCTCGGCTTGTAGGTAGAAGAAAGGTTAGCAAGGTCCTTGGATGGCTCTAGTCAGTGGGATTTGGCTTCCTGATTCCTAGGCAGGAGAAGTCGTGCTTAGATCCTCCTTGGGTAGGGCCTTTACTCAGCACTCATCAGCATGCTTGCATCTAAGAAACCCTCGTTGCATATTAGAAAAGGCAGGATACAGAGCCAGCTTCTCAGTCACATTGAGCTCAGGGTGATAAAGAAACTGAGAAAGGGAACCAAGGGTCTAACCTTGGATTGAAATGTACACTTCTGTGGAACATTCTTTATTTCTGTCAGGCCGGTTTCCATGCAGATGAAGTCTTAGCACCCAGGCTACCTGAGACCCTGACCACTAGCCTCTACCTGTGTCCCAGATCTTATTTGTGAACTATACTGTAATCCTCTCCTGGTGCATGAACATCATGCTTCCAGGCTCAAGCCAAAGATAGTCTCCTGTGGTGAAAAAGAAAATCTATGGCACCAGAAGAACCAGGATCATAACCCTCTTGTCTGTCAATCTGATGTTTAACATGTATCGTACACCTAGGAAGCATCCAGTAAATACAGTTGAGTAAATGAATAAGTCATCTAGCTTCTGAAGACCAATTCTTGCCTGGATAGACTTTTCCATGTCTCTTGTAGTCCAGCAAACATCTTCAGTCCCGTTCCTCTGATAGAATACTTAATCTGAGCCGGGCAGTGGTGGGCATGCCTTTAATCCCAGCACTTGGGAGGCAGAGACAGGTGGATTTCTGAGTTCTAGGCTAGCCTGGTCTACCAAGTGAGTTCCAGGACAGCCAGGGCTACACAGAGAAACCCTGTCTCGAAAAACAAAACCAAAAACCAAAAAAAAAAAAAAAAAGGTAGAATACTTAATCTGCAGTTCCCACAGCTCATGATGGTGTCATACTGTGCTCACCTCAATCACTGTACAGGGGCATCATTGCAGATGGATTATCAAGAAGAATAACTGTTTTGTTTTGGTTTGTTTTTTGTTTTTGTTTTTTAGCAGTTTCTGTTTTCTCGTCTGCTTTGGTAGAAATACTATCTATCGGTATTAACAACAATAATGTCAATATCAATAATATCATAATACTATCGGTATTATCAACAACTAATGAGATGTTTCCCATTAGACATTAGTGGGAATAAAAGCTTACCTTACTGTAGGTTGTAATAGTTAGGTGGCCAAACTCTTCATTAAATGTTCATGACACCTCAGGCAGAAGTTACCTTAGTGTTGCAGTTTTATAATTATGGCAAAAATATTTAAATTGCTCCGACAAGTACAGACTTCTGAATGTTTGCAAAGCATCATATGTTTTATCTTGTTTCTTGGCACCGCAGCATAATTAGTGTAGTGAAATCACTCTTAAGGACTCTGAACTGGATGATGTCTGATCCTTGGCATTTGCAAAGGATTGAGTTCAAAGCTTTGTACCCTTTGACCTCTGTGCAGGATGGCTTCTTGATGGTGGAGCCAAAGAGTTTCATGTACTATAATCAGATGAATCATAAAACACAAAATCATTCACAAGGGATATGAGAGAAAAAGCCAAGGGGATTCACTCATCTTTCAAAAATTAGACTGCCTGAGGGGACAGTCTCTAACACTCATGGTGGTCGATGTTTGGGTTGTGTTGTTTTGACAGAAGTGTCTTCTTTGTCCCCGCCCCCCCCCCCCCAAGTCACTGATCAGGGTTGCTGAGCTCTTGTTCTTAACAGGCTGACTTTACCATATGAGTTGCAGTCTGGGTGCTAGACCTTTTGATTCCGGAAGGAATTACAGGAGCGTGACGTTTCCACTTTTAGTTGAGTCCTAATGAAGGAATGCAGCTCAAGGTCTTTTGGCTGCCATGTTTCATGGATTTTCATCATAAGATATGACGAGCCGGTTTATTCTACTACTTTTGAAACATGAGGCTTACAGAGGTACAGCAAGTGGCCCAGGGAATCCCCAAAAATTCATTAGCCAAGCTGTGTGGCTACATCACTCTCTCCCTGTTGCTTTCCCATCTGAGAGCGCCTTTGAACTTTTGACGACAGAATCTGAATACATGTTGCATCACCAGTTTCTTGGGCTTGAAGTGAGTGGAAAGCATATGATTTCACATGGAAAGAATTCTGGGCAAGAAGACAGTGAACCAAGGTTCTAATTGCAGCCCTTGTGAGAGAATTGCTTCCACATTCTGGCCCGTTTCCTAATGTTTACTTCAGAGGCTTGGTTGGGGAAAGTTCTATCTGCTCCAAGGACCAACTATATCCAAATCACCTGGGTCTGTGCCTATTTAGGCACATCCTTGGACTTTCTGAAGACTTTTTGAATCAGAGTATGATGGCATGGGCCAAGGAAACCACCACAAGAGACAATATCATCAGGGGATAGTTGTATGTTCCAAGTGCAACAACCACAGACAGAGGGTAAGGTTGACTGATGGACTGCCGCACAGAGATATCATCTACCATCCTTCAGTGTTACTAATGTAATTACTAAAAAGTGCATGGCAAGCAACAACTAGGAACAGACTCTCAGGCTCATCGCCTGTGTTTTTCATCTGTCATCTAACGAGGATGCATTTTAGTTCATTCTACCAGGCACTGTAGTTGTAAACTCATCCTAAGGTTCCCTTGAGCCAGAAGTCCCTAATAGTGGACAGAGAAGAGAATAAAGCCTCTTGCTCCTATATGAGGTAGTGGGGAGGTAGTGGGGAGGTAGTGGGGAGGTAGGGAGGGAGGGAGGGAGGAAGGGAGGGAGAGAGAGAGAGAGAGAGAGACTATAAACAGCAGTCCTAGAATTATCCTCCAGCATTGCTCTATTATAGAGGAGAGCTGACACAGCAGAGTCCGGGGATGCTGTGTGTCTGCAGTGTGCTAATCACAGAGGCAGGCAGGCTAAATGCAAAGAGAACATTTGCACAAACAGCACCTGTACTGAGCACTCATGTGCTATTTTTAGCTCTTCTGTGAAGAGCAAAGGGACGTTTGGAAAGTCTCCCGGGGGAGGGGGTGCAATTGGTAGGAAGATGGGGATGTGTGGACACAATCCATATGTCTGACTCTAATGCCCTAACAATCAAGTCATTACAACCTTGAGGGGTCTTTTACTTGGGATTTGTTTTGGTGTTGGCTGAAGGCAGAGTGCTGACATAGAGGTGCAGGAACTGGGCACTAAACAAAGTCATGCTTAGCAGCCAGTGGAATGCTCAGTTGCGGAACACATATTTAAAAGTTTTCAGGATGTTGAGTGTAGAAAACAGAAGTATGATTTGTTCCTAGGGACTTATTTTTGATAGCTTAAACTAGAAATAAATGACAATATTTTTATTTTGTTTATTCTCTCCAGATGCTATGCATAATGTCCTAGTCGGGAATGTCACCATTACATTCGTGGATACAGTAAATCATGTTTTAGTGTTGGATATGTGTTGTTAGGTTAGAATGGTTACAGCCTAGTACTTGGAAGTCTTGATGAGTTTAGAAATAATACAGACTCATAACACCAAACTTTAGTTTCAAGAAAGGAATAATAGTGAATAGTATCCGAAGTCTTTAGGAAAAGTTTCTAATGGTAGGTCTGTAGCTAGGTTGCTAAGGGCATTGACTCATTCCACATTCAGGAAAAAAAAAAATGTAGCTTCCATAGCATGCTGATACCTGGAGTTTTGCATCAAAATTAACACAATCAATTTTATAAATGTTACAGTGACTTAGTTAGGGTTTCATTGCTGTGAAGAGGCACCATGACCAAGGCAACTCTTATAAAAGACAACATTTAATTGGGGCTGACTTACAGGTTCAGAGGTCAGCTCATTATCATCAAGGGAGGAAGCATGGCATCACCCAGGCAGGCATAGTGCTGGAGGAGCTGAGAGTTCTACATCTTGTTCCTAAGGCAAACAAGAGAAGACTCCCTAGGAGGGTCTCAAAACTTTCCCCCACAGTGACACACTTTCTCCAACAAGGCCACACTTACTCTGACAAGACCACACCTCCTAATATTACCACTCCCTGGGTCAAGTATATTCAAACCATCACATACAATTTGATCTTTCAGGTAGATTCATAACACATCAAGCCATTTTCGGATCTATGCACCTAGCAATTAGGAAGTTGCTGCTTCTGCTGCTGCTGCGCTGCTGCTCTCCTCCTCCTCCTCCTCCTCCTCCTCCTCCTCCTCCTCCTCCTCCTCCTCCTCTTTCTCCCCCTTCTCACTTGCCACACAAGGAATATTGAGTTGAATTGTAATGGCATATCTAGACTATCACATATAAACAAAGGAATTCTTTCCAAACCTACTGTGGAAATTTCCACAGCTATCTCTACAGACAATTGGCATAAGACCTGGTTATGTCACTGTCAGGTTTCTGTATTGTATCTGAGAACCTGTGGCTTTTAGAATTAGGAGAATCTTCAGTGCTTTCTCGCATACCAGTTTTGTCTACCAGGTCTTTCCCCTGTGTCAAACACCATCCTTTAGGGGCTTGATCTCCGCCAGCTGCTATATTCATTCTTAATATGCTTGCTCATAAAGATTTAATAAGTTTGGTGAGGGAAAAGAGAAGAGGTGAGGGAACAGAGATTAATCACTACAGCCTAAATCCAGCCACTTTTCCCTCTCTGCTTCTGACTATCGTGGCACTTCAAAATTCTGCTTTTTGTTAGTTTAAACCCTATACAATTTTCGGGGTTTTTTTTTTGTTGTGGTTTTTTTTTGTTTTGTTTTGTTTTTTTGTGGATCTAAGCAGTCAAATATTATCAACCTAATAGGGTTTACCTAACAGCATTGAATTGATGTGTTCCGCAGCTTGAAGATGCACTATAGCACCCTGGTTATTTCCATGCAGCTACCCGTGTTAATTAAAGTTCTTGTCTCAATGGGTTTGTTTGGCTAAGCAACTCCAAATACCAGTGTGTAGCTTGACCCCTCTGCTCGACCACCACTACCCAAAATGCATTGTGGTTTTTGAAGCTTTGGTACTAGTAGCCATTAGAAGCAATGGGCTTTCTTCTCACTCAGTAGCTCATTCAGGCATGGGAGTTGTCCTAAACACTGTGTAAACTGCATGCAAGGGGAAAAAATTAAGTTTAATGGCAATGGCCAAAGGACAAATGAGAAAAACTGAGCATAGTGCCATCTGAAAGCACAAAGACACTGTACTTAGCGAGTTAGCTGGTATATTCCTGTGACAAACGTAGGCATTCTTCCCACACAGTTGAGCTGTCCAGTAAGTAGCTGGTGGATCCAAAAAAGACATCTTTAAGAATCCCAGCAGGGGAACCATTGTACCAGAGACAGGATGCCCCATCTCTAGTCTTTTTTCATGCTACATCTCAGAAAAAGATAGGGGTCCTTGGTGCAAAACCAACTCTGATCCAAGGCTTTCTAGTCTTTTCGATCCCTCCATTAGGTCTCCAACAATCCTATTAATCCGAGGCTTGCATTTCTAAGTTCCTCATTCTTTGTTCCTTCCCTAAGGACTATAAAAGTAACCAAAATGAGAAATTAGGAAAGTTGGAACCTTTTCTCTCCATCCTGGCTTCACCTCATTATGTCACACCCTGCCAGCTTGTGCAGGGCACCAGTCAGCTCCTCTACCCTGAGGGCTGTTATTCCAAGAAATTCCAGCAAGCTCTGGAACAAAGACTGGCAGAAAATAAAATTCCCTGTCTGGACTGAACATCATAGAGATTAGCCAGGGGAAGGTTGTGAAAGTTGTTTTGAAATGCTACGAATATTTTATCTCCTGACCCTCACCTCCACGGCATCCCTCCACCAAACCGCTTCACACAGCATCCTTACGAACGGAAGTGTGACCTTTAGATTGAGCCGTTGTCTGTCGCAATGCGCTGGAATATGTTTCAACATGGTAACTTGAGATCTATTTACTAAACTGTTTGGCACACTCAGCATGTCCTGGGGGAATTGTTGGCAGGACCTGCCGTGTGTTTTTCACTCCTCTGTGATGCATTACCAGACATAAGGTCATCTCAGTCTAGCAGAGATGGGTGCTGCACAGGGCTCATTACCTCGCAGCAAGCCAGCCAGATGAGGCCGTGGGATGTTTTCTCTTCATCATTCAAGCTTGAAAGGAAATTGTCAGCCTCCACTTGCTCTTGAAACAATGAAAATTTAGGTGACAGTGTTCTCATTAGTTCAGTGAAAATGAAGGATTCTAGGTAAAGATGTCCCTCCCCCACTCCCCAGGGTTCTCTGCAGCACACTAATAACTCTACCCTAAACCCCAACCCCCAGCCCCCATGCCAAGCATAGCATTGGCCTAGGCTTTGGAGGAAGACGATGACATACTTCTTTAGGAAGAGATTTTTGTGATGCAAAGATTCTGAGCTGGGAAAATGGGTATAATTGAGATGCACCCTGGCTCCTCTCTGGGGGAAATTGATAAACTAATACTGTTCATTTATGACTTAAAAGCATTCATATTATCATCCAGCAACTGTTTCATTAGGCTGGTAAATACTCTTCCCCAGGAGAAATACAAGCAAAAGCATCAAGTGTATACCCTAAGACTTACATTTGCATTGCATCTTCTCATCAAGAAAAGCCTAGTGAGTATCTGATGAACCAATAACACACAGAGTTAAGGGAGAGCAGATTACTGCTCACGTTTGTCTAGCGATCTATTCTATGACACACACATGCATTTCTCACTTGACCCTGGAGTAGCCATGTTTGATTGTCATGCTCAGCATTTAGGTTCCGAAGTTTCTGGTTCTGTTGTTTGTTTGTTTTAATAATTTTTCATATGGCAGTCAATATCAGATAATACTGAAGGATTCATTGAATAATCATCTAGAAACACCATGCCTTTTTATTGAAAACACATCCTTGAGTGTTAAAAATTTCAGAAAAAATAGTGATTCAAATGAGTGTTTTAAGTCTCTGCTTTTTATAAAAGCTTTAAAGCAGTAGGGCTGAAAGTCACCTCATCTGCAGTTCTGGTGAGTAGAGGCTGAGTAGGGCCTTGCATGGCTTTATGAAGGGAACTAACCTTGAAACCCAGGGGCCCAGCTATCCTTTAACACCCTATTATATTTCCTACTTCATCCCACGTATATAAGATCCGATTCGATAATTAGTGCTTCGATTGTGGCTTAAATATATTTATAGAAAATGCTGAAGGTGATTCAATATCTACCTGCACCATTCTAGGTTGAGGTTGATGTTTAAACCTGATGGGACTAACCAGAGTGACCTGTGGTGACTGGGCCAGTCAAGCCCCAAAGCCTCCTGATACATAGGGATCTCCTTTTATACTTTCCTGACATTCTTTTTTTTTTTCAGAAGAAGAAACTTTCAAGATTGTGCCATTGGTTTTAATCCATATTTTACTTCCTTTTAGTCAGAAGGGAAGATAATAATGAGAGGTACTTTATCTAAAACATGCCTACTAGAAGAAAGTCTCCAGATGTCAGTCACTGGCTCTGGGCATTTGCACTGAATACAGGCTCCTCCTAGTCTCAAGATTTGGCTCAGATGCTCAACAGTGATCCACTGCTTCTCTTGCAGATACCTCCTTCTTTGGGGTTTGTTTGGGACACTGGGATTGAACCTATGGCCTTGAACATGATAAACATATGCTCTGTTTAGTCAGGGTTCTCTAGAGCATCAGAACGGAGAGAATACACACATTCACGCATGCGTGCAAGTGCACACAGGGCCAGTTCCAGGAACATCCTACACCAGTCCCTGATCAGGGTTCCAAAGCTCCATGATGATCTCATATCTGAGTGAGTGACTTTGGCAGTTTTGATTTCAGTGAAGTTTTTGCATGGGAGTAAAGGTAGAAGCATGACTGTGGAGCTCTGGCTTTCCTTCCAGGAGCCAGTGAGTGCTTGGAACAGCAGGGCTTAGTTTCTCTCTTCTCTCTGCCTATACTTATCTCTTTTGATCCAGTGACACCGGTATTTAATGGACTTGGTGGTCGTTCAGTCTCTAAGAGAAAGAATGTGGGGTTGCTCATTTCTCTTCTTAATAGAACAGATTCTATCTAGCATGCCCTTGATTTGAGTATGGCTCTAACACCACAGTTTTCTATTTTAAGCTATTTGACCTACTTGGTGGCAGCCATAATGTGATTAATGCATTTCTCTACTTCCAAAGATGTCCACTTGGCTTTACTTTTCTATTTAATTGGATCTGAAATACAGCCCAGATTTTTTTATTATGATGATGAAATATACATAACAAAATTTACTCCTTTGACCATTTTAAAGCTCCAAATCAGTGGCAATAAATTCATTCATGATGTTGTACAATCATCACTGATACCTGCCTCCACAATCCTTATTTTACCAAATAGAAGTCAGTGAATAACTGCCATTTCTGCTGTCTTCTAATTCCTTCTCTGCTGCCCACTGGCAGCCTCTATTGTGCTTTCTGTTTCTGTGAATCTGACTTTTTTATATCCATGAAATTAGTACAATTATATGATGTCTGTTCTTTCGCATCTGCCATACAGCCCATTGGCATTTGACTGCTTATGTCATAGCCTGGTCACTTTTGTCATGTCACTGTTTGGATGTGATATCTTGGTGTAAAGTGAGGGAAGGAGATAACGGGGATCAATGAGTTTATAGAAACTCTCTGAAAGAAGCTTTGGGAACTATGGGAATATTAGGTCCACAGCTTTTCAGAACTAAAACCAGGACATGACTAGACAGACACCATGTTTATATATAGCTAAAGATAAAGATAGTGTCAAAGTTGGACAGCTGTAGTCCCTAAAACTGTCTTGAGAAAACCCTGGAAAAGGAAAGGGGTGTAGCTCCATCAGATACCCTCTTTTCTGATACAGAGGTCATCAAACTCTTTGTTTCCTACCATCACTTTTCCTTCTTCCCAGGCATGACTAGTTGCTTCTTAACTCCTGATCCCTTCATGGAAACGTCCGCCTTTGCTTTCTCATGCTGTTTGTCTGCATAGCTGGAAGGGAGTACAGCCATGGGACCTCAGGAAGAACAGCTTAGGGGAAGCAGCTTGTGTCCAGTGTGAGACCACTTTGTCATCTTCCAGCCTGGGCAAGTCCTCCATCCTACTATTGCTAAACATCTACCCCCGGGCCAGAGGCAAGAATGAAGGAGGAAGCTGTGAAAGGCTGCAGGGATGAAAGCATTGTGCTCACCATGAGCTGCCCTGAGGTTATGGGCTGTTGCAGCTGCTCTTGGGCTAAGACAAGGGAACTGGACATTGAGATTTGTAAAGTCCTGGTACCTCCTTTAGGGACCAAGTAAAGTTTATGAACAGGTACTTGGGCAGCATGAAGTTGGAAGTATAACAAAAGCATTAAACCTGTGATCGGGCTGAGAGGAAAAAAAATCCTCCCCAAACTCCCAACTTGTGGATTTCATGTTACATAAGAACACTTAACATTAAGGATGAGAGCTGCTAAGAACTGGTGGAAAATTGGGGGAGGGGCCAAATGATTTTTATGGAAAGCAAAGGAATTATGAAAAGCACATGGCAAGCCTTGTTATTTTTTCTTATAATACGTTCCAAACCCAAACAAACTCAAAAAAAAAAAAAAAAAAGTACATGCGCAAACCTTAAACCATTTTGCAAATCCCACCCTAGATTTCACATTTCTCCAGTGAGGCTCACATTCCTTTATTCAGATTCCAAAAGTAGAGATAATTTGTTCCAGATGTTTCCAAAGTCGACCAGAAGAAGGGCCTAATGATTTTTCCAGAGCTGGAGAAACTGTGAAATCCTCCGCACTCTAATGGAGCATTCAGAGGGAAAGGGAAAGGGAGCGAGCGAGGAGAGGGGGCAGGGGAGGGTTGATGATCTATTTGTTTACATTGTTCCAGCCACGGCTTCTGGACAAGGTCTGCGGAGGCATGTGGATTGCCAGTGTCTTGTTTCCTTTGCCAAGGTGGCATTCAGTTTGTTATGAAGCAGATTGTGATGGGGGAAAAAATGGCCATGTAATTATACATGCTGCAAGATGCGTGAGGGAGCTGATTTCAAAGAAACTTGACTTGGGGTCCCTGGGAAACGATGATGGGGCATGAGCATCAGCTGCTGCACCCAAGCCTCTGTCATATGCCCTTCCTCCCTCACCATTTTCACATGGTTATCAGTTTATATATTATTAGTCCCTCTGCTAAAGGAATAAGCTTCATCCCAATGATATTTGCACTAAGAAGAATGCTTAGACTCAGGGTGCCAGGGCTGGAGAATATCCACCGGGGCAGCCTCTAGGGATGGCCAACATTCATAGAACCAGCAGGAAAGGGTCTTGAAGTTTTTCTAAATTATCGCCTTCTCCCAGACTGTGATATTTACCTACTAGTTTAAAACATATATATATCTTGTGTTCAATATGAGAGGCTATGTTCCTGCACCTCTAGAAGTAGGTCTTCCTCTTCTATGTAACTCCCACAGTACTTGATCAACAATAAATGTGTATTTAGGAGGAAAAAAAACATAGTCTAGGACATGCAATATTCTTTAGCTAATTAAATTTTCAGGCTGCTATTTAAAAAACAAATTCAACTACAGAATAGTCATTTTAAAGGACAAGACATCATTGTTTGTGATTATAGTAACCTACAATACATGTTAGTAATGTCATCATTACAATGCTCAGCACTTATCAAAGTTATACTGTGAGCTGTATATAATGGCAGGTGACTTACATGATATAATAGTTAGCTATGGCCGACAACTTGACACAAGCTAGAGTCACCTAGGAAAAGGGAACATCAACTGAAGAATTGCAAAGATCAATTTGGTCTGTAGCTATGCCTGTGAGGCATTGTCCTAGTTCCTAATTGTTTTACAAGGGCTATCCCACTGTGGGCAGTACAATTCCTAGGCTAGTGAGTCTTGACTATATAAGAAAGATGGCCAAGTAACCCAGGGGGAGCAAGCCAACAAGCAGCATTCCTCTATGGTCTCTCTCAGTTTCTGTCTTGGCTTCCTTGATGATTTACAGTAGCCTCTGAAGCAAATACAACTTTTTTCCTCCTTCATGTTACTTGTAGTCAGTATTTTATCACAGCAACAGAGAAGCAAAGAACAACCATATGTAATGTTCCCTAATCTTGAAAGCAATTCTGCAAAGAGAAAAGTATGATCTCATTCTACAAATGAGCAAACCGAGGTTTGGAGAATTGTCACTTTGGATTTCAGGGACCAAATGTGAGTCAGAGCAGTTCAGCTTATGAGTCCTGGTGTATGAGCTGAGATCACTAAACACATGGGGCTGGTACCAGTTTGCTCAGTGATGCCAGGAAGGCACGTGCAAGATAGTGACTAAGTGTTTATGTTGCATCAAGACAGAGTTTGTTTTTGGTTTTAACCATATTGCTAAACCTTATCTTCTTGACTTGGATTTATGAAATTGTTCACAGTCAAAAGATACATGTAGCCAGGAGTAATGATATACCAGTTATGAGGATGAAAGCATCTTCTGCCTGGAGGCTAAAGAAATGTGTCTGTGTATGTATGAGAGATGATAATGCATGATTGGCAAGATCTATGTAAGGATGTCTATAAAATTTTAGCCATGGTCACAGCCACTGAATGGTAGGGAGTGGTCTTCTATAACTAAGTTAGGATACCCATTTCCCCTAAGCAGGATACAGGAACACAGTATAGTCCTCATGGAGGAATAAACATACACCCTTTTCAAACTCTTTACTTGGATGTTCAATTCTTTACTGTCCCAACAATAACCCCAGTTATCCAGCCTTCCCACCCTGAAGGCCTTCCCATTGCCAACTTCTCATGCTGAAAAAAGAATTGACTTTGAAATAAGATCTCAGGTCAAGTGTATCATGGCCCCTTACTTGATAGCAAAGCTATCCGTAAGTCTCTATTTCTAAAGATAAACATTTAGCTTAACTTGCTGAACTTCTGTCACTGTCATGAGGACACAATTACACACACCACAAACCCCAGACATAAAGTGTTCTATGAACTGCAAGAAGTATATGGTCAAAAGGAATTATGGCATATCTTAAATCCCAGGGAACATGAGGAGATTCATAATGTGCTGGCTGGTTTTATGTCAACTTGACACAAGCTAGAGTTATTTGAGAAGAAAGAACCTCAGTTGAGAAAATTTCTCTTCTAGATTGGCTTGTAGGCAAGTCAGTGTTGCATTTTCTCGATTGATGATTGACGTAGGAGAAACCAGATCACTGTGTGTGGTACCACCCCTGGACTGGTGGTCCTGGATGGTACAAGAAAGCAGACTGGGCACAGAAAGAAAATCAGTAAATGGCTTGTAATATTTACTTGTAAATATTTCTGTATCCAAAATCCCATTAAACCTGCATGCTATATCTTTATCACTTGTCAGTGTAGGTAGACTTTTAAAGTACAACTAAATCATAACTCGTTAGCTGAACAGCCAGATCAAATCAGGTAAAAGAAGGCAAATTGATTTTCTTCTCCTCACTGCCCTTTCTCATCTCTAGTAGATACATCAGAGTTCATAGTTTTTCAAGTCACTTTTAGGTTTTTATTTTAAAGAAACTTTTTTTTTACATTTTCATACAAGTACATATTATATGTTAAGCATATTAGTCCTACAGCACCCTGGTCCCTCTGCTCACCATTCTCCATTCCTGTCTGTCCCCTTTGCTCCCAGGACAGTTTCCCTTGTACCTTCCCATCATGCATGTATATTTGTATACATGACTTTATGCAGCTCCATAAAATCTAGAAGTAAGAAGTGATGAAATGTATAGCATTCTTCTTCCTGTGACTCATTTGACAACTTCACAGACTTTTCTCTTTCATTATTGAAACAAAGCTGTTTTGAATATGCACTATACTTTATAACCATTGCTCTGTGAGGAGACACTTCTGTTGGCTTAGTTCTTTAGCTACTGTGAACAGTTCTGCAATAAACATTGTACTGGTGTCTCTATAGTCCACTGACTTGGGAGTTCCTTGGATAAATATTCAGGAGGGCTATAGCTGGATCATATGGGAGTTTTTTTTTTTTTTTATTGTCTAAGAAACCTCCATTCTGACTTCCACAGTGGCTGGACTAGTTTATATTCTCACCAGTAGTGTACAAGTTTCTTCTGTCACATTAATGACAGAGATTGGGATTTTTTTTTCGTTCTCTCGATCTTTTCTTTCTTTTTTTAAAAATAATTTCTCATATATACCCATGGTGTACAGATCTCTCTCACCTCCTACCTCCCTACTTCCCCTGTATACCCTCCTACATTCCTACAAATACTTCTTCCACATTCATGTCTATTCATTTTATTTGGGAACCCACTGAGATGAATCAAAGTCATCTGTGTCACTGTAGGTTTGGGGCTAATCACTGGAGCATGGTAGACTCAACAAAAGGTCTAAGACTAAAGACAGTGACTCACCTTCTTTCAGAGTCTATAAATAGCCAATATTTCAGAGGCAAAGGTGCGGACCCATGAGCCCATCCCCCCTCTTTGACTGATTGCTCTGCCTGTGGTGAAAAGTTCTCTCTCTCTCTCTCTCTCCTCTCTCTCCTCCTCTCTCTCCTCTCTCTCTCTCTCTCTCTCTCTCTGTGTGTGTGTGTGTGTGTGTGTGTGTGTCTCATTGTGGTCTTAATTTGCATTTCTATGACAGCTAGGGTCTTAGCTTCATTCTTGTTGATGTGATAAAATACCCTGACAGAATCAAGAGAGAATGTTTTTATTTGGTTCGTAATTCCAGGTTACAGTCGATCATGTGGGCAAGTCAGGGCAGAGGGACCTTGAAGCAGTTAGTCACTTTACATCTGTAACAAGAGCAGAAAACAGTGAACTAGTGCATTCATGCAAGTGCTCAGCTCATGAAATGCTGTCACCCACATTCACACTGGGTCTTCCTACATCAATTAAATCAAGGAAAATCTCTCGCACTCAGGAAGACAGGCCCAAGAGATCTAAATAACTCCTCATGGGTGCCGCCTACACTACGTCCAGGCAAGCAGTCAAAACTAATCCTTAGGACTAGTGAAACGGAAGTTTTTCATGTGTTTCTTGGTCATTTGTAGGTCATATTTTGAGAATTGTCTGTTTACTTCATCATCCCATTATTGACTGAGTAGTTTTTTGAGTTCTCTATGTAGTCTAATATTAGTCCTCTGTCAGTCACGTAGCTAGCTAGCCAAGTCTCCCTGTCATTTTGTGGCTCTCTTCACTCAGTTCACTGTTCCTCTCCTCTCCAGAAGCTTTTTAATTTCCTGAACTCTCAGTTGCAGTTACTGGCTGCTTGTCCTTTTCCTGAGAGACTAGAGACCTATTCAGAAAGTTCTTGCTTAGGTTTATTTCTTGGAAGGTTTTATTTCCCTTTTTATTCTAACAGTTTCAGAGTTTTGTGTCTTTTATTTAAGGTCTTTGATTGATTTTTTTACTTTATTTTTGTGCAAGCAGAGTGAGAGAGAGCTAGTGTCAGCATGCAGATATCCAGTTCTCCCCAGCACCGTTAGCTAAAGTGGCTGCCGTTTCTCCAATGCATGTTTTTGGCATCTCTGTCAAAAATCAAGCACCTGTAACTACTTAAGTTTACTTCTGGTCCTCCTTTCTAATCCATTGATCTAGATTCCACTGGGCCAATATTGAGTTCTTTTTGTTACAACAGCTCTATAATTTAATTTGGAATGAAGCATAATAATATTCCCAGCATTTCTCCTCATTTTGGTAAGGATTGCTTTTGCTCTTCAGAGCTTTTTGTTTTACAATATAGATTTTAGGACTGTATTTTCCTAGTTTGAAGAGCATCACGGGAGTTCAGTGGGGATTGCATTGAATCTATAGATCATCTTTGGTAGGGTAGCCACTTTCACAGCATCATTTTGCCCTCTCCAAGAGCATAGAAGATCTTCTGATGTCTTCTTCCATTTATTCAGCAGCTTAATGTTTTCACTGCAGGGATTTTTCACCTCCTTGGGTAGGTTTATTTATGAGCAGTTTTCGAAGCTATTGTGAATGTTATTTTCAAAGTCATTTTAAAAGCACAGAAAATTCTAGCAAGTAGCAGAAATCTTGTTTGGTTTCTAAGGTTAGTAAGTAAATAACTCAGTGTCTTTTTAAAAAGAAAATTCCTTCAGTGTTCAATCTCTGGCATTTTATATACACACAAAAATAAGATGAAATACCTGCACACACACTATTCAACTTGAGTGATCTTCAGACTTGGACATTCACGGTTCATCTACTTTCCTCCATCAAAACCACAAAATATTTTTGTTGTTGTTGCTTTCTGGAATATTTTTGTCACATTAATATCCTTTATCTGCAAACGTGAAGTTGTGGTTCCAGTAATTAGGACTCAGGTCAAGTTTGGAACTGAACTGCAGACAGTAGATGAGATTAAAGCTAAGAAGCATCACCTGTACCTGTGAGAGGCAGCCTTGTGCAGATGAAGGATTTAATCCTCTGTAGTGGATAAACTACCACCTTTGACATCAGTACCTCTTCCCCAACTGCCAAACGGTATCCTTTAAAGTTAAGGACTTCTGTAACATTCAAATCAAATGGTATGATAGATTTATCTGCTTTCATCTGCTATATTTCTCTTTGGCCATTAATTCTGACATTCAAATGTAGAATCAATGCTCATTAATGTCAGAGGATCTGGAAGAGTGGACAGAATCTTCTTTCAAGGGACTTCCAAGATGGCGGAAAAGAGAAACTAAGACAAACATTCCTAGAACCAGAGACTTGCAAGGTTGACTCAAATCCTTCACTCGCGCTCACAATTGCTCAGAGGAGAAATTTCTAGAATCATGACTCTTAAACTATATGCATAGCTTAAGTTGAAGTATTGGCATTGTTTTTGTATGATTCCATTGTGTATGAGGAGAGAGCAGCGACCAGCATAACAGCCCAGGCCTGTACACTGTGACCTGAACACTACGAATTTCCCAGCTGTGATTCTTAAGACTTGGGCCACCTTTGGGAGCCAATGCAGACAGTCAAACAATGAGTCAGAGCCTTTCAGTTTCAAAGTTCTTTCCTCAAGTATTCATAAACTGCAGCTGGAGTGAATGGGCTGAAACCTCCTGAGCCTCGAAGGGTCTGGCAATTTATCATTCAACAAGGCTTTCCTCCAACTCAATTCAGCTGTTTTCTCTTTGTTCATAATAGAGTGTTTAGGGCAGCTTGTGGTTTTAGGTTATCTCCTTCCTCTGCCAAATTATACTCCCAAATGCATCAATATCTTCCGGGGAATCATAGCCATTGACAGAAGAAATTATTTGCCTTCTTGGGGGATCACACAGAGTGGTCTAAAATGGAGAGGTATTTTTATTAGATATTCAGGCAAACTGTATGGTTTATGGTTGGTGGCTACATAATGCAATAGAGTCAGTGACTGTCTCCAAGACTATGTCTGTTGGTCTCAGGACAGTAGGAAGGAGGCAACAGGCATACTGCAAGAAAGGACTAAAAGACATTTTTTATGTACATTACCTTGAAACCCAAAGATTATTGTAGTGCCATTTATTTCATAATGACAATATAACTTACATCTTTTAGGACATATAGAAAATAACAAAAACATATGATCTGGAATTTGTCTTGAGAAAAAATATGGAGTCAGTAAATTACATTCACTTCATCTATGAATCTTCACTGAAGGTTCAGGGAATGTGATCCCGCGCTAGGCATAGTGAGATGTTTGAAGGGCAGGTGTTCTTGCCAGCATGTCAAGGAGCTTATGCAGCCCACAACACGTGAACACTTAACACAACTCATCAAAATAGCATGTGACTGATTACACATGGTCTTGCCAATAGTATCTTGATTCCATTTATTGATTTAATAAGTGTGTATTAGGTACCAGGCTCTGAGCTACATCTTAAAACTACCTAACACCTACAGTTATTAATGATAATACTCGAAATAGCTGTTTCTCATAACAAAGCATCTCTGAAATTGGCTGAGCCTGTCATAAACTGAGAAGTATATATAGTTTATTGTACCTAGTGATACACAATATGCCAGAAATATTTCTAAAGTTCTAATACTGTTATCATTTCATCTTATGAACACTCACAATTTAAGATAAATGTAGTGGTTTGAATATGCTTGGCCCATACAGAGTGATAGTGTTGGGAGATGTGGCCTTGTTAGAAGAAGTATGATCCTGTAGGGATGGGCTTTGAAACTCTGCTCAGTGCAGAAAATCAGTCTTCTGGCTGCCTTCCAATCAAGATCCAGAACTCTCTGATCCTTCACCAGCACCATGTCTGCCTGGACGTTGCCATGTTCCCATCTTGATGATAACCTCTGAACCAGTAAGCCAGCCCCAATAAAATGTTGTCCTTTAAAGAATTGTTTTGGTCATGGTGACTCTTCACATCAATGAAACCCCTAACTAAGACAGTAAAGATACTATTTCTAGATAGCAGTATGTCCTAGTCTTTAAAGCTTGCCTTGATTTTCTGTCTGAGTTCTGGTTACCAGTGAGTTGTTTGTTCCAGGACTTGGATGTCATCAGTGACATAACAGTAGCACTAACATAAAAAATGGAATCTCAGTTGTTGCCTCTATTTGTCAGTGTGAGTCTGCATATTGGCAATCCTCAGAATCATGGTATTCCTATTAAATAAGAATTTCTCATTCCTCTTCTGTTGAAGTCATTGAGGATTCCAGTGAATATTGATGGTGGCCAAGGGGAGATCTGGAAAGTGGGATGTTATGGTGACTTGTTCTGTATGTGTGAGCTCTGCCCCACATCTTACTCTTGTTTCCATAACTTCTGGCAACTTTTGACACTTAGTAGTGGCTTCTGTATTCCTGCATCTGAAGAATAAGAATGGGGAATAAAGTCTACAGGCTTAGACATCATATAACTAAGGGTATTCCCTTCCTCAAGTTTCTCTTGGTCCTTAAGGTCAGCACTCCAACAAAAAACTTTTGTTTGCCTATTTTAAATGATGTATCATATTTAGAAAACTTTGCCATGATCTCTCTTTTCTTTTATGAGAAATGATTTAAAACAAATACAAAGCAATAATGAAAAGTATTCAACATCTCTACATACTAGAGGCAGAGGTAGTTCTCAGTAACAGTAACTCACTTTTCCAACCTTGAGCTCTACCCACCACAGAGCTGTGACCATGACCACACTTGCTAACTGAAGAGTCTGTTTGATGGGGTCTGGCTCAGCCAACCCCAGCCTGTCTCCTCCCACCAGGTGTTCCCCTTCTGAGTTTGTGTACAAGGACTTCCACAAAACTCTAAGCCAATAAACATAGTTTATAATGTAGCTCTGTAGGTATTTAAGTAGGTATCTAGAGACATAATTAATATAAAATCAAGCTAGGCATGGTGGCAAAAGCCACGTGGATATTCAGAAGCTGAGAAAGAAGAATTTTAAGTTCAAGACCAGCCTGGGCAACTTAATGAGACTTTGTTTCAAAATGTAAAATTTAAAAAAAAAAAAAATGACTGTAGACATAGCAGAGAGAAATTGTCGGGCATGTGTGAAGCTTTAGGTTCGATCTTCAGTATGGCTAACAAAAAATGTATTTATAGAGAAAAAAATCAATTAAAATGTGCCATGTAAGACTTGACAAATACATTCATCCTCAGCTCCTCACTACAACCAAAACATCGAGAATATTGACCTCTTCCAAATGTTGCCTGTGCCCCTTGGTAGTCCCTCTTCCCCGATTTCTCATTCTTGCTCAGCTACCTGCTAGGCCAGACAATAATCTGTCTACTTTCTTCCAAGTGAATGGTTTTGAACTCTTGAGAGCAGAATTTTATACAAAAAGAATCACACAATATGGTTCATCTTTCCTGTGTTTTTCTCTCCTCTTCCTTCTTCTGTTTCTTCAATTTTTTCCTATCTTCTTTATCTTAACACGGTTATTTAGAGATTTTCCTAAGTTGTGTGTATAAATAAAATGTCCTTCTTAGTGATACGACATTGGAGGTAAGAGCCACACAGATGACAGTAGACAAATTCTACTACATTAAAAAAAAATGAATGTAAAGCATTTCACGTTTTCTGGAACTGATACTTCCTGTCACTTATTTAAATTAGTAGAGTCATTGTCAAAATAAAAGTCCCCATACTCAAGAAAAGACCAACTTGTAAAGATTTTTCTCTATTTTCTCTATTTAAGAACACATGGAAACACAGATATTTCTTCCAAGCTAACTAGAATAGTTTTCACTTTGGGGCCCACAGAAGGGATGTCTCATCAGCCACCTCCAGAATTGGGCTGCTCACATTCTCTCCCAAACCTTCTAAGTAGTCAAGGTTTTGCTGTGCTTCACATGTGGGCCACCTTTCATATCCAGGAGGGGAGAAGCCTTTCTGTCACTCACTAGATAAACAGAAGAAGGTGCTAAAGCCTTGCTGTTTCCCAAGCCAGAACAGGTAGATGAGGCTCTGGGCTTTCATAGCATCTTTGCAAGCTTAATGGGGCGATAATGAGGAGAAAATGGCTTAATCTGTGTTTTGGCTTCCTTCTTGCCAAGCTGGTTGGAATGAGGGAGGTTGTAACTTTAGAAAACCTAGTCATAAAATAGGTTTTTAACCTGGCTGGTTTTTTGGCAAAGGCAAAAAGAACCTGAAGGAGTTAAGTGTCTGCCAGCATTCATTCTGAAAATGCACCAATTAATTTAAAAAGTGGGGGACAGCAAAGGAGATAAACATGCAGCACCTGGACAGAACACTGCTGTACTACCATTTGCTTAAGGAAAACAGCTTTCAAAGATGTGAATCCAAAAGAAACAAAAAAGATACTTGAACTGGGAAAATATTCTCTGGACAGTGGCCTAGCAGAATATAGAAGGTGAGTTGAGAAAGCTGGGGAAAAGGAGTTATCCAGGGCAAGCAGCAGGGACCCTTATTAACATCAGCCTGTCATGGTTAATAATCCTGTGCTGGGCAGGAGGCTGGGCCAGATAATCTCCAAGGGCCCTTTCTCACTCTGAGATTCCAAGATGCTGATATTTATAGCTCAATATTCAGAACCTATAAATTGACTGCTCTCCAAAGGTGTGCCTTATAATGTCTCTTTCATTTCACCAGTTTTCCCTCCGGATCTTGCCTCCTTCCCTCTGTTACCTCCTTGCCAATAGAGCAGGAAGAGTACACTCATAGACTGCAGAGCAACATCTGGAGGATGCGTGTTGGCCTCCAGCCCTAGACAGATGTTCTGGGACTGTTCCTTTGGCCCCATATTTCACACAGAAATGTAACAATAAGTGTCTATGATGGCTCCCAGTATCCTCACCAGCACATCTAAATCCACTGCCTAGCATTCAGCATCCTTCATCATGCTGGCTTCTTACTTTGCTGTGTATACACTCCAAATGTATGGAGGCTCAAGGGTGAGGTTGCTCAGTCTGTTGATCGGATGCCAAGCATTGGTTGAGCCAGGTATAACAGGGTTCCCAGGAATCAGACGGAACTTTGACATCAAGAACTATATAGCCCAGATTTTTTTTAAAGCTTACATTATAAAAGTATACAAAGCACTTGGTAAAGGTCCTGAATTGAGATGAGCTATTCAAGAAGCAATATGGAAAATGACAACAGATGAGGAGAGGTGGAGTTCTTTGCAAACTGACCCATACCAAATATTTAGTTATTTTTGGTAGGTCCAAAGTCAGAGAAAAATAAGTTGACAGATATGTTTTCCAAATAATAACTTCCCAGGCGACCAGGTTTCCATTCTTTGGTGCACGCACATTTATTATCAAGCAGGTATGAGGAAAAATACACAAAATTTTAGGAACAACAAGTCCTGACCCATGTTCTTGAAGGAAAGTGTGCTCTGAAGCAAATGCAGTAGCAGTCTCATGGCAAGAGTTGAGAAATCTCACCATAGAGTAATCTGTGAGTAACTGGACCCACTTAGGGTTAACCCTAAGGACATTGTTCTGAGGCAAATAGAAAACTTATCTCATTATATCTTTAGGCCTGATTTCACTGTCTGTACTGTACTGCAAGCCGATCCATACATACAGTCAATCTGGGCTATATATGGTTCTTGATGCAGAGAATAAAATGATTGCACTCACCACCTCCCTTACTATCTATTGCAGAATTTTTCCCCAAATATAGGCCCCAACAATGGGTATAAAAGGGATATCATCCCTTAAACTAAGTAGACAATACAATTGCTGTTTGTATTTTAATATAATGCTTCAGACGTCCCCCTCATTTATTGATTCACTGAACATAAAGGAATTCGGTCTCTACAACCTTAAAGGCACTGTTAGGTGCTGTGGGTCAATTGTAAAGAAAAAAAATAGTGGAAGATAAAATATAGCTGTTGTTGCTGATGTTTTCATTTGTTAATTTTATATCTGTGAATTTTCCTACTCAGTCCAGTGCACTTGCAACCCTTTTGTAGACATGTGCGGTGTAAGAAATCTGAGTTACCAGGTGTTCAGATTTCCAGATGTGGCCTAGCAAGCAAGGACCAGTTATTGTTGCCTATTGGGAAGAAGTGTTTTCTTCATCTTCTACTTGGTGACACATTTTTTCTTTTTGTGTACATTTTGTTGGTGAACTCATTCTGTAAAATAGCCTTACATGGAAGTTAAAGTGTTATCTAATACTTTTAAGGCATAAAGGCTATTTTTGTCTTCCAAAGAAAATAGCTGTTACGTTGCCTTCATTCACGCTGGAAATATATTACTTTTGGTGTGAGTTCAAGGTTAATGAATTGACAGTATATGTTCAATTACGTGTCTAAACTGAAACATACATAAAGCAATGTTCTCTATTGATTAGTTAATGACAATATGACCAGAGGCTTGCAGAAAACCAACAAGATATTTCTCTTGGAAGCAGTGGTTCCTTGTTCACTAATTTAGACTCCATGGCAATGTTATAGAACAAAGCTGCTATGAGCCAGGAGACTCAACTCTGCTAACTAACGTATCTATACAAACAGAACACATCTGTGAAGAGTGACTGGTTCTATGAGGTTAGGGTGATTGCATGTGCTTTTATTGAACAGAGGAGACCTGGAAATGGTGTGCACATAGAAGACTTCTGGGAAGGAGAAGTAGCAGAGACTTCCCTGAAATGAGAGGCCAGTGTGTGCTTCTGGGTGGAAAGTGAAGAGGATCATAGTGTGATGTCAAGGCCAGAGATGTGACCAAGGACTAGTTTATGCCAAGTCCTTAGAATTTTAACTGAGATAAGGTAGACAAGTCAGAACTAAATTATGTGGAATTATTTGGGCCAAAATGTGGATCGTATGTTTGAGAGAAGCAGAGTAAATGTTAGGAGACCTAGAAAAGATGAGTGCTAGAATTCTACAGAAAAAAAAAAAAGGTGCATATGGACAACAGAATCTGGCTGGGTAAGATGGAGAGTCACAGTAATTAAAGGTATGCAAAAAGGGCAAACTGGCAGGGCTCAGTAATGAACTGTATTTGAAGAAACTTTATCCCAGTAACCCAAGACCTGTTGAAACTCAAGCTTTGATTCTAGGGAACAACTAAGACTTCTAAACCCATCTCTTGGATACAATATAATTCTGAATCAAGAAATTTCAGGCCTTTTAACCTATACATTTGTTAAACCAGGCCTTGAGTCAATCTTTCATTGCCACCTAAATTACATGCTTGGGATTATTGTTCCTGTCCTGCACAACCTGATGAGTTCCTGAGTCAAGAAGAACTGGAGGAAGGGGAGGGGATCACATTGAAACCTGAGCACAGATCCCAAACCTGAGCTCAGCCAAAGACTGACTTTACTCTTCTACCCAAGTTAATGCTCTTAGCTATCTCCCTTTGGGTACTGAAAACCTTTGATTCACAGTGGTTTTTCTGAGAGAAGTTCTGACCCAACAGCAAGGGAAGCTTTCGTAGCTGCCTATACTCTCCAAGTTACTTCATGTTAGCCCCTCTTAGGCTCTGAGAATACACATTTGAAATCAACTACAGAGGAGGTAAAACTTTTGTTTAGTATGCATTCTGCCTGCCAATGTGTTGGTTTGGGTTGTCTACAGGTAGATGCCAGGGACCACCATGCAGCTGGGATGGAGGTGGCCACTGATGGAAAGCTCTGGGATAAGGCCCGCTCCTCCTGTGCTTTCTACTGTACCTGTCTCCTGTGTTCATGTAGCAATGCTGTGATGCCCAGAGAACAGAGCAGGCTCTACGATTAGGCATCTCTGCCATCCAATTAAAATGTTTTACTATCTCTCCTTTTTATCTCGCCTTGGTAATTGGATTCCTACTTTCTCAATTTTCATGGAAGAAAAGAGGAGGGGGAATAATGGTGTGTATCTGATAAAAATTTAAATGCTTTGATTTAATTTCTGTTGAGGAATTCCCTTCTGCCTTTAGGGGTCTTTGAAAGGGTCCCAAGTTCCTGACCAGTCATGTGTCCTGTGTTCCTTCAGGGTAATCAAAGGGTCTTAGAAATAAGATTATAAAAACCATAGTTATCAAATGCATGAAGGATGCATGCATATGTACAGTTTGTACAGTGATGACAAGACTAGATTTTGTGTGACAATATCTGATATTTGTATGCAGCAATATCTGACTCCAAGAGATCTTGGGCATCTTATAACTATGTAGCCCCTAGGGTGGGGCTATCCTTTGCCAAGTAAGCAAACTTTCATGGTGAAATTTGTGCATGAAGAAAACGATGACTCGCTGGCCCAGCAAGCTGTAAAAGCTGTAACACTCTACTTTTTGTTTTAGTATGAAAAGGGCCAAAATATGTGAAAATGCTTTGAGGAGTTCTTTGGTCAAAATGTGGCACATTCATTGACATTACTATAGTATCTTTCTTTACCCCAAAGTCCCTGATATTTAATAGACCATTTACTAAATAAATATATACACACAGATCAATTCATTGGGAGATTAATACTATGCATTCCAACATCAATTCTGAAATATTAAGTGTTCAATTAAAATAAATTCTGGGACTAACTACACAGAGTTCTAAAAGACCCAGAAGCTAAGTACTTGGTCCCAAGAAACTACCTCACTTCATATGACACCTTTAAGTCCCAAATAGTCCCCATGTACTTCTAGATAATTTGCTATTAATTCAGGACTCTATACAAGGTCATAAAATTAAATAATTTACTAAACCAATGAGGAGAATGCAGAAAAGAATTTTTGAAATACTAATTCATATAAAAGATACAGTGAACAGCTATGCTAAATGATGGGGTGAGGCCTAGAATAATCTGGGCATTAGATCTTTGACACACAAAGGAAAAGAGACAAACTCCCAATGTGGGTCAAAACATAAAAGCCAGAGAGTAATTTTGCTGTGTGACAAACCAACAATGATAAATGGAGAAATTTGTGTGAGCAAGAAGCAAACAGATGTGATAAAAATAGTTCCAAAGCACAGTCCATACACCGAGGGTAGCATTGGTTCTTGTCATTACTCCTTTATTTTAAAATACATTGGTAAAAATTTATACCAGGACTTCAACAAGTGTCAGGCAAACAGATTTTAGATAACATAGAGTCCTTTAAGGATGCTGCTAGGGAGTCCAGTGGACATGTGTTCGGCATGGAAACCTGATCAGATCTTGCTCACAGTGTCCTATTAAAGATTCCATACAGAACCTCAGCCTAGGCTTTCCTCTTTCCTTATTAGCCTGTTGTTTCTATTTCTCATGCAAACCTTCCTCAGCAGCTATTTATTCTGGACCTACCCTATTAACTTGTTCCATGTGTATCGCTGGTTCATTTACACTGCTCCATAACTCTCTTGTAGTTTGCCCATTCTCCTTTAATAGATCTGTGAATTATTTCCTGCTTTATATTATGCTCTGGTTTATATGCATGTCCTTTTGACCTCCTTGAGTGTTATTATAGGAGAAATATTTATAAGGAGAATTGCAGAATAGGGACTGTGCATCTTCCACTTTACTAGAAAGTACCAAGTTTCTCTTCAATGTGAGAGAAAGACCAATTTATATTCCCATTAATAGGAAATGAGAGTTGTTATCACTCGGTGCCCTTGCCAATACTTACAGTTGCCAAAGTTTGCAATTTTACCAATATCATGGATAAAAAACTGTATCTGGCTAGAGTTTAATTTGCATTTTCCAAAGAACACATTCTTTGACTTTTAGGTACACCTTTAGTTGTGATTTGCGTTTTTCTCTTTATAAATTGTCAATTCAAATAAGTTTACCATTATTGAAAACTCTTATCTACCTTAATTCATGGTACTATTTTCTTTGGAAAAATTTTTTTTGCTTTCCATGATGGTGTCTTTAATCCATGGAGACAATATCAATTTATGTCAGTGGTATAAACTGGAGATTCAACATCTGATGTTTTCTACTGTCTTCACATCAAGAATGAAACAATTCATTTTCCCCCTGTAAATCTGTAAGGCCATTTTTGTCAAGATTCCTGAAATGTTAGGATCGACTTTTGACTCTCAAATATATAATCTGTATATCTTGTATCTTTTGATAATATCATGTAGCCATCTATGGTTTTAACCATGATTTTGCAAGATGGTTTTATATAGGGAAGTTGTATCGACCAGATTTCTGTTGATACAACCAAACACCTGAGACAATTAACTTATAAGAGGTTTATTTGGCTCATGGTTCTAGAGTTCCAAGAACAAATGGACATATTTCCCAAGTCTCTGATCAAAGGTCCAGATAACACTTATGGGGAGTTCTTGGTAGAACAAACTGCTCTCCTCATCACTGAGGCAAAGAAACTGGCAGGCCCTACAATCCATTTCAAAGACTCACTGATACTAACTTAGGAATCTGCCATAGACTGTTTCCTAAAGACTCCACTATTTCCCAATAGAGTTCTTAAGTCTTTATCACCTGGGTTTTATCCCTTGCAGAATTCAGCAACAGTTGACAAAACTGCTAATGTTAGGGCTTTGATAGGCTTCAGGCTCCCCCTGACCTCCTATGTTACTAATGAACCTACTGTTGACCCAGGATGTACAGTACAATCCAGGCTTGCTTGGAAAGGTTTCTAACAGGCTTTCTACATATTCTACTCAATTTCTCTATGCTTATTTTGATTTTCTGTTCTAAAGGTTCATACCATTTCCTGTTGATTTGGACATAACATTATATTTGGAAGGACTATCAGTTCACTAAAAAGCTTTACCTGATCAAAACCACATGACTGAGACTGGGATTATATCAAGTGAAGGAAAGATTACATAATGGAGGAGTGCATAGAAGTACCGAAAGGAAGATCACTTTTCTGGACAGACACATGCAAAATTTGTAGCCTCCCAAGAGTATTATATTGGGTTCACTTCATATAGAAATGGATTCTGTTTTTTTTTTCTCTTTTCTACATGGTTATTTGTATATATATATATATATATATATATATATATATATATATATATATTATATTATGTACGCATACCTAATTAAACAGAGGAACAAAATTCACAGGCTAGTGAAGCCTGCTCTTCCATCTCTCCTCTCTCTTCTATGTCCCCACAGTGGTCCATGTAATTGCCCATGGCAGTGCTCCCCACCTATTCATCCTACAGGGCAGATGGCTTCTTGTACCTGGTATAGGTTTTTGCTCTCTAGAGTGGGTGTACATGCATGTAGAAGTCAGAGGCTGATGTCAGAAATAGTCCTTCATTGTTCTACAACTTACATACTGGGGAAAGGTCTCTCATTTGAAGCCACAGTTCACAAATACCCTATTCTAATGATCTAGGGGGATCCATTATCTCTGATTTTCAGGGCTAGAATTAAAGGCAGGCCACAGCACTTACCCATTATGTACATGCTTCTCCCTAAAGAACCAAATCCTGAACATCATATACAGCAAGCACTTTTAACTGCTAAGCCATCTCCCTAGCCCAGATTCTGTTGTTTAAGAAAGTTTTCTAGTAATTGTCTTTCTCAAGTTCCATGTTTGATTGGCTGGCCGAATTCCAACCTCCTCCTGTGAAGTAAATAGATATCAACAAGCCTCCTAGTCAGTAAACCAACATATCCACTCCGGAAAACAGAAAGGTCGGGCAAAACCAGGCATCAACAGTTGTCCATAGGTTAGAATATGCATTTCAAGTCTGCCACGTAGTAAAGTAAATGCAGTGATTATGGGAAACATGCAAATATATAATCCATGCTGGTCACACAGCTCTTATTGTCTAGGCATTCCCCAGATAATTGTCTTCAAATTACCTGAGATGCTGCAACCTCTAGATTAAAAAAAAAATTACAAAACAAGAAGTAGAACATCCAGGAAGATTAGGGAGAACTAACTAAACATGGTTTAGCTAAAGAAAAAGCCAGTGGACTCTCAAGTCAGTTCTCGATAGGTTCTGTGTCCAGGTCATTGATAAAAGGCAGCATCTAAATGCATCAACAGTGGGAAACAGAGACTACTTGAAATAATATAAGATGTCATCAAATGAATTAATAGTAGCAAATTTACGACTATATAGCCTAACCTAATCACAACACACACACACATAAAACCACCTTAAGACCAAAGCAAATATGCTATTAGAGGTTATTACACTGCTCACTGCTAAAGATACAGAGGTAAGGGCACAGCACAAAGTCTGAGGAGTAACACTGACAAAATGGTAAGAGTTTGGAAATGAAGAGTTCTTTGTCACCTAAGGTGACCAAAGAGCCAGAGAAATTTGTGAGATGTGGATTTAGAGTATTTTCTCTGAGGAAATAAATGTCACTTTAAACCAACCTGGATGAAGCCCCAGAAACCACAGAGCGTCTTTGAGTGCAGTAATAGTTGCTATTTCTGATTTCTCTGTTCCCAAGGACACTCACATGATTTTCATAGGCATGATTATCAAACAAACACACACTCAGCTCAAGGTTACAGGGACGAATGTTCATCCACTGAGGGAATTTCCAGAGAAGAGGTCCATTCTGTCTCCCAATAGGAGTGCTAGTAAAACCCATGTGCTTGAGACTTAGGAGGCTCTGCTCAGTACCCAACAGCTATACAGCGATCAATAGTGTAAGCTTGAGGGGTGCGTGGCTGCACTGGTTTATGTGATGGATCACACATTAGGTACCTAATTGATGGGGCTTCTCGGGATGTAGAAATGTGGCTGACACACACCACTTTCTTATTACAAGGCTTAATGGTTCATCCTTTGATTTCTGCCTCACTCCAACACAACTGTTATTTAAATAAGACCATATTAGGAGATTTCATTTATTACAAGAGGAAGATTTATCCAGGAAAAACACATCTACGGAAACCCAGCAGCTTGAATTTCAGAGGCACCATAATAAAGGAGACAATGGCAATACTTTTACTGTTCAGATCAATACAATTATAGGATGGCAGAAAGCAAAAGCAAAATATAAATTTCACACCCAGTGACCTAGTAATTTGTCAGTCATTTTCTGTATTAAAGCTAATGTATCCTCTGGGATTAGGGCAGAGGATAGCAGAGAAATCTCTAGCTCCTGGCCTGGTCATGCTCCTGACTCCACTTTGTATTTCCTGTCTCCTCTCTCCCTCTTGATCTTTTCTGCTGTGTTTAATTGTCTGTGTTCCTGTGCTATTCTGATGATAAAACTCTTTGGTCATTTATTCTGATACTGATTGTTCACGCGTAATCTTTTCTCTCCCAGATACACATGAATTAACTGGAAGGAAGGAGCTACTATGGGAATGTGGAAAGGTTTGAAAGTCAGTTTAACTTTAACACCTTTTGAAAGAGAGAGAGAAAGAATAGGACATTCCATCCTTCCTATGGCCCAAACGAACGGCATCCTTTTAACCCATACTAGTACTTTTATATCCAACCTACTCACCCTAAATTCTCCTAATACCTGCCATATTTCCAGATAACTATTGAGTTTTAAAAGCACTTGAAAGAGGAAAGTGAGAGTTTGTTCCACCCAGAGTCTGGAATCTATAAGAGGAAATGATTTACACATGAAAGAGAGAAGCAGGAAGGACACTGTAAGGCTAGAACAGCTAGAGGTGAGAAAGGGATTCAGTAGAGTGAGTGGACGTACTGGGAGGATTTGGAGAACCTGAGTGGGAGCAAACACGGACCATAGGGGATGAGAAAACATCCCACTCTGCTGAAGAGGCCATCTATCTGTCAACAAGGTGTTATCCCCAAGGAGTTTATGGATACAGCTGTGTAGGGAATGTTATATCATTGATGGGGACTAAGGCTGGTACAGTCAAGCCCTATGTTCTCTGATGAGACAAATGTGTTCTTTAGGGCTTTGCAAAAGATGCATATTTGTGAGTATTTCAGTCACCAGAGACAATTTCAAAGTCAGACCAAAACAGATACAAGTCTTGAGCCTGGTAGCAAAGGCCTGTGAGAAAAATTGCAAATTCCAGGCTGTCTGAGATACATAGCATGTTCAAGGCCAGCCTAGGCAACTTAGCAAAATCCTAGCTCAAAATAATAAAAAGTATATTTAAGTGTCTGGTGATATAGTTCACCTATTGTGCATAAATCCCTGAGTTCAATCTCCAATAACAATTAGAGTGAACGAGTCTTAGGGAGAACAAGTGAATAGAGGAGAGAGAGAAGAGAGAGAGGAGAGAACCAGACTAAATTTACAGAGGTGCCTTGAAGAAAGAACCACACACAGGCAATGTCACCTACATATACATTGTCTTTTCCTTGGTAGAGAGAAAATGGCTCATGTCTTCTTCTCTATTTACACATACCCAATGAGGAAAGAGTAGATAACAAAGTAGAACCAAACCAATCCATGCCTTTATTGTCTCTTTTCCTCTCATTCTTTTCTTCTAGATTTCACTATGACTTATCAGGAATACAGTCCTGAAAATAAGGAGGTGTAAAGATAGATATAGTCTCTCCTTTATGTGATTTAGTCTCTACCAGAGAAGACAAACAATGGCCAACTAATGTTACAAATGCATATTTATGAATGGCATCAAAATAAAATAAATATAATCAAAGAAATTGATTAAAACAACACTCAGAAGGCCGGAGTTCATACCCAGCTTGAGCTACAGACTGAGACTTTGTCTCAAAACATCAAAAAGAATAACTCCAGATTCAAGTTGGTAGACCAAGAGTAGGCTGCTACGAGCAAGTTGATCTGAGATGGAGGTCAGTAAATGGTGCTGAGGTGAACAGTGCCAATTCAGAGTCAATAGAGGAAAGGGGAAATACCAAATAGTATCCAAGGAAAAGGAAACCAGATGTGCAAAAGAAGAGGAACAACTCTGTAGGCCAAAAACTGAAAGGAAATTCTTGGGCATACATTCCAGTTGATGAAACCAGCTGAACCAAGCACACGACTATGATCAGGGATGCAAGAAAGAAATGGGGATAAACTGATGAACTGGGGAGTCTGGGAGCTTGTAAATACTACAATCCTAATTCTGTGTAATTCTTTGAAAAGATGGATGGATTGGTACTTTTCATGTAGGTCAATAATACAACAGAAAATATTTATGACTTGTCCACATTAACTAGTATAGCATAAATCTCCTGCAAGCTAAGGAAGAACATCAACATTAAAATTTCAATCATCTCTTAATTATCAAACAATGAATTATCCCTAGTGGCTTATGTATGGGTCCCCCCCCTCGTCTCCACGGTGTGTGTGTGTGTGTGTGTGTGTGTGTGTGTGTGTGTGTGTGTGTGTGCTTCTGTGTGTCCTGTTGCATGAAGAAGTCAGAGGATGTCATTCCTCAAGTACAATCTATCGTTTTGGAGAAAGGGTATCTTATTAGCTTAGAGCTTGCCAGGAAAGTTAAGGTAGCTTGCCAGCAAGTCTCAGAAATCTCCTTATTTCTGCTTTACCAGCTATGGTATTTTAAGGGTATGCTACTATACTTGGTGTTCGTTTGACATGGAGATGGATCTTAGCTGCATACAAGACAAGCACTTTAAGCCATCGTCTCAGCCCTCTAATGTGCTATTAAGGATTGAAAAGAGAGAATACACATTAGGTATAGAAGACTCTCGGAACTGGGTACCAATATGATGGATGTAATTATGAAAACGTAAGGGCAGTAAGCATGAATAAAGGCTCTGACTAGGCATTTCCTTCTAACCTTGCAATACAAAATATAGATCTCTGGATTGTCCAGTTCTTTATGATAGTCTACTCATGACTGCTTTAAGCTTGATTTACTCTGAACTCTTACAGATATATATTAAATAGACTAAATGAGTTACTAATGGATTTTTCCTTTCTGAGATTAAAAGATTTTTAACACAATGATCAGGGGCTCTTCTAAAAATGGCAAAATGACAGAAATGATAGGAAGTATTCGTGCCCAGCTGGTTGTTTTCTTGTTATAAAAAAGCAAAATTCTTAGTGTCCTACCTAAAATACCAAACGTAGCTGAAGCAATTTTAGAGATGGGCTAGAGCTGAGGTAAGCTATAAAACAAATGACTAATTGTTCTCTTTAACATCAATACAGAGTAAATATGAAGACAAATTATCCATTCTACAGCCAATAGAACTTGCTGGTTCGAGCTTATCTAAGCTATTGATGTTTCCTGAATGACCAGTACAACTTGTTTGCATTCTGTTTACCAAATCGATAGGCTTCACAGGTCCTCAGTGAATCAATCACTAAAGCTTCTAAACACACTGGGAGCAGGCTGATTTCTCAGGAACCTTGAGAAATAGGTAGAGCTGAGACACATAGGGCTATTGCTGATACCTATTTGGGTATGATTCATTCCTCAATCATCATTTCAAGCCATTGTGAGTGATATCTAGCATGAGATATGGTAGAATTATGGGGCTTCATAACATATAGAGGGAGTATGTCACAGATGTTCTGACTCATAGAGCCCAGTTTATTAACATAGATAAATATGCAGGCGTGTCCTAGGATCCCAGCAGGGAGCTCTGAGTATTGCCTGGTGGAGCCAATAGCTTTTCACATAGTTAAATGGCTAGATCAGATTTTCAATATTTTCACAAATTCTCTGCTCTGAGAAAAGACAATTTTCACATGAATGACCAAAAGAGCTAAAATAAAGAAGGCAGGAAAGTTTTTAGAATTTCATGCCAACACTCACTGTCCATGCGCCCCACTGGATCTACTGTTTCACACAGTAGCTCAACCTCTAAATTATCCCTGGTTTCCTGTATTAAAATCCGGAAGAGTTTTCAGCTGTGTGCAATGGGAAAACTATGAAATCTCCTTTAAGTATATTAGTTATGGGTAAGTCCATGCTGCTTTTTAAAAAGTATGATGCCATAAATAGAGTGTGTATTGGGGAGTGATAATGTCATGGGAAAAAAACACATTTCTGTGTTGAGTACAGAAAGATACTCATGTGTTTTCATTTTAATCCCTTTGAGTCCTGTAGTGAACTTATCAATTATCCCAGTTGGGTTTGGTTGTTGGAAAACAGACAGAGTTGCCTTACAACCCAAGGGAGCAAGAGTGGAGGAGACTCGAAGACATAATTTCTAACCAGACTAAAGAAGAGGAGCTCTTGGAGAGAGCCAGGAAAACTAGAAGCAAAAGACCAGAACATGTAAGCAATGACAAGCCTAGGGCAGGAGTTTGGTAGCAATCCTGGGTTGTTTTTGAACACTTGAAGGGTTTGCAACAGCTTTAATGGAAGTTTGATGAAGACTTTCTGAACATGTCAGATTTCATTCACTGTCCCCAACCAAATCCCCACCAAGTGTGCTGTGACTTTTGTTTCCACAAGCCCCAAGAATGGATACTAGGGAGCCCTAAGCCTGTCTTTACCTTTTCTAAATCTCAATTATAAATCTACACAATAGTAATAATGATCCCAGTGGATTTTCAAATTTGCTTTGAGACTAAATGAAATCATAGACATACTGTATCCACAGGGTGCTGTGATCACTGTAATTATTATGTTTTCAATGTTCATCAGTGGTTACAAAGAAAATCCCAGTGAACAGAATTTTATCTTAACCAAATTCCCATAAGGTATGATCCTACTTAAAGACACCAATGAAGGAACCTTTCTCATCACCATAGACAACAGCAAATGAAATTAGAGGATATGAGGTCAGAAAGACCAAAGGTGTGGGAGTCCTTAAACAGGGGAACAGAAAGCTAGATGTCTGTAATGTTTTACCAACAGGAAATAAACTAGTAAACTATGGTTCAAAGTCTAGAAACACAGATGGGTACACAGGTTAGGAACAAGATGATAGCCTTCAAACCTACCTAGCTGTGACTAGAATTAGCCAGGGAATTTTAAGGAATTATTGACCTGCACAGTGAAAATATGTAGCTAATGTCTAGAGAAAATGTCTTCAAAAGCTCTACACATGTGTGCTGGTGCTTGGTTTTTAATCCCAGCATGCATGAGGAAGAAGCAAGCAGATTACTATGCATTCTAGGCCAGCCTGGTCAACATACCTAGTTCCAACCCAGCCAGGCTGATATAGAATGGCCATTTCTCCATTCCATGCAGAGTCCTTAACCATCTTGCTAAGCATTCTCTAAATGATTAGAGTAAATCCAGACAAATTGGGTAGACCTATGTAAAGGACTGGACATTCATGACCTATAACAAATCTTAAAACAATCTTAAAAGAAAAAAAATGCCTACTCAGAACCTTTGTGCATCCCAGCCCCACTCAGGGTTTGACAACACATAACCAGCCAGGACTATGCCATTCTGTAGGTGCCTGACATATGTCATGATCAATCAACCAGGTCTAGAAGGCAGAAATCTATACCATGTATAGGAAGCCATCTGCCCTATAAGATGACAAGTTGGGGAACGTGGGCATGGACAACAACCTGGACCATTGTCAGGACATAGAGGAGAGAAGGAATGGAGAAGCAGGCTTCACTGGCCTATGGATTGGATTTCTCTGTTTAATTAGGCTGAGAAAAGGAACACTACAATGGTGGGTAGAGAGCTGAGGGACAACACAAGTGACTGAGGCACAACCCTGAGATGACTAGGCAGATCTTTACGCATTCCTTCCATGCTCCTCTAACACAAGGCCTCGGGGTGTATATGACTTTTTTCATGCTATCCTATTAGGAAAGATTAAGAAAACAGAGGTAGATTTGTGACAGAATCAGAAATAAGACAAGGGAAAAATAAGACTAATCCAGAACGTGCACATCTGGATCCTCCTCTGCAGCTACAGTAGGAGGTGAAGAAAGCCCAGGTCCCCCATAAGAGCACTCTCTCTTCTCTGCTGTCAGAGGTAACCTTGGAGACAATGCAGCTGCCAGACATTGATGAGAGGGAGGACCCTGCTTCAAGTTAGGAAAGTCCATTCAAAGCCCCAACTCTTTGACTTTTACTTCCACACGTTGGGGAAAGATTCTTGTAGACACAGCAAAATTCCTGAAGCACAGATGAGCAGGTAGGTGCCATGTAATTCCCCAATCAAAGTAGTTGATTGTGCATGCCTTTCCTTTAAGGGGGAAAAAAACTCTGAAAGAGACAGAGAAATAGATATTGAGTTGTTATCTCTCCTGAAGCACCAAAGGGATTTCATTGAAAAAGCTCCAAAACCAGAAGACCCGAGTTGCAGTGACTGTTACTGCTTTGGCACAGAAACAGCGGTCAGAGGCAGCTGTGTTTCCCTGCTCAGATCCCGTTTGCATGGATTTACCTTGTGTCTACACTCTCCAGTGTGTTTATGTGGCCAGTGATTCATGACATTGAGACATTGGTCTCATCATATTGTGACAGACAATCCCCTACTACTCTACATGCCTGCTATTGGAGCTTTCCATGAAGGACAACCCCCTGTGCTACTCACAGGCTCTGCAGGTCCTTGGAATTGGCTCTTCATTCTGGTAGTTTCTTTTGGGGGCAGATGAAACTCTGCAAAGTGGAAAAAATGACAGTATTTCCAGAACCCAGTAGATCACCATAGGAATATAATAAAACCCTGTGCCATAAGTTGACTTGGATCATAGCATGTGCATACACACACAACACATATGTATATAATATGTATGTATGTGGTGTGTGTGTGTGTGAATATATATATATGATGTTATAATCAAAATGATACAGCACAAGAGAAACAGAATGTGGAACTTCTATAACATTTCTAAGCCTACAGCTTCAGACAAATTAATAAATGCTTGCAAAATGGAAACAAGAATTCCACCCCCTTCCTAGAGTTTGAGGGTCACCTGGAGTGAAATCATGTCGTTTTTCACTGTGTCTGGAATACATTGGGTTTCAGTCCTATGCTTGCTTGTAACTGTGGTGGAGTTTGCTGCTCTATCAGTGGCCTCAGCCTCATTTCCGGGCAGTTGTTTCTATGGATCTAAAACCTGGGAAACTTCTGCACATGTAAGGCTGACTCTATAAAGATATTTGAGCTGAAAGAAAGCATTTGGCACAAGATCAACGGATCGATGGTGGAGTTCCAGACACACACTGATGGAGAGTCATTTTACAGGGTTAGCACCGCAAGGAGCAGAGGTAGGAGATGAACTGAGAAGTAAACGGGTCGAACGGAGACCCACTCACGCCTCTTCCGCGCTTCCTAAAGTGGTTGTCAGACCGATAGCCTCCTTGCCGCTCCTTCTCCTTCCCCACTCTTCTGTAACATTAGTTAGATCCACCTGTTACAGGACCAGGTACTGTGAGCAGAGCTCGTCTTCCTTGGACAGGTTGAAGCAGCTCGCTCAGTGACCTGGGCTCTCCAGGGTGCACCTCTACGATCAGGTGTTTTTCTGCAGGTGTGTGCCAGAGGGGAGATCATGAGAAATCAACACCAATCAGGGTAGTCTCCTTGGAAGCTGAAATTATCTTGCAGGCAGCTCAGAGCAGGTGCAAGGCTATTTTGGGCCAGCAATCACTGCATGCAGAGGAGGACTCATCCCTTCTGCCTCGCCTCTGCTCTCCAGCGAGGCTGCTGCCTCGAAAGCACCAATTACTGTGAGCGGCTTGCAGCTTAAGATGTCTCTTCAGGCATCACGGAGCTGTGCGCCTGGCAGTGTCTGCTCGGACCTGTGTGAGGGATCTGTGCGGACCTGGGTGAGGGCTTCTTTCAAACTAATGAAATGATGGGAATTCAGCTTCCTGGTCCAAAGAAGAGTGTCTTTCACAGATCTAGATCATAGTTCTTAGTTTGCAATTCAAGGTCCCTGTGATTCTAAGCTCCGTGTAACCTGGGTTCCCCAACTCAGACCCTGCAACCCCTCAAAGAGGTGGCCACAGTTTAGCTCAATAAACAGACTCTGCCATTGGCCTTGGCCAAAAGTCCCATTCTTCTGTTCCCAAGAAAAGTTTTCCATGTGGCTTTTCAGTTCTGAAAATAAAGTGCACTTTCTTGCCTCGTGATCAGCCCAGTCCATGCATGTCTCTTCCTTCCACGGCTCCCTGCCACTGTCACAGTCACAGAAGCCAGCAATGTGATATCCCTGGACAGTCTTCAATGTCAGTGATCACTTCCTCAATGCCCTGTGAATATCTCCCTAAAGAACAGACAGTGATGTGGACTTGACTCTTTCATGTCTCTCCTATACCTAGGGACAGTCAGGGCTTTAATGGACTATTAGTCCCTCCTTCTTCCTAGCTCTAAAGTTTTTACAAAACCCATTCCACGTCTTCCATCCTCAAAATCTGATTTAGCCACCCAAACTATCAAATGCCAGTTACCTGTATACTCAGCAGCACCCTGTTTCCTAAAGGCTCCGTAAATTCATCTTGTCCATCCACAGTCTGTGCCTAAAGATGCACCCTGCCCTGTTCATGTGCCCCTCCTGGCTACAGGAAAACTGGACTCTCAGTATGTGGTTTGTTTGTTTTGTTGTTTTTTAATTTTATTTATTTTAATGTATGAGTGCTCTGTCGACTGTATATCTGCCTGCCTGAAGAGGGCATCAGATCTCATTACAGATGGTTGTGAGCCTCCATGTGGTTGCTGGGAATTGAACTCATGACTCTGGAAGAGCAGCCAGTGCTCTTAACTGCTGAGCCATCTCACTAGCCCTCAGTATGTGTTCTGTTCACCTAAAGACTCTCCCAAGAAAAGAAAACACTTGCATTGTAAACTGAGTTATTGAAATGAGTACCCAGTATTCTTGCCTTTGAGAAATCAACAGTCTAAAAATATGTCACAGAGAAAAAGGACATTTGAAAAGACAAGGACAGAGTTAGATGCTCTGTAAAAGTAGCACTCTAACCGGGAAAGGAGACTTTACAGTGTCACACACTGATCACTTATTGAAATCAGTCTTCCCTCCTTTCTCCCTCCCTAGCACCCCTAATTCCTCCACTTCCCTTCCCTGATTGCTCCTTCCCTTTCCAAAACTTAAACCTTCAAAAACTGAAATCAAATCCAAAGATCAGCATTCATATCCAGTGCTCCTTCCTGTCCCTGCAACTGGGCAGCACACTGTGTCTTTCCCATTAGACCACCCAGCTGGTGTCTGCATCCTCTAAGACCTGAGACTAGATAGTGATCTGGGTCTTTTGCCTAATGGAGTCGCCTGCTTTGTGGTCATTGTGAGGTTTCCATCCCGTATTAAAGGATAAGCCCCTTAACAGCGCAGACTGCATCTCATTCTTCTCTTGATGGCCAAAGGACACAGCAGTTATAAAAGAACAGATTTTTACTAACATAGAGAGCACACTGTTAGATCTCTCTAGGCTTGGCATGCATGGACACATTGATATTAATAACTGCTCTTTGTCCCATCTATACACTCAGAGAGCCTGAAACACATTGACTCTAAGAGAATTAGGAAGGATATATACATACATACATACATACATACATACATACGTATATATGTACACACACACACACACACACACACACACACACACACACACACACATATATATATATATATATATATATATATATATATATATATATATATATTATGTATATGAGCCCAAATTGAGAAAAAACACAGGTAGGATAGTTTAAGACTTCTAGGTTTGGCAGGGATTGCTTTGCTACATGGAGAGGCCTTGGACAAACACCTAAAGTCCCCAGAGCTCCAGGCTCTGTCATGAGAGTGACAGTGAATAGATAGCCCCAGCAGTCCACTAAGCTATTCTATTTCTCTTAATTTTGTAGACTGAGCTTCTATGTATTGCTTGTAAAGTTCTTCCAATAATTAATGTGGTGTGTGTGTGTACTATTTGAAATTTTCCTAAATGCTGATCCATGGACTAAAATGATATTATTTCATGTCAGTTCTCCTTGGAGAGTGCTCTCGATCTACCCTTGAGATGTGCTAGACTGTGAATCAGATGGGACACTTGAGCAGCCAGATATTCTTCTCCATGGAGCTGTGGAAGGAAGCTCCTGGAGGCTTTAGTGCCTGGGACACCCGACTCCCTTTCAACCTTGTCAGTATCTTCATTACTATGACTGGACACTGGAATATGAGGGGAGCAGAGGTCTTAGCATTGAAACCAGCTCCTCAATCCTGAAGGGGAAGAAAGTAATTCTGGACTACACACAGACAAGGCGATTGCCCAAGAATGTGACTAGACATGAGTGCAGAGACTTGTTCTCTGTGGAATCTTTTAATATTAGGGACATCAGCCACTTCCAAGGAGGGCCAAGCTCTGTCCCCAGCAGGGAGAGTTTGCTTTTCCCTGGGGAGTTTGCAGGCTGTCACCCTCTGACTGCTTACTCTTCTGCTAAAATGCTTCTGATAGCTTCAGAAAGACAGTGCCCTTGAACTGCAATCTAAATCTCTAACTCCCCCCTGCCCCAGTTCACCTGCCTCAGGTATGTACTTGATGGGACTACTTTCCCAAGCTTGGAGCAGGGCTGCCATGGGGATGGGAGCACACTGTGGGACAGCAGCTTAAGTGTCCAGCTTACTGGAGTCTGTCCAGCCAGGGACTGTTCTGCCTGCTCACATCCATTCCCGTCTGCTCTTGCCTGCCCTCGCCTGCAGTCCTGCCCCCACCCAATCAAGAATGTTGTATTTCTCAAACCCCATTTCACAGTGACATTGTTTTATACAGCCTCCAGAATACCTTGAATAGGCCCTCTTTATCACTCCCGTTTTCTGAAAACTCCAGCTGCTCCTCTGAAACCATCCAAATCTAATTAAGCGCAGAAGCTGGAGTTGGAGAGAGTGGCTCCCTTCGGGTCCTTAGCATAGCCATTCAGGCCTTCTTTCAATATGGGCACAAAACCGGGAATTTCTAATAATTGTATCTATGGGCCTGGAAGGGGGAGAAAAAGAGAAAGCAAAAGAAAGAAAGAAAAAGAAAGCTGCTAATAAGTGGGTCTGTGAAAGGAAGGGGGTCAGCCTCTCACATGAACTTGGCAGCTCGGCCCCGAGGAACTTGGAGACAATGCCACAGGGGATCTAAAAGCTTAGCCTCCTGACTCAAATCTGGTGAGAACATACCCAGGCTGTGAATAGAGATCAGAGTCTCAGCTCTAAATTGTCCCAGCTCAGACTCATTGAAATATCTTCTCACAGAATTAAAAGAGAAGACGGCCCCGGGAAAGTTTGCTGAATACCAATGAGACTGTGCTTAGAAGTGTGAGATGGAGAAACCCAGATTTTATTTCTGAATGACATGGATTAAGACAAAAGAAACAAGTTGGGCCTTTGCCAGGTGGCCCTGATGGGAAAGGGCCATGCTCCTCTGCCAGTCACCAGAGCAGAGCCTACCTGGGTGAGCACCACTGTTGGGAAACCACCTGCTCTGCCCTCAGATTTCTTTCAGCAGGTGTAAAAATAAGACATGGGGAGGCCAGGGACCCCAACATGCTCTCTCCTCTGTCTGACTTCTTAACCAGGAGGTCTGCCCTCCCCTCAGAATTATCATCTTAGACAACTATCATCCTTAGACACTCTGCCCAACGAGATTATACACATAACCATGGGCATTGCATCAGCTTCATTGACGTCACTATCAGATTACAGATTTATTTTGACTCTCAGTTTCACAAGCTACATCCATAGACCTTGGCTCTGTCAATCCTGGGAACACCACCATACCATGATTATAGAGCAGAGGAGAGGCTTACCCGATAGCAGACAGGCAGCAGGGAGAAGCAAGAACAGGAGAAGGAAAAAGATACTCCTCAATCTGCGCACCCCAGTGCTTACTTTGCCAGGGAGACTCTGCCTCCTAAAGTTTCTAGAATCTCCCACAATAGCATCACCAGCTGGAGATGAACCATTTAACACACAGTCCTCTAGGGGACATTTCATATCCATACTGCAACACCTATTTCTTTTTCAGTCCTATTCAAATGCAAGCAAACCCCTTCCCTATTTCTGCTGAGCCCATGTTCAGACTCCATGCTTCTGTGTCCCTGGAAGCTACATTCTCAGGGGATCATATTTCATCTGCAAGAATGTTGATGGTCTTACCATAAAGAAAAAACTCAGGGTTTTTATACACAACACAGATTAGGTAACATAGTGTTTCCAATAGTGCTGCACACCCATCGAACGTCGTATAATTTGCTCTTTTTTTTTTTTTTTTGTGATCAGTGGCATACTAAGCTGACTTGGCAGGAGTGGGGAAGGGCTCCCTCTATGAACAGGACTTCACTCACAAGATCTCACAAGTAAGCTTTTACTACACAGCACCTAACTAATAAACCTAGCATGTATTGGTCCCCCATTTACTCTTAGTGGCAATATTGTAAACCTAAGGACAGCCCCAAATATGCAGAATAACAAGTGTGGTTGTGATCCAAGGGCTTTGTCAGATTATGTCACCAGCAAAGCAAGTCAAGGAGACTCTCTAAGCAAGAAATACAAGAGCCCTGGCTCCCCACTGTCACCTCTGCTTCTTCTGCTTTCCCCTCAGACTCCAGCACATGGACTTGTTCAAACCCCTAGATCTTAATCCAGGTCCCTGCTTTACATGGTTAGTATTAGCAAGTCTTGATAGCAGGCTCCCCTTCTGTCTTTTTCTAGCTCAATGACTTTGTCAGACCACCCTACCATGTCCATCTTCTGGTCTTGTCTAGAAAATAGTCAGTGTAGGAAGTGCTTACTCCATATATTCTACAGAGCATTATGAGTCCAGTGGGATCCTGTGCATTGTCTTTGCAAAAACACTACCTATGCATTTAATAATTAAGTAGGAACCAGGCCAGGCATTGGCATCATGGAAATACACAAAACAGGCAGGCATGCATGCCACTTTTGTGGAGCTTGACAGATATAAAGCATGAAACAAAACACAGCACAATGTGACTTCTTCCTCTTAGGACACTTCTTCACTTAGAGAAGGGCTTAAGACGTGATTTAGTGTCAGACTTGTGCCACAGGCTCGGGTCACTTGCATCCTACCATGATGTTCCTTCTCTCTGCCATGTTAATGACATTTATTTTTTTGTGGGGAGGAGATACTGTCTTATGTAGTTAACTCACAAAAGCTGCAAGGGAGTTCAAATCACAGTTCTTCCTCCAGCCTATAACAAAGAGCATGTGTGTTAGCTGTTAAAGCCTGATGTTGTTGTTTAAAATTGCCATTCCAGACCCATGGATGGACCCTTTATGTACACTAAGCAGTGCGCAAGTTTTACAAGTAGCCTGTTCAGGGTCACAGCCGGATGGATGATCCCAGAAGCACAATAGTCATATGCACCTAGACAAGGCAACAGCATCACAAAGGGAAGAAAGATTTAGCAACAAAAGAAAAAAGAAATTCCATCAGTATTGACAGAGCACACACCACTGTGGTCTTTTTCTAAAATCCATACCATGAAGAGTTGTGTAGACTTGAGCAGGAATAGCCACCTCTCTTTCCAAGTATCTGAAGAAGTACCTTGGCTTCCCTGGCCAAGGGCCTCTAGCCTCCTGCGCTCACTAGACACTGACATTACTATGGTCAATCCTCCATTTCATCCAGAACCTCTTGCTTGGTCTCCCTTCCCTTTGGCCTCTCCTTTGGTCTCTTCAGCTTGGTACTGGTTGGATTGGCCTTGGGAAAGATAGAGATGACCTGAGAGATTCATCTCTGACTATCCAGATATTACCAGGTAAGGAAGCTACATCTGAAACTCATGGAACCAAAGGCACTAAGGCAGTATATGGTGAAGACCTTTGTGTTCTCACCAGCATCAAGCCCAGTTTGAAATAAGCAATGTAGAACCTCAAAAAACTGCATTTAGCAGCTGTCCATCATTTCTACATCCCTTTTCTGAATCTTTCTTCTTCCTTTACTGATTTCTCCCTAACCCACTACTCAGCAGCATCCCTCTAGATAACCAGGAAAACCAGCCTGGTTAGTTAGACATAACTGCCTATCAGAAGCTGTTTTGAATTTCTTTATCCTTCCTTCCCTCTACACTCTTGGTGTGTTTTCTCTCATTGACTTTGTTGGTAATGTCTCATGCTTGGCGATATGAAAGCACTCATTACCACTAACAAAGACAGTCTGCTTCATTAGAGTAGCCTGTATCCTTCAAAACAAGATGAAGTTTCTCTACAAATGTAGAATAGCAGGGCAAGAAACAAATCCACAGGAGTGCAATTTAAGGACAAGGCCTAGTATGTTTTTGTACTTTTCAAATCACATAGCATTCAAAGGCCCAGCATAAATACATCTACAATGAGATAGGTGATACAGACAGCCAGTTGTCCAGCCATATGTTAACAAAGGAAGTTATGTGTTAGAGTATAAACTTCTTGCATTTTGTATTTTGGATCTGTAACTCTCCTGTATTAAATTTTGCAATTGATCCTCCCCATTCTGCAGTAGTTAAAACAGCAGTCCAGAAAGGGGAAATAATTTGACCAAAGACTCACAGGAAGATGAAACATGTTTTTCAAAGAAATATAGAAACCTGTGAGGTTGGGAGAACTACCACAATATTGTATATGTAAAATGGAACAATTGTCCCCATGGGTTACAGGAACATTACAAACTCTTACCTCAACATACTTTCTCCTTAGTTTCTTGATTCTCCGGCACTAGCTGAGAATCTTTTATGAATGCAAATAACTACCCTTTCTCATTTTAAATAACACATTGGCCAAATCAATGAGCTGCTTGGCTAGAATGTCATCAGTCTGTGACTTCAGTATTGTAGCCGACCTTTTGCCCTTGTAAAGGTCACTTTCTCCAGTGGTATGTTGTATCTGACTCACACCAAGACAAACTTCAGGAACCAGATGTTTGTACCTCAAAATCAGCTACAAGATAAGTATTTGCTCGATAGAAATGAGCAAATGTTCCAGATTGTTGCCATTGAGCCAGTTTGCCAGCGCTCTACCTTCCGCACACGCCTCTTTTTTCCTGCTTTTAGAGGCTCCCTGGCTCAACTTACTTCTAGTTTCCAAGTTCAGGAATTATAATTGGAGCAAACTTCAGCCCTTTATCTACAGAGAGAGGCACTGGAGGCTTACAGCTCTTTTTGACGTATCAAAGACACACCTTGAGCTCCTGAGTAACCACCCAAGAAACAGAAGCATCGGTGGCTGTGACCTTTCCTGTCCCTTACTCCTCTGTACATGGTCATTTCTCATTCCTACTGTGGGTATTTGGGAGATGACAGATCTCTGAGCAGATGGAACTCAGAAGAAACGGAGAGGCACATTCTGATGTTTTGTTTTTCCTTTACCTAGAGACATTTTGCAGGTCTTATAATTGATACTCATGAGCAGCGCTTAAAAGAAGGAATATGTTTCCTTTGAGTGTATACTCCGCCCTGTTGTTGAGTTTTATGGTATGAGCATATATGGAGGCAGGAGTTGAGGAAGGGAGTGTGGGAAGGAAAACAGAATGCTTAAAATAACAGCTGTGTCCTTACATACCTGCAGTGAAAAAGCTTGTTCCCTTGAATCCATCTTTGGCCTTTTCCTGGGTACAGAGAGTGGGAAACTGAGATGTGGGGAGTCGGTGCTTCTTCATGGCAGCATTTAAGAGCAAACACACTGTGTGCACACCATACTGGGTGCATGACTTTTAATTGTCATTTCCCCTGTTAAGTGTTTGACGAGTCAGATTTGTTATTTCTGCTTAAGAATCCATGAAACTTCACAAACATCACACCTAGCAAAGTTTAGCCCTTCAGTGTTGAAGTAGGAGAGGAAAAGCAGTGTGGATCTGGCGAAATAAACAAAAAACACAAGTGGAGATAAAAAGTGCTTTAAAGTCTCAACGTCCTCGTCTTCTTAGGTTACTTGCCCTTAACTCTCTGCTCCCCTCAACGACAATCAGCACACCAGTCTTACATCGAATTCAGCGAAATCAAAAAAAAACGTGAAATCATCCAATTAAATCTGAAATTTTTCTACATTTGGCCATTTGATAAACCAGTCACTAGGGTGATGGACCTAGAAGTGGTAATGTTTCTTCATGCTAAGAAAGGGTCACAAGAATGGAAGTCCTAACTGAATGGATGGTTCAACATACACCTAAGAGAGGGTCAAACTCCTTTGTAGTCAAAGTACAATGATGTTCAGAAGATATGTCCTAGAGAAGAGGAAAGAAAGCAAAGAAGAAGAAAGAAAGAAAGAAAGAAGAAGAAGAAGAGAAGAAGGAAGAAGAAAGAGAAGAAAGAAGAAAGAAAGAAAGAAAGAAGAAAAGAAAGAAAGAAGAAAGAAAGAAATTAAGACAAACAGGGAAATGCTATTGCACATCTTTCAGTTCCCGTGTGATAAGGAATAGTCTGATTGAAGAAAATCCAGGCAACTCAGTCTAGGATGAAGAATACTCAGTTTCTAGCTTTCTCTCCACTGTCTACCTACCCACATTCCTTTGGAGACCAGCAATAAGAGTCTCTTCTGTCCTTCTTGGGAAAGTCATTGCCAAACTAACTCATACATGTGATTTAATATACTGCCCAACTGAGACACATTGACATTTTAAAAAAATGCTGTTAGGAAAATTTATGTCTGAATCCAAAGGGGGCAAATGGCCTAGTTATTGGTTAAATCTCAAAGGCCTAACACAAGTATGCTATCTAAGGGTGGGTTGACTGAATGGTAAAATTCAGAAAATATAAGGAAAATAAGCTTTATATGTAAATGTTTTATGCTAGGATCATTTTCCTATAGAGCTATTTAAACCTTTACATTAGTGTAAAACCAAAAAGGTGAGAAAGTAATATCTGTATGTAATGTACATTATGTGAGATATACACATACATATGAACTCAATTCAGTCCAGATTGTACTTTACTTAGCAATGATAGGATGCCAAGCAGACAACTCTTGTGAAGCTCACAGGCCAGTACACAGCCTCTAAAATGTCTAAAGTCCAAAATTTCAGAGCAATTCCATAATCCTTTCTACTATATTTTAACTATTTCCCAGACAGGTCAGAAATGGGGAAAACGTGATTAAGAGATGTTCCCTCATACAGGTGCTCCATTCAGACAAAAGTCATGATGAAACTCCACACAGGAGAGGCAAGACTATTTCAGTTCTAGGCAAAGCTCCAAACAATGGACCTGACAGTTCACAATGTTCCCCTGCCCCATCATGCTTTCTTTCACCATGCCACATGAGGCTCTACTATGCACTACAAAAAGGAAAGCAGTTTCCTTAAGGAGGTAGAACATTCAAGCTAACCAAACTTTCAGGCTTAAAAAAGCTAGGATCTGCAATGTTTACACCTTACATCTCTTCCCAAAGCCCGTGCCACTGGTCCTCTGGATCTCCTGGAAACCCCAAAGAGATCTGTAGCAGGGGAAAGACTGGGGCAGGCCTCGGAAAGCAGGGTTGGCAAGGAAGCAAAGGCAGGCAGTTCCATCATCTGCTCCGTGGGAGATGAGGCTGGTGGGCTCAGAGTGCTGTTTCCCCCTAACATATGCAAGAAAAGGAGCCTGAGAAGGTCAGAGACAAATGCAGCCCTCGCTCTGTTCTACATATGCAAAGGGACCTGGATAAAGAAAGCCTCAAAATGTGCAAGTGTTCCCTCAACCTCTTCTTGTCAGACACAGGTCCCAGACAGGGCCACAAGCCTGAACACTGAGGGACACACCTGTGAACACTAGGGTTTATCAGCAGGGGCTTCCCCAAAAGTGTGCTGCAAGAGGGGCCTATCAGTCAGAAGAAGGAAAGAAAACACTATAATGAGAGATCACTGAGAGAATGGAGTAAAGAAGTTCTTAAGGCAAGGGAGGGACCAGCGACTAGGGCGCTGACATCAGACACCGCGGCAACTGGAAAGAGTCCAAGGCCTCCTCATGCCTGACATCCCTGCACATAATCACAAATTCCTTTCAATTATGTGGGAAAGTCTCTGCATTGTCAGTCCAGATGCCCCTGTGAAGAAATAGCATGAAATGAATCTCAGGGTAATGTCAGCATGGGAGCCAGTCTGATTACCAGTACTTGGTGAAGGAAGACAGGCCAGACAGATAGGAAGGATAAGATACTCTGGTGTCCCCCAAGGTGACACAAAATAACACCTGCAAGTAAAGGGACTCTGCTCCCCACTTTGTGGATGCAGACACATACTTTTTCAATATTAGTCGAAACGTTGAAATTCTGTAACAACAAAATATCTCCTGTATCTATCTCCACAGAAAGGATTCAAGTCTCCTTTCACACAATTTCTGCTGTGGTCTTATCCCACCCGAGGACACTGCCTTATACTCTCCAAACCTCGTCACATTTCAAAGTCTGCCTCCCCGACAGGGTAATCAGGTGCAATTAGCAGACCCTGAGGACTCTTCTCACCCACAGAATGCCTAGCCAGGTATACATTGATTGTAACTCAAAACAGGAATATACAAAGGATAATGATGCTAACTGCTAACAACTATTGAGCACTGAGCCCTAACACTCAGCTAGCATCATGCCATCCTCCTGCTGTCTCTTGAGTCAAGACACAGTGCCATTGTTTAATCTTCTTCATAGGGAGATAAACCAGTGTTTAGCTGCTTAAAATGAATGAGCCTAAGACCATAAACAGAGCTGAGATACCAGTTCCAGTTACACTGCACAGCCTATCCTCTGAACCCTGTGTTTTCCTGCTTCCGATACTCTCTACTTCATGTCTCTGGAGGAAAAATTGGTAAATGCCAGCAAGGCAGATCTAAACTAAAGAAAAAGTACAAAACAAACAAACCAGCCAGACAGATAAAACAAAGTTTTAAATGTTTGACTCCACACTGCCCCTAGTGTCTGAATCTTTCTTTCAAATGCATTTCTTTTAGAATTTTATTTAATTTTTAATTCATGCACATGAGTCCATGCCTGCATGTATGTCTGTGTACTGTGTGTATGCCTAGTACCTGTGGTGGAGGGTAAATGCCTTGGAACTAGAGTTATGATCATTAGTAAGCTGCCACGTGAGTGCTAAGAACCAAGCCCAGGTCTTCTACAAGAGCAGCAAATGCCCTTAACCACGGCGCCATCTCTCCAGTCTCATCCCAGCCATTTGTTTTCTTTTAATTTTATTTAACACATATTCCATTAATTCTGTGAGAGTCTTATACTGTATTTTTTATTATATTCATCCCAATTCCCTCCTAATTCCTCCAAGATCCACCCTCTGACTTCTCTCTACCTCCAAACTTTGTGTCTTCTTTGTTTTAATATCTCACTGAATCCAATTTGAGATAATCAAATATTCATAGATGTGGGCTATCCACTGGAGTATGGTAGACTTAACCAGACCACACCTTTAAAAAACGTCTTCCTCTCTCTCCTCTCTCCTCTCTTTCTCTCCCTCTCCCTCTTTCTCTCTGTCTTTCGCCCCTCACCCCAGATGCTATCAGTTATCAATAATTCCTCGTTAGAAGTGGACTTTTGACTTTGTGCATACACACCTCCCACACTAAAGAGTTGACTAGCTTGATCTTGTACAGGTCTTGTGCAGGTAACCATAGCTGCTGTGTTTTCTTGATGAGAGCCATTATCTCTGGGATGAGATACAATCTCAAAGAAGTTTTAATTTGTTTTTATTCTTTTAAGAACTGCCCAAACATTTTATTAGCCCATTTTATTGAATTGTTTCTTTTCTTAATAATTAATTTTTTGAGTTCGTCATATATTCTAGGTATGAAATATCTGTGAAAGGAACAGGGCACGAAGATTTTCCCCAACTCTGTAGGCTTTCTTTTTAGTTGATCACCATTTCCTGTGCTGTAGAGAAGCTTTTAAATTCCATGATGTGGCATTTGCCAGTTGTTTCCTAAGTGACTGAAGACCTATTCAGAAAGCCCTCCTTACCTATGCCTGTTTCTGGAAGGGTTTTCTCTAATTTTCTTTTAACAGTCTCTGGATTTCAGGAATTGGATTAAGTCTCTGCTGCACTTGGAGTTGATTTCTGTGCTGGGTAGAAGATGGGAGTCTAGTTTCCTTCTTTTACAAATAGAGACTCAACTTTCCCAACAGTACATACACACAGAGAGATCAGTAGAACAGAATAGGAGATTCAGATATGAACCTACAAATTTTGACAAAGATGCCAAAAAACAGGTATTGGGGGAAAGACACTTTCTTTACTTTACTCCTTTATACTAAATATTTGGCAACTATTTAGTTCATGTTTTCTAGTCCTATCTCAAATTTTTCACAGTCACACATGTGAAGAGACTGGCAGAAGACCTCTAGACCACACTTCCAAAACAGATACATCATATTCTAGAATCTGTTTTATTCAGAAATGAAGCAACTAACTAGACCACCTTCTCCCTAAGAACAGGGTTCTTATGTTTACCCATGCCACAGTTCCAGACTTGGTCGTATAGGAAGCATGCAATCCATGAAGACTTTTTGATTGACTACTTCTTACCCATCCTAATGGGGAACATATCCTTTTCCTCATCTCTTCCCATTTTCATCTTCTTCACCTCACTGTATCTGCATTAGATATGATATCACATTAAGAGTTTCCAAGCTTTTTACTCCTTCAAGAACCTAAGATTTTATCCCTTTCACGTAAGCTTCAGTTTGCACCCCCGGAAACTCAGCTTCCTCTTTTTCTTCACAGCAAGCAGTTCCTACATCTATCCTTCATTTCCCCTCTTAAAAACCCATCAATCACCTCCACACTCCCTCTGGAGCCAACTTCAGACACTTCTCAGATTTAGAGCTTAAGTGGAGCACTGGTGTCTGATAGAGAACACTGAGGCCACTCTATCAGATGCTCCCATTTCAACATGCCTATAGAACTTGGGCTTCTGTTTTTAAAGGGCCCTGAGAAAAATGGCCTTTGGTCAAAGTATTAAGTGTCTCAGGAAGAGGATAGTACAGTGGGTAAGTGCTCAGGCTCCGGGATCAGACAGCCATGATGGAATACCAGATCAACATGGGAAAGGTATGTAAATTCTCAGCACTTCCATAGCTGTGAGGTGGAATGAGACAAATCAAAGTAAATTTCTTTAGAAAGTGCTGCTTAATAAAGGCAGTCAGTGGCATGAGGCCATTAATGCAGGGGTGTTTGAGTGGTGACTTTTCATTACAGGGTACAACCAGAGAAAATACTGAGGCTGAAACACCCCTGACTCACTGTAGCTTGTATCTTACAGGAAGATGATTTCTTTTGACCTCCAAACCTTTTGGGTTTTGTCATCTTGTGGTCCTAACCCTGGCATCCCTCTCCTCCTCACTTTCCCATATTCTTAGCTGACCTTCCCCTGCCTCCCTGAGAACCTAAGTCCAGGCCTTTGCAGAGAGCTCCACAAAGATGTGCTGAATGAGTCTTGTCTGCATGCTGCCTAAAGTCACTCTCAGGCAGTTTGCAAATAAACAATCTCTCTCCTGGAAGAAAGAACAAATAATTCATAATTGGCAATCTACATAATGAGTAATGCTTCTATGCAAATATAACATTTGCAATAATCTATTAATATCTCAGCTGTGATGTCTGTGGTCCGTCACTTCTGGCTAAGGGGCCAGAGCCAAATATTTTTTTTTTATTCCTCTTGAGGTGAGAAGAGAATGAAGAGCTGCAGTTTCCTTGGGGCTTTAATTAGCAATCTGGAGATCACTAGAGTTGGAAGGGCTTTCAAGGGCTCTTAAAGCCTTCCAGCCATCCCCCAAATTCTTACCTGAGGGAGTCGGAAATATGGAGAAGACCCCTGAGATTATTCACTGTGAGAGGCAAACCCAAGGTCAAAATTCAGCTATGAACTCTGAAACCTGACTCCTCCCTGAGATGCCAGAATGTCTCTCCTGCTGTTGCAAGTCATCCTTTCAAGTGGAATTGTCTCTAGCTTCCCCTCCATTCCACCCCTTTGGATTTAACTCCTTTTGCTGATCTGGACCTCTGATACAAAGAACCAGTCCTAGGTCTATAAGACAAAAGGAAAAGAAGATTCAGGCCCAAAGCATCTGATCAGCATAGCCTTGTGTGAGTTAGCCTAAAGGTCACATACTGGGTTGGGATGAGACTCTTCCTCTGAAAGTAGTCTACACACACACACACACTCACACATACACACACTCACTCACACACACACACACACACACAAGAGAGAGAGAGAGAGAGAGAGAGAGAGAGAGAGAGAGAGAGAGAGAGAGAGAGAGATTAAAAAAATTTAAACTTACTAAGCAACTCCTGTTACTGCTTACTGAACTATCAGTGTCAAGGGAGTTCAGGGCAGGGTCTGTACACAGTCCATAAGTACATTTCCTTCTCTCTCTCTATCTCTCTCTCTCTCTCTCTCTCTCTCTCTCTCTCTCTCTCTCTCCTCCCTCCCTCCCTCCCTCCTCTCTTTCCTTTCTTTTTGGCAGAATTAAGCAACCTCTCCACTTCATATTGTTCCCTTTCCCTAAAGGCAGCAAGAGCCTCATCATCACCCAAATATCCAGCAAGCGGCAGCTCTCGTCCATGTATTTGTTCACTAGAATAGAGTAGGAAACTATTGTAAGGATGACACAATCAGTTTTTCAATCAAATGATTACCCACTGCACAAGCTTCAAGAGTAACAGCATGGACTTGGATGGTTGAGGCCATCCCTGAAGTGGATGTTTATAAGGTAGCCATAGGTGGTTCTTTCAGGGCAAAAAAAGACCTTCCTCATTGGCGTTTTTCTGGATACAAACTTGTTTTGGAGTCAGCGAGCTCCTAACTTCAGAGCATTTGATCCTGCTCTACCCTGCACACACTGCCATTTGAACTGTACAGCTCGCTCCTGCCCCACCCTCACACACCATCACCTACACCGCCACCTGCATTGTGCAGTTCCCATTTTGCCAAGCTGTTTGTATCCCTCTTGAAGTCTAGGGTGTGGATATTTTTGTCATTTTGAGGTCCTGAGATCCTTAGTAGTGTCTGCCCCAGATAAATGCTTTTTAAATGTTTGGTAAATGATAGAATTATTAAAAGTCCTAAATCTCTCGAACTTTCTCAATTTAATACTCTGACTCTGGTAGAGTATTGAGGACTGTCTGTGTACTCAGGTTCAACTAAATCTTGCTGAGAGTTAAAGAATGTAGCCTGGTCTGAACCTATGCTCCAAGGAACCCTAGTTGTTAGAGCAAACAGAGTTCAGGAAAGGAGGGAGCATTGCTTACTGGGGCATTATAAGAATGCTCAGGGCGATGATTCGAGAGGAGGTGACTGTGAGCCAAAACACAGCTTTAGTGCTAGGATGATAGCCTGTTCAAGGAGGACAGAGCTCCTCTAAGCTACAGATCCTTGATCTCTGAGTGTTGATAAAAGACACTGACAACAAGAGTTCTTGCTTCACTCTTGTTCATAGGTTCAGCCTCCACACATTCTACCCATTTCCAAAACAGCTCCTTGTCTCTCCTGTCTTACTGAAGCATGTGGTCAACCTCTCAGATATCCTCAGATGCCTAGCTTTTATTTTTTTTAAAGAGATGAAGTTCTAGGATCAAACTCCTATTTTACCAACTGATCCCCTGCTCCCAACCCAATGCTTTCCCATTCTCAAATGGTATTGCCTTCTATCCACATGACTTGTAAATCCCTGGTTATCTTATGTTTAACACACTAGCTTTCAACAGCAAGTATATAACCTCTCAGCCTACAATCCTAATGACACCTAAAAATCCATATCTAAAGCCTAGCCCTTTTGATTTCCTCTCTATCCAGATCAGTCCATCCTCTTTCCACTTGCTGTTACCACATTTATTCCAGCTTAAGCCTCGTGGATTCTCCTTCCTTGTAATGTCAAATCCGTCCATGCCACTTGTCTACAGCGTAGATGTCTACTTCCTAGACACCTGACTTGTTGCTCTTACTTCTAATACATCTCGCTCTAAGAAACACCTTTTTTTTCTATGTGATGGCTAAATTTGACTCATCTTGTCTGGTGAGCACCTTTCATGATTCCCATTATCTATTAAGTTTGATACCTTGCTCTGGGCATGCAACCTTCTGTTTTCTCATTTTCTACCATTCTCTTGAAACTACTTGACCTCCCAGTTACATGGGTCTCTGCTGTGTCTCAAAGAAATCTCACATCCCCTAATTTCTACGTCTTGCTTATTTGTCCTCCTAGAAGACCCTACTCCTCACATTCACTATAAAAGTGTACACAACCTCCAACAGATCCATGAAATTGCATGTCCATCTTGAATTCAGAAGCAAGCACAATCTCCCTCTATATTTCTCCCTAAGGCACTCGGATAGTTTTACTTTGAATATGGTCTATTTATCTAGTAGGACTTAGGTTCTATAAGAGCTGCGGCGGCGGTGGTCGCATCGAATTCTTGGAGAATTTTACAAGTGCCTAAAGGTGATTCTAATTAAAAAAAGAAATGAACTGAACTAGACTGAATTGAATTACTGGGAAGTGATCTGAAGACTGCTTCTTTTATTCCCAGTCTCTAGAGTAAAACATTTAGAGAACTGACTTTTGAGAAGAACCCATGAGCTATATAGAACTGTTAACATTTAGAATTGAGCTTGAATGGCCATCCCCAACCTCTTGTGAAAACGAACTTCAAAGTCTTCTAGAAATGATTTGTATACCTCAGATAAAACATTAAGGCTAAGAGTGATCCAAAAGACAGTGTGTACTATGGGGTATAAATTGTCCTGAGTTTTATTTTATTTCTCTATATGCCATCTTATTAGTGGACTAATTATTACTTATGCTTGTGACAAGCTAAAAATAACAACTTCTTCTCTCAACTTCCAGATGCTGTTGGAATTCTATGAGGAGAGAGTCTATGTCTGTTTGATTCCCCATTTTTTACAGAGCCCAAAACATATACACCATATTTTCCACATACACTTTTGCCAAATGAATCTGAGAAAATATACTACCTGCTTAGAAAGGTAATTAAATTGAAATTTAAAGAAGAAATCATCATATTTTTAAAAAACTGAAAAAAAGTGCACCTTAGAAATCCTTGAATTTTTCACACCATCCTTACTCTGACCCACAGCCTCCCTCAGTACCCAAAAGAGCCTAGGTGGGCATGTTAGAAATGAAGCAGCCACACAAGCCATGAATTTCCACCTGGATCTATTCTCCTGTGTCCACAAAATATCCTCCAGGTTATATTTAAGTTCTCTAAGGAATGAGAGCTTACTGCCATATTCACAGTTGGGCAGTTTTCCATGTAGAAAAGACAGTTCCTATATTGAGCCAAAAGTTGGCTTTTTAGAAATTCCACCCACTGGTCTTAATTCTGTCTCCAAAGCAAAGTAGTGAGGGTCTATTTTCTCTTCTGCGCGATGGCCTTTCCTACGTCTGAAGGCAGCTCTCACATTTCCAACACATGGGATTAGTCTCCAAACCAACTGCCCCCACTCTCCTCGCCTTCTCCATTTTCCTTTGATGTGATCTCAGAACCACTCTTCTGAGTCCTTACCCACACCCAAGTGTACTCCATATACACATTGATGCTCTATACTGATTCTCAGATCTAGGTACAATACCCTTGAATACTGCCAGGATAGTCAGTTTATACAGTCTGAGCCCATCCCCTATTAACACCGTCGATCAGGATTACTAACTGATTGAGTTTTTGCTCACACAGTGTGTCATTTTAAATCTTCATACCCTTCTTAATAAAATCCTCCCCACATGATTTGATCCAGTTCAAAACATGTACTCCATTTCATTTATGGACCTCTAGGGACGGGAAGGGTCTCCCACTAACAACCTAAGGCCAGTATGTGATCGCTTCCTACCTTGCCTGCCAAATGACAATTTAATAATACCCCCCCTTTCCTCCCAGACTAACATATGGTTCAACTGAAACCATTTGATTTAAAAGGGTTTTCTAAACTACAGTGAAACTCATACAGAAAAAAAAAAAAGGTTCCTTCTATAATCAAGTATCTTTTCATAGGCTTTAGTGCCTACCACTACACTCTCTAGGGCTCTCTGTTGTAGAAGCAGGAGGTTAGTTTTGATTCCTCAAGTATGAGTGGTCCAGAGAGAAAAAGACAAACTCGTTACTAATGATGTGACTGTATGAATCTCATTTAAACTTTTAGGAGCTTCCATGATCTCCAACCAAAGATCAGGAAGAACACACCAATGGTTTACCTATTTGGATTTTACTATTTGTCTTGATTTGTTTCCTGATGCTGTGATACAACATCCTAACCAAAAGTAACTTGGAGAAGGAAGGGTTTCTTTGGTTTACAAGTAACAGTCCACCATCTGGAGAAAACTAAAGCAGGAATCTGGAGACAGCAACTGAAGCAGAGACCACATAGTAACACTGCTTACTGGCTTGCTCCCAGACTTATCTTTCACTACCTTTCTTATGTAACCCAGGCCCACCGCTCTAGGAATGGCACCACCAACAGTAGGCTGGGTCCTTCTAAGCCAATTAACAATCAAGAAAATATGTCATAGATGTTCTCACGGTCAATCCTATTGGGTACATGCTTCAATAATGTTTCCTCCCTCCCGGTATGTCGAGTTGACAACAAAACTAAGACACTACCTTTGTGGCAAAGGTTAGCACACATCACAGGAACTGCAGGGCATCTCAGTATAAAGGTGTTAAAAAAAATCTTACACTATGAGTGTCCTACTGCCTCCCCAAATTGGCTACTAAAAATAGAGTGGTTGCAAATAGACAATCGTGTGTCCAAAATACTGTATTTATAGTGAAAATTAAGTACACCTGTAACTATGTCTGGTAAAGACATAGATGTCATTAATTCTATTCAAGAGAGGATTTTGATATGTGTAGGTGATGAATTGACCTTGTTACCTAAGTTTAGACAAAATAACGAAGTGAGTTTGCTGTCTCACTCTATCAAAATCTTAGAATAACCTTTCTGAGGTTACCATTCTTCTAAAAAGTAGTGTACAAAGCAACGAGTTTCACAATGTACATAGATTACATTATACCTCTTTGTAATCTGCCCCAGCCCCTTCATGCTCACAGACACTCTGGCCAGTTACCTGTCTCTCCATTAACAACCTCTTCTGCTTTCTTGTCAGATCTATTCTGCAACCCTCTCATTCTATGCCTTCTTTTAAAATCTCTTCCCTCTTGGATTCCTTTCTAGTTTGATGACCTACAAACCACACACACACACACACACACACAAACACACAACACACACACACACACTTAAATCTGGAGTCTGAAGATGAAAGAAATCTTGAAACGCTTGTTCTGCTAAGTCTGGCTTGTTTCTCTTGGCATAATGACAGTGTCATCTATTTTCTCAAATGTCATGATTTCAATTTTTTCTTTATGGCTGCATAAAATTCTGATGTGTACATGTACTGCATTTTCACAATCCTTTCATCTATTGATGTACTAGACTGGTTCTATCTCCTGGCTATGGAGAGTGTGTAATTGTGAACATAGATATACAAGTATCTCGTGGTATGTTCATTAGAGTCCTTTGGTACCTATCCAATAGTAGTATAGTTGAGTCATGTGGTAGTTCTATTTTCAGTGTTTTGAGGACCCCCCCCCCATTCTAGTTCTATTGTAGCCACATGCACCAATTGAAAATCCCTCCAAAGGACAGCAATGTTCCTTTCTCACATCCTTAGCAACATTTGCTGCTCTCCTCCTCTCTTCCTCCTCTTCCTCCTCTTCCTCCTTCCTCCTCTTCTCCTCTTCTCTCTTCCTCCTCTTCCTGCTCTTCTCATCTCTCCTCTTCCTCCTCCTCTCCTTCTCATTCTCATCTTCCTCCTCCCTCTCCTTCTCCTCTTCTGTTATTCCTGCTCCTTCTCTTCCTTCTCCTCTCCTTCTCTCATTCCTGCTCCTTCTTCTTCTTCTTACGATAGCTATTCTCACTGGATAGCGATGGAATCTATTTATATTTCTCTGGTGACTTAGAATGTTGAATACTTTTTCAGTAGTTATTGGCCATTGATAGTTCTTTAGAGAATTGCCTATTCAGTTAATTAGCAAATTGATTGATTTGGATAGTCTGATTTGGGAGTTTTTTTCTTTGTTTGTTTGTTTGTTTGTTTTGTTGTTGCTTCTGTTCTTCATGCTTGGTTTTGCAGTTCTTTGTGTAGTCTAACTTTTAATTCCCTATCTCTTGGCAAGAAATTGGTTCAATCCTGTAAGCTGCCTCTTCCCTGTGGCAATTGTTTCCTTCCTTAGACAGAAGTTTTTCATTTCACATAACCCTTTGAATTGTAATTGTGGAGTTAGAGTTTTTGTCAGTCTTTGGTTGTTTTATTTTGTTTTCAAACAGCCAACTCTCTTGGTTGGTTCTATGTATTGTTACTCTACTTTTAGTTTCATTAGTTTCAGCCCACTGCTTTGAAATTTGGATTATTTAGGTTTTTCTAAGGCCTTAAAGCACATCATTAGGTTATTTATTCAGAATATTTTTAATGTTTAAAATTATTAATTTGTATTTGTTATTATTGTGTGAGTGTGTGTGTGTGTGTGTGTGTGTGTGTGTGTGTGTGTGTGTGTAGGATGGGGATCTGTATGCATGGCGTGCAGTGTGTGTGTGTGTGTGTGTAGATGGGGATCTGTATGCATGGCGTGCAAGTGGAGGTCAGATTACAAATTTGTATAATTGACTCTCTCCTACCTTCAAGCCAATTGAGATTTTTAATCCAGTAATCTAGTCTGTACTTCATTTTGGGTAAGTTGAGGCCATTTATGTTTAGGGTTATTGTTGAGACGTTGTTACTAATTCATATAATATGGTTGGGGTGTGCAGGCTGGGGCTGGTTGAATTGCTCTTTATTCCTTTCTCTCTTGTTAGTAATGAAAAATTGCTGATGTAGTGTGGTAGTCAAGGTGCATTGTCACCTCCCTGGTTCATTGAGTCCTCTCATAAATCTATTCTTTCCTGTACCCTCATAATTTATATCACCTTTCTTCCTCCTCTGTTTATCTTTAAATATCTTCTGTAGTAATGGCTTGGTGGTTATGAACTGGTTTGTGTTGAGTTTGTCTTGAAATATCCTTATTTCTGTGTCAATTTCAACAAACATTGTTACCTTCTGAGCCATCTTGCCAGCCAATCTAGAAGGTTACAAGGTGGGCTCTGCTCAGAGGGAAGTAACATGGACTGGTTGAGAGTACTATTAGATGGTATAGCTTCTCTAGTTTGCCGTTACTTGAACTCATTATTTTTTTTAATGTTTTTAAACTGTTCTGAATACTTTTATTTAATACTCAGCATGTCTATTAAACATGCACATGAATGACATTTTTTTCTTATGTATTTCTACACTCCAGATTTTATCCTCTCCCACCCCCTATCCACCCTCTGACTGTTCCACATCCCATACCTCTGTCTCCACAAGGCTGTTCCCACATCCACCCCCACCCAACCTGACCTCTAAGCTCCCTGGGGCCTCCAGTCTCTTGAGGCTAAGGTGCATCGTCTCTGACTGAACACAGACCCAGCAGTCCTATGCTGTATATGTGTTCGGAGCTTCATATCAGCTGGTATATGCTGCCTTTTTGGTGGTTTGGTGTTTGAAAGATCTCAGGGATCCAGATTGAGACTGCTTGCTGGTCCTCCTACAGGGTTGCCCTCCTCCTTAGCTTCTTTCAGCCTTTCCCTAATTCAACCACAGGGGTCAGCAGCTTCTGTCCATTGGTTGGGTGCAAATATCTGCATCTGACTCTTTCAGATCCTTGTTGGGTATTCTGGAGGGCAGTCATGGTAGGTTCCTTTTGTGAGTGCTCCATAGCCTCAGTAATAGTGTCAGCCTTGGGACCTCCCCTTGAGCTGAATCCCACTTTGGGCCTGTCACTGGACCTTCTTTTCCTCAGACTCCTCTCCATTTCCATCCCTGTAGTTCTTTCAAACAGGAACAATTATGGTTCAGAGTTTTGACTGTGGGATGGCAACCCCTTCCCTCATTAGATGCCCTGTCTTCCTGCTGGTGGTGGGCTCTAAAAATTCCCTCTCTCTACTGTTAGGCATTTCATCTAAGGTCCCTCCTTTGAGTCTTGAGTCTCTCATCTCCCAGGTCTCTGTGAATTCTGAAGTGTCCCTCCTACCTCCTACCTCCTAAGGTTGCCTATTTCCATTCTTTCTGTTGGCCCTCAGGGCTTCAGTTGTTTTCCCCACCCAATACCAGATCAGGGTTAGGAGTATCTCCTGACCCCTGTCCACTGTCCACTTTCTCTCCCAGATCCCTCCCTCCCCACTTGTAACTGCTTTCTTCTCTCTCCCCAGTGGGACTGAGGTGTCCTCACTTGGGCCCTTCAGCTTGTGGACTATATCTTGGGTATTTTGTCCTTTTTTTTTTTTTTTTGGCTAATATCCACTTATTAGTGAGTACATACCATGAATGTCCTTTTATGTCTGAGTTACCTCACTTAGGATGATATTTTCTAGTTCCATCCATTTGCCTGCAAAACCAAGGATGTCCTCACTCTTAATAGCTGAGTAGTATTCCATTGTGTAAATAAACCACATTTTCTGTATCCATTCTTCTGTCATGGGACATCTAGGTTGTTTCCAGCTTCTGGCTATCACAAATAAGGCCACTATGAACATAGTTGAACACATGCCCCTGTGGCATGGTGGGGCATCTTTTGGGTATATTCCCAAGAGTGGTACCACTGTAGAGTATACCCTCTACACAACAGGAATAACAACTCCTCACCTGTCACCAGGAATCAGATTTGGCAGCATTTATTATACTATTTTGTCAGCTCCAAAATTTCTTGATACATATGAAATTTCTTGACTACCTTTACTTTCTAGGATTTAGCCTTTCTGGGTTCCTGGATTTCTCTTCAGCATTGTTAGAATGCCATCTTACTGAAAAGCAATCTTAGCTGTACTTTCATAGGGTATGTCAAGGATCTTCTCTATTTGGGCAGGGGGAGGCGGATCTGCTCTTTAACTCTCCCAATAAACTTGCCAATACTCTTCACTTGGTAGTCAGTGAACCATCTCTTCACCAGCTCTGCTGGTCTCACTTGGTATGGAAAATCCTGGAAGGTCTGTATCAGTCTTCTAATATAGGGCAATTAAATAGTGATCATTAGCATGTATATGCTTAATAAAGAGTTAGCTAAGCGGGTAGTGGTGGTGCATGCCTTTAATCCAGAAGGCAGAGGCAGGCAGATTTCTGAGTTGGAGGCCAGTCTGGTCTACAGAGTGAGTTTCAGGATGGCCAGGGATACACAGAGAAACCCTGTCTTGAAAAACCTAAAATAAAAAAAAATAGAATAGATAAATAGATGATAGAAGATAGAATAGATAATAAATATAGATTAAAGAAAGATAATTTTAGTGAAATACTATTGGTGGTAGATCTGGGTAATACTAAATATTTCCTTGCCTAAACTTATTGATTTATATTTTAAAAATTATGAGCCATAAAGGGTAGAGCTGTTGAATTTATTTCCTCCTGTCTCTTGACCACAGTCAATCCAAACTGAATAGGCCACAAACACACAATACTGGATCTGACATATTCCCTGTGCTTCTAGATTCTGAACTAGTCACCTAAAGGCTTATGCCTGTCAGTCTGCATCTTTTTTCATTCTTCTCCTTTGTATGTTAGATAAAGCTCTCAGTGACCCTTCATTATATAAAATATATGCCCGTCATGAGACAGACTGACTGGAGACAAAATTTAAACTCAGTGCAAGTAAAATTTGGAAATAGCATGGGCTAAATGCAGAAGATATAAACAGAAAATAAAAAAAAATGATTTAAAAGAATTTCTTTTTCTTCTTCTTTTTCTTTTTTTACAAAAAAAAAAAAAATCTCATGGCAGAATTTAATGAGAGTGCACAAGATGTAGGTCAGTGGGATTTTATTCTACCTGAAGGCACAAAAGAAGGCTTTCCTAAAGTATCAGCATTTATACTGGTATCAATCTACATGACTGATGTGGTCTGCAATAGACCTTTCGACCATTTAGCCTGGATGATTCTCCACAATATTTAACTCATACTTCAGGATCTGAAGATATCCCACCTTGTATTATAAGAATCATACACCCCATCAATAAGAAGAATATATTTAAGTCAATTCTTATTACTATCAGAAATATTGTAACTTAGGCCAATTGTCTATAAAAATATAAAAACTTTTGGTACCTCGTAGGCACTTATTAAACACTTGTAATTAATTATCTGTCACCAATATTTTCACACTTTTTATATAATTTTGGATGATGGAGAAGATTGAAACCAGAGTCTTGCACCTAGAAGCCAAGCACTCCATTACTAAGGAACATTTACTAGCCTTCAGATATCTCTCTTTATATTCCAGGTAACATTTTAAATAAGATATCGATATTCATTATGTATGGCCCACAATTTGCAATACTTAAATATGTTTTTTCACTTTTGGAGGGTATGAGAGAGATATGCCTTTGAACAAAGTTGTACTTTGAATTGTAACTGCTGATCATTCCCAAGGGAAACAATGTGGATTAGAGCATTCTCTGGAGATGCTGGTTGACAGAAAGCTAGATCCCCCTCAGCCACATAGTCTTTAGAGCTTTTTTGTTTTTTTTTTTTTTTTTTTGGTTTTTCGAGACAAGTTTCTCTGTGTAGCCCTGGCTGTCCTGGAACTCACTCTGTAGACCAGGCTGGCTTCAAACTCAGAAATCCGCTCTGCCTCTGCCTCTGCCTCTGCCTCTGCCTCTGCCTAGCTCTGGCTCTGCCTCTGCCTCTGCCTTGCTCTGCCTCTGCCTCTGCCTCTGCCTCTGCCTCTGCCTCTGCCTCTGCCTATCTGCCTCTGCCTATCTGCCTTGCCTATCTGCCTCTGCCTATCTGCCTCTGCCTATCTGCCTCTGCCTATCTGCCTCTGCCTATCTGCCTCTACCTCTGCCTATCTGCCTCTGCCTATCTGCCTCTGCCTCTGCCTCTGCCTATCTGCCTCTGCCTCTGCCTATCTGCCTCTGCCTCTGCCTCTGCCTCTGCCTCTGCCTCTGCCTCTGCCTCTGCCTCTGCCTCTGCCTCTCTGCCTTCCAAGAGCTGGGATTAAAGGCATGTGACACCACTGCCCGGCTGTCTTTAGAGCTTTTTAGCAGCTATGTAATAGGAAGAATAAGCAACCAGTATTCCACAGCACTGTGTGGGCAAAAGTTTTGGAATATGAATAATCAATAAATTGTCTGACATTTTATTGACCACTGTCTATAGTTTCTTCTGACAATTTCAGCACTACAAGTTACACATTAAGTGTTTTGATGTTTGGAATTGATTTTTGTTCAGGTGATAGATATAGGTGAAGTTTCATTCTTTGATATATGGACATCCATATTCTCCAAGACCAAGGTGTCACCAAAGATGTTGTCTATTTCCTCCTATGTGTATTGCTGGCATTTTTATTAACTGTGGATGGCTGTAATGATATGTACTCATAATTAAGTCTTCTATTTTTCCATTAATCAACATCTCTGCGTTTGTGCCAGCTATCATGCTGTTTTTATTACTATAGCTTGAGATCTTATGTGCTAATTCAGTCTTCAGCATTGTTCTTTTGCTCAGGATTACTGAGGTCATTGAGGATATTTTCTACTTCCACATGAACTTTAGGATTTTATTTTCTGTTTCGTGTGAAAAAAAAAAAAAGTCTTGGGTTTTATTTTTTAACTACAATTGTGTTGAATCTATAAATAGCTTTTAGTAAGATGGTTATCTTCACACTACTAATCTATCAATTCTTGAGATGTTAGGTAGTCTTCTCATTCATCTGAGTCTTATTCAATTTCTTTAGAGATTTAAATGTTTCATTGAAGGGTTCTTAACTTCCTTGGTTAGGCTTGTTTTTCTTTATCTCTGCCATTGTGTACATAAGGGATACTCTTAAGCTGATTTGTATCCTGCAACTTTGCTCAACGTGTTGATTATTTCTGAAAGTTTTCTGGTGAAATTTTTAGAATCTCATGTAAATCTAAAATGGGGATAATTTGACTTTCTATTTTCCAATTTTATATTCCTTTAATTTCTTTCTCCTCTCTTATTTCTCTAGCTAGTGCTTTAAATATTACATTGAAAGAGAGTCAGAGTGAAAGCTATGTTTTGCTACTGATTTTAATGGGACTGCCCCAAGTTTGTCTCCATTTAGGATGATGTTCACAGTGCATTTGTCATGTAGCACCTTTAGTATGTTGAAGTTTGTTTCCTCCAGTCCTACTCTCTCTAAGACTTATATGAAGACATTTTTAATATTATCAAAGGTCTTTTCTTGTTTATAAGTCCATTTTATGATTTGTGGGTAGACTGATTGATTGATGTTGAACCATTCTATATCTCTTGATTAAAGACAACTTGATCATGACAAACCATCGTTTTGATATATATCTGTATTTGGTTTTTAAGTATTTTATTTAAGATTTTTTGCATTTATGTTCATGACAGATGCTGACCCATAGTCTTGTTTTCTGTTGTGTTTTATAACCAGATTTTAGAATGCGTAAAACTAACTTCATAAAATGAGTTTAGAGGCACTTCTTTTCTATTTTTAAAAATCTGCTGTGGACATGGCAATTTTTGTCAGTTGTATTTTTGTTACGGTTTTGATGTTATTTGTTGTATTTGTTTAAATTTATCTCTTCTTAGTCTAACTTTGGTGGTTTAGATAACTTTGGAATGAGTTTCCTGTAGACAAAAAAAAAAAAAATGGATTTTCTTTCTTACTCCATTGAGCTAAGCAAGGTCTCTTGATTGGGGAGTAAAGGCTATTCAAATTTTAAGTTATTATTGAAATGTATTTACTGATTTCTGTAATTTTTTGTTTGTTCCTTTGTTTCACAGGTAGAGTTTGGTTGTGATTTATTCATCTCTGTTTTATGTTTCAGCAAGGTTAACATTGTGTGGATTGTAGTCTTTTAATTAGGTTTATTTCTCTCTCCAGTCTGAAATACTACCTTCAGTGTTCTCTGCAGGCCTGGTTTGGTGAACATGAGTTATTTTAGCCTATTTATATCGTGGAAAGTTCTCCTTTCTTCTTAAATGACGCAAATAGTTTTGCTGGGTAAAGTGTCTGACATGTGTGGTCTTTTAGAATGTGGAGTGCACTGTTCCATACACCTCTGGTTTATAAAGTTTCCATTGAGAAATTCTGATGAGTTTTCCTTTATATGGGACCTGTGATTTTGTGTTGAAGCTTTCAATATCTTTCCTTTGGTCTCTTATTTAGTGTTGAAATTAAAATATGTAGATGGGAATAAATTTTTGAGTCTTGTGTATTTGGTGTTCTGTGTGTTTCCTACATCTGTGTACGTATAGTTTCATTAATGTTGGGAAGTTATCTTCTAGAACTCATTAATTAAGATCTGGTTTATGTCACTGACCTGTGAATCTTCTCCTTCTACACTTTGTCTTTGGGCTTTTTTTTTCATAGATTTCCCAAGTTTTTGCCTTTTCTCGGTGTGTGTGTGTGTGTGTGTGTGTGTGTGTGTGTGTGTGTGTTCATAAATTTCATTCATGAAATTGCTTGTATAAAGTTGAAAAGAAAGTCCCCTGGTGTAGTTCTCCAGCTGAGTCTGAGTGTAGAAAGGCTCAAGGGCAAGGTACTAGATAATCTCTTTGAAACAGCAAATGAGTGTAGATCCCAGATGGGTCTAAGCCTGGGCTTGGAGGTCAGGTAAAGTCACAAGTCAAGAAAGCTCCCTGATATAGCTCCAACCTGGCCTTGGAGGAGTAGTATGGATGAGTAGTATGGAACTAGAATCTGTGCTAAACTCAATAAAAGAACACTTGGATACATTTCTTGCTGGGCCTGTGTCTGGAAGTGGGCAAGGTGGAATAAAGGAAGTGAGTCGGAATCATGGAATGAGCTCACAAATATGGATCAGGACTGGGCATAGACAAACAGGATAGAAAGTCAATGTGAGGTCAGATTCAGCAAGATGGTGTGTGGATGGGATTCCTACCTAGGCCTGGGCCTAGAAGGATAGGACACATGGATGGAATGAGATGAGGTAAGACTAAGCAAGAGAGACAGAGAATGCAGCTCCTCCCTGGGTGTAAGCCTAGAGGGTCCAACTGAAGGGAGAGCCATTTGTGACGTAAAGTGAGGGTCCTGGATCTGACTCAGCAAGGGAGTATGCTTATATGGCTCCTAGCTAGACCTGGACCTGGAGTGGAATGGTGTGTACTAAGGAAACTGAGTCAAAACTAAGAGAGCTTGCAGACACAGATCCTGCCTAGTCATGAATTAACGGTGAGTTAGTGAGGCTCTTGAGTCTCACTATATTAAACGCCTTGTCATCTTATGGTATTTTCAATTCACCATGGAATTTTTAAGACTTAATTCTATCACAAATAAAGTAATGTGTGTATCTATGACTATACCAGCTAGGGGTGTTATACAATAAGAGATGAGTTTACATTAGAATGCAAACAGCCTTCAGGACTATACAGTCCAGTGATGGTCGAGGGTTTTAAAAACTAGGAAAAAAAAATCTATCTAGTCAGTCAAGACATCACACACTTATAACTCAGCATTTAAAAGGCTGAAGTAGAAAAATTGCAAGCTTAAGGACACTATTGGCCACACAGTGAGACCCTGCTCCCAAAATAGAATAGAACAGAGCAAAATAAAATCACCCTCCCCAAGAAGTCCATCCGTTTGGTTGATACTGAGTTCTTAAATGCAGAGTGGAAAAGAATTCTGTACCCATGTCAATAGGAAAGATTCCAGTGATTTAGTAGCATAATATGCTATAGGCAGAGACTTCCTGGCTTCATTTGTATTAAACGATGCCTTCTGTGACTGAAAAGCAAACTAGAAACCAAAGAAAGAAAGTGATTTACTCAACTTAATCCAATGCATTATTGAGAAAACTAGGACCAATATGGAAGTCTCCTGATTCAGAGGCATTACTTCTCCCATAATCCCATAATTCCTTTCCTCTAGAGCATAGTTCTCAACCTTCCTAATACTGAGATCCTTTTAATACAGTTCCTCATATTGTGGTGACCCCCAACCATAAAATTATTTTTGTTGCTACTTCATAACTATAATTGCTACTGTCATGAATGATAATATAAATAACTGCTATGCCAACCCCATAAAGGGGCCACTCGATCCTCAAGGGGGTTGCAACCCACAGATTGGGAACCATTGTCCTGGAGCATCTATGTAACCTATGTTTGTAAATCTGAAAAACCACAACGAAACATACCAATCATCCTATTGAGCTTCAGATGTCAACTTGACACATCCTGGAATCATCTAACAGAGTCTCAATTCAGGGATTACCCAGATCAGGTTGCTCTGTGGTCATGTATTTAAGGACTTGTCTTGATTGATGATTGAGGGTCATCTACTAAGAATGGCACTATCCCTAAGCAAGTGGACCTGGAATTCACATGAAAGCTAACTGAGCATGATATGAGAGCAAGCCAGTGAGCGAGCTAGGATGCAGAATCCCCCATGGTTTCTGTTTCACATTCCTGCCTTGAATTCCTAGCCTGATTGTCTCAATGGTGGACTATGATATGAAGGTATAAGAAGAAATAAACCCTTTCTTCCCATACATTGCTTTTGATCATGGTGTTTGTCACAACAGAAGAGAACTAGAACAGTGACCACACAAAACTCTACAGTCAGAGACATCTCAAAATGCTATCCAGCTAAGAGAATCAGAGGCTGAGAATTGAGTTTGGCATACAAGTCACCCAGTCCGTGGAGACACCTTATTTACAGTTTCTTTGTATTCTTAACCTCTCACATATCTGGCACAGAGCATCTTGGGGCTCTTCACACTGGCCTCACATCCTCTGTTACTATCTCAACCCAATTTAGAGCGTCATCCAGGCCTAATCTTCCTACATACTGTTACATGCTAAACCATTACCCCAGCTGAGTGTTACATGAATGTAACTTGAGAAAACAGACATGGGTGACTGCCCTGGATTCTGCTTGTCCAGGCAGGCTATTTCATTTTCTTCTCATCTGAACCCATCAATTCCCTTCACTTTCCTTCCTGTGGCCTCTGAGAGAACCCTGAGGGTAAAAAGGGGTGAGGCAATGAATGAGGTGAATCTGCTATTCATCTGCAGGAATGATTTCAGAGGGGCCAATACCAAGGGGAAATCCCTAAATAATGAACAAATTTAACAACCAAGGATGGTCCCTACAATGAACACAGAGGAAAGAGATTGCTTATAGGCATGGGACATGGTTACATAGATACTACCTGAATAAGTTAAGATTAGGAATAAAATATACTAGACCTCCCTTGTGTGGGGGGGTGAGGGGGCATGACCAAATTCTCTTCCTGCAAGGTGAATGGATCAGAACTCTGCAGTCTAAAGAGCTCCCTGGAATTTTGTATGTTCTTGGTAGAAATCACCCTATTGACTTCACAGGGGAGCATTGCCTACCTCCTTGGAGCTTTAGAAGATGTCCCAACATAATCATCAACTTCCCTTAGCCTCCACACTTAGGCACAGCTGCCCTCTGCTGGATGGTATGTAGCCAACTGCCCAGACAAGGTGCTGCCTCTCCGACTCCAACTCCTGACCCTCCTGCTGCCTAAAGGCTGCCTTGTTGTCCCTAACAGATCTGTCTTGCAAATGGGGATGGACAAGAAAAATGAAGACTCAGAGGGTGTGTTCATGTGCAAGTACTGGGGAGAGCTAGGCATACGACTGCAAACTCAAATGATCAATGGCCCCAGTTAGATGAAAATTCCACAGTGACCTGACAGCACTGATGAGAAAAATTTGCACAAGTCCCAACATGATGGACTCTACAACAGAGAGGAAGAGCTTCTCCTCCCTTCTATTATTGATGAACTAAAATGCACAAGCTAAATGGGAATACTCAGACGGCAGGAGAACGTCGGGATATTGTAGTTGTTCTCAGAGATGAAAAGGGAAGCTGAAAAACATCTGCATGCCGAAATTTGCTCTGATGCTCTAAGTGGGCTGAGGAAACCTGTAACCACGAAGTGGGGCTAATTTACGGCTCTAATCACTAGCATGCAATCTGAAGCCAGACGTTATCTTAAAGTACACACCAGTTCCAGGTGCTGCACAGCAAATGTTTGATTAGTGCTACCAAATTCCCTGCAACTTGATAAGCTTCTGAGTGCAGGAATTAGGGGCTGCACACCAGTGGAGCAGGGCTATGCTAATTCCACAGCAAGGTATTTTCCTTTGGCTTGCAACACTCTGAGAAACTCAGTTTGGCCTCTCTTCCTAGGCTGCTAAGATGCTGGTTTCAAATATACAAATAAAGAGACACAGTAGGGACAAGCTGGGGGTGGGGGGCAGGTTAAAAGATGAGGGCCATAAGGTTGTTTCTAGAGAGGCCTAGGAACAAAATAAGTGGAGAGTTAGGGTTAGAAAAACGTATTCAGTGTCTTCTCAATATGTGTCACATGCTGGATATTTTGTCACTGATTATCATATAACTGGACATGGTTGCCATTATTGTGTCCACATTTCAAGAGCAGTTTAAGTGACTCATTAAAGATATCTTAGCCAAAATTCCAGAGCCATGATGCGAACCTAGGACTGCTTGAAATCTTCAGAGTCTGTGGCTCTGAAAGACTAAGGGATCAAAAATGATAACTTTGTCATTAGGACTATTTAGAGTTACACAGAAAAGTAAGTGGGAGACACATATCCGTTCAGTTAGCAGCATCAAAAAATGAAACAAAACAGGCTTAGGGGAGCTAAGAACTTTAGTTAGTTTCCCTGGGGCCAAATCAAGTAACATGAGCAAAGCAGAAAGCCTTCTTCAAGGGGCTTGAGGTCTCTGTTCAAGGTAGCTATGAGACAGTCGTGGGGTGCGGAGTGGAAAGCTGCATTTGGTGTGCAAGAGTGCTTCTGATCAGCATGAAAAGCTCATTCACCAACAACTGGAGGTGAAACTGAGGGTGCTGAGTTGTCCCGGGCTAAATGAGGAGGCCCCAATGAAGAGCGACATCTGCCTAGCTGGAGTTGATTCAAAAAACACAGCTGGAAACTACTTGTGGCTGGCTTTTAAAACCCAAAGTGAAGGGTCAAATGTCTCATGGAAATTTCATATCCTAAACCCACAGATAGAGGGGAAAGGGCAATAAAACTGATGGGGGATGGGGAGGATTGCTGACATGCTGGTGACATGCTCTGTTTTTGTGATTTCTAAAGTTGGAGCTCTGTTTTCTGAAATTTTCTTTAAAATTCAAAGACCCCAGAAGGGTTTGGGGAAAAAAACAGAGCCAACTGAACATTTCAGTCTAAAGGCCCATGGTGCCCCCTAATGGGTCTAAGCATTCCCTCTGCCCCTTGCCATTCCACTATGGCTCAACTTGCAGAATTCTCTCCTGAAGTCTTGCTCCATGCTCCAGAGCAATGGAAGACTTCACTAACAGACAAACAGAATCCTGTTAACATGTACCCCAAACTCTCTCTCCACTCTACAGTTTCTAATGTACCAACTCCCAGAAACATAGCAAGGCCTGGGAGGAGCAGGAGCACTGGAGTCTGGGTGGGGTTTGACTCTGCAATGATATCAACTGTCTGAGACATTAAGCAGGTGACTTTACCTGCCTGTAGAATGAAGAATGATGATAATACTAAACTCTCAGGTTGGAATTCAAACCTTTTTGTATATAACCAAGCACATGACAAACTGTAAATAGCAACTTATTTTGTAATGGAATAGTGTGATTCAGTCAGAATTAGTCTGCATGAGCATCCTATGAGTGTCAACTCGCCTTCTAGACCTGAGCTCAAACTATTTCTGAAATGCTGTCATCTGCAGTACTGTTTTGCCTACACTGAGCTTCTTGCTATCTTGCATTGGGCCTTCATTGACACCCTATATATGAGGGTCATCAGTTTGTCCCATCAGTTGAGTCTTGGTCACGGCCGTCACTAATGGAGTAGCTATGGACTCATACTCTCTTGGTAACCATGAAGAAAGAAAACAGGTCTGGAAGGATTCATATAGGCACTTAAGTGTTTTATTTTGAGAGTAGCACACATGAGTCTGGCCTCCACTTGTTAGATAAAACCAGTCACCTGCCCTGCAACACAAATGCCCCCAGGGAACCCACCCTTTCACACTTTCCAAAGGGAGGAGGTAGCAGACATTGGTGGAGACAACTGAGAACCACCATACCCTAGAAAGTAAGATCAGTCTCTAATTCTACTTCACACCAGCCCCAAGGCTGTCCAGACAATACCTCTTACACTATAAGCACGCTGCATTACACTAGAAGCATACTGTGTTACTTACTGTTCCATCTCTGTGACATAAATGCCTGAGGACAGGTTTACTTTGCCTCATACTTTTGGATATCCCGTCCTCTGGTGTTTGACTTCATTTTTCTAGCTACATTGTGTTAAAAAAAATACTATGTTGGTAAGAAGGCATGCAAGAGGAAGTTGTTACCCTCAAAGCAGGCAAGAAAGAGACTTGAGCTGAGAAAAGAATTGGGGACCATGGAACTTTCAAAGGCATTCCCAAGTGAACTACTTTCTCCAACTAGACCCTATCCCATTAAGTTTCAAGAACCTTCTTCCTCAACAAACAAACAAACAAAAACAGAAAGAAAATAGAGCTACCATATGACCCATCTATGTCACTCTTGAATATATATACTTTAAGGACTCTAATCAACAAATTACAAAGATTTGCTCACATCCATATTTATAGCTTCTCTAGTCCCAATATCCAGGAAATAAAATCAGTCTAGATGTCCATCAAGAGACAGATGGATAAAGAAAATGTGGTAAATATACACATTGGAATTTTATGCAGCTGTAAGGGAAAATGAAATGTTTTCAGGAAAACTGGATGCAACTGGAAATCATTATGTTAAGCAAAATAAGCTAGAAGCAGCAAAACAAATACTGTGGGTTTTTTTTAATATGCAGAACCTAGATTTAAAATTACATGTTTTAAAATTATACATGTATGTATATGTGTCTATGTGTCCAAGTCACAAAGAAATACTTCTGAGGAGGTGGAAAATTGCAAGGAATAGTGGAAAACATGTAATAGGAAAGCAGAAGAGGAACTAACTAGGAAAAGAAAGGGAAGCAGCTGGTGGGGGAGGGGATGCTGAGGGCAGTGAGGGAGGGGACACATGAGGACAAAGTATAGTAACACATATGTATGAACATACCATGAGGAAACTCATTACTTTGTATGCTAATCTTAAAAATTAATTTTAAAAAAGTTTTCGGAGCCTCTCAAAATGGTACGACCAGCTGGGGACCAAGTGTTCAACACATGAGGCTGTGGAAGGCATTTCATATTCAAGCCACAAGATACACGGTGGAAATCTCTGAGCGAGCAACTGAATGCATAGATTAGTTCACAATTATGTTATCTCTCCCAATCAAAATCATGCCTATATTTAGATTTTTAAAAATCTTTTAAATCTGATGGTAGGAATTTCAGGTATTCTGGGGACAAGTCAGAAGTTGGGATGCAGGACAGACTTTGTTTCCCACCTGTCTCCACCATGTGTTCTTAAATACAGAAAGTTGTGTGAACTTTCTACAGTCAGCAATTGAGACCATCAGTCACTAAGAATCAGAATGATTTGTCCCGAGAAACTGATTCACACATGAACTATCTCTGTGTGGGGGTAGGAGGATATAGGGCTATCTGTAGGAAGTGTGTGATATAGGATATGTATTTTGTCCATGGGAGGGATGTAAAGAAGAGTGAGATCCAGTTGAGGTCAGGTTGTAACAGAAGGAAGTCATTCATCTGATTTGTTTGAGGGAAATAGGATGTTTATTTGTTTCAAAATAGGGTGTGAGATACCATATACCAAGTTGGCCTTAAACTCACTAGATGCTTAGTGGGCTTCTGTTGCTGTAAAAAAAGAAATTAAAAATTAAAAAAAAAAAAAAACCACCATGACCAAAGCAACTTGGGGAAGAAAGGGGTTCCTTTTAGCTTACACTTCATGCCACAGCCCCACTATCAAAGGGAGTCAAGGCAGGAACTGATGCAGAGGTCATGGAGGAGTGCTGCTTACTGGCTTGCTTCTTATGGCTTGTTCAGCCTGATTCCTTATAAGCCCCATGACCACCAGCCCAGGAGTGGCACCACCCACAGTGATCTGGGTCCTTCTACATTAATCATCAACCAGGAAAATGAACTATAGGCTTGTCCACAGGCATATTTGTATGGGGATTTTCTCAGTTCATGTTCCCTGTTCCACACTGACTCTATACTGTGTCAAGCTGACATAGAACTAGCCAGCTGAGATATACTACATATCCCAGGCTAACCTAGATTTGGAAGCAAGTCTTCTGCCTCAGTGTCCCAAGTTCTAGCACTGTAGGAGTTCACCACTCCTCTCAAACTTGGCCTAATTTTTAAGGGCAGTGTACAATTTGGAAAGCTCAAATAAATAAAAATTCCTAGATAATCAAAATTTCATCTTGCTCCTGTCTTTAAAATAATCTCATCAACCAAAAATGACTTTTACTTAGAACTGAAGAACAGTTTTACCTACATATTCTTGATGGCAAGAGTTACAATTATTAGAAGAAATGGTACCATAAGATCTGAAAGTACCCTCTGTTTCTTCCTGGTAGCTAGGGTAGTAGTGGCCAATTCTTGGATCTGAAGATATTTATGTTGAGATGAAGATATACTAAGCCTTCAGTTCTACCATTCTATTTTATATTCCCCAAGAGAACAGTTAAGAATATGAATTCTACAGCATGCTTTTCATCTGAGAAGGCTACTGTATAGAACAATACTTGGCACTTGCGTGGAAAATATACAGAAATCACCTTATTCACATGATTGGTGGATATTCAGAGGGCAAGTGAAGGGCACAGAAGCACATAAATATATTTTGTGGGTGATAGACTAGGAACCCAAAGGGGATTTCCATGCTTCCAGGTATGGGATGGCTCCTTCAAAGAAAGCATGCTAATGTATTGAAAGCATCTAGTGGAGATTGTTTTTAATATTGAATATAGAGTCAAAGAAGAAAGAAGTACATTATTAAACTCTTAGTATATAAATGTGCACAAATAAATAGACAGTAATTAAAGAAAAAAATTAGAGTTAACCTATTGAGAGACTAAACATTTTCATTTCAGGTTGTTTCTGAGTTTTTAATTTATAACAACTGCCTTTATTAATAAGGCACAATGTTGTATTTTAATATATATTATGGAATTATCAAGTCAAGAAAATTAATATATATTACTCAATGCTTATCTTTTTTATACTATTGTAACACATGCAATACATTATTATTAAATATAGTCATCTTGTTGTACAATAGAACATGCTCCTATATACCTATAGCTTTGTATATGTTGATCATTGTTACTCCTGACCAACTCACCCTAGCTTCTGTGACCACCAGTCTACTCTCTACTTCCAATAATTTGTCATTTTTACCATCTTAAGTAAGATCACATAAACAAAATCATGGGCTTTTTCTCTGTGCCTACTTTATTTCACCTAGAATGGTATCTTCTAAATTATTCCATGTCATTTCAAATGATATGGATGAAATAGAATTTTATATTTTTAAGGCTGACCAGTTTCCCATTGTGTATAAATATCACATTCAAAAACTTTGTCTGTCTGTTGATAGATGCTTTGGTTATTTCTATAGCCTGATTATTATAACTAATTCTACAGTGAATGTGAGAGGATAGGCATCTTTTGATCTGCTGACATCAAACCTTTAAATGCATTAACAAGCAGTATCATTGTATGATAACATGCTAATTTTATTTTTAATATTTTTGGGGAGCTCCATGTTGTTTTCCAAGTACTAATTTGTATTAACACAAACAACCTTTCTAAAACACTTGTTCATCATTTGACAATAGCTGATCTGATAGGGGCTAGGTGATATCTCATGGGGTGTTTTAATCTGCATTTCTATAATTGAAGATAATAAGGATTTTGTTTTATTTATCCATTTACCATTTGTGTGTATGTGTGTGATATCTATTCAAAAACCTTTGCTCATCTAAAAGCTTATCTATTCTTTGGGAGTTTTATGCACATATACATTGTATTTTGATCCTTTCTACCACTTTGCCCTGTCAACTTCTCCTAGACACCTGTAATGTACCCTTCCTAATTTTGTATCCTCTCCTTTTCTGTGTGTCTTTATAAAACCCTAGGTATAATTGGTGCTGTCCATCTTCACATGGCTGTAGGGCAATCCGTTGGAACACAGACAACCTACAAGAGGCCATACCCCTATAAAAAATGTAGTCTCCATTTCTACTTGCTATCAACAGCCAATAGAGCTCAGCAAGGAGTTGGGCTCATGAGCCCCTCCTCCACCCATGCTGAAATACTGATTAGCTTGATTTGTGTATGTCATATACTGGCAGTTACAATCATGAGTTCATGAGTACAACAGCCCTGGTGTATACAGATGATACATTTTGCAGCAGGCGTTCCTGACCTCCAACTCTCAGAGTCTTTCTGCCCCCTCATCTACAACATTCTCTGAACCTTGGATAAGGAGTCAAATAGATGTCCCATTTTGACCCACTTTTAGTAAGATTCTTTATTTGTTTGTTTTCTCAAAAGTTAGTAGTTTAAGCTCCTTCTACATTTTGGATGTCAGCCCTGTATCTAAATGTCTGATTTGGAGATGTGTTTCTCCCAATCCATCATCTTTTGGTTAATTGTTTCATTTGCTATACACAACTTAATAGTTTGATTGCACACTATTTGCTTATTTTTGCTTTCATTGTCTTAGGTTTGGGGGTCATACCCAAGAAATCTCTGTCAAATATGTACTGTTCTGTCAAATGTGGAACGTCTATACCATACTTTTGCTCTGAGACGCAAATAAACTATTCCCAAAAGAAGGGGCAGAAAGATGGTAACATCCAGAGGTTATGAGAGAACAAAAACAAAACAGTGATTTCTAGACATGTACAAGGACCACACTCATGAATTCACAGCAGCTGTGGCTGCCCACCCAAGACCTTCCCAAGAGCAAACCAGTCAACATTCTAGCATGCAGTGGGAAGGCATTCATGAGCTAGCGTCCCTAAGTGAAGATCTATCAACAGTAGGTGGTTTCTTGGGGAGGAAAAGCAGCTTTCTTTGAGTCCATGACTCTTGGCAGCTCAACCATACTCCAGTGAATGGTTCCACACACAAAAGCACACAGAGAGTACAGACAGCATAAATGGTTTCCAGTTCACAAAGTTAGAGAGGGTGGAAAGGTGGGATGCATCCGGGAAAAATGAAGGGGAGGAGTTGGGGTAAATGTGATCAAAATACACTATATGAAATTCTCAAATAATTAATAAAATATTAAATAATAAGGAAATGTCTGCCAATATCACAAGATACTTCTCCCAATTTTTTATAGTAGTTTTGTAGTTTCAGGCTCTATGTTGTATTCTTCTATCCACTTGGATTTTTGTATAAAGTCTAAGATTAAGGTCCATTTTTATTCTTCTGTATGCAGGTTCCTAGTTTTCTTGAATTTACTAAAGAAACTGTCCTCTTGGCATCATTCACAAAAAAAGCATTTGACCATAGATTTGTGAGTTACTCAAACTCTCTGCCCTACACTACTAGTCTATGAGTATATCTAAATGGCTATACCATACTAAATTAATCACTGTAGCTTTGTAATATTTTGAGGTTCAGCAGTATGATACCCCAATTTTTCTCATTGGGTCAAGATTATCCTTGATGTTTAGGGACTTTGGTGTTTCTATGTAAATTTTATGATTGTTTTAATATTTTTCTGTGAAGAAGTATTACATTGGATCTATGGAGCACCTTGTCAACTATGGACATTTAACAATGTTAACCCTTCAAGTCCCAGAAGGTGGACTATCTTTCCATTTGTTTGTGTCATTTTTAACTTCCTACATCAAAATGTTTCTAGTACTTATAAGATACATCTCCCATTTCTTGGATTAAATTATACCTAAGTACATTTCTTTTGGGTTATTCTGAAAGAGGTTATTTTCCTAAACTGTTTTTAGAAATTTCATTCTTAATGTTTAGAAATGGTGCTGTTTTATAAGTTAATATTGAGTTTATTGAATTTATTCATCAGTTCTAACAGGCTTTGGGGGTTCATTTGACACTGTTTCCATTTAAGATTATGTGACAGCAGAGACTATTTTACTTCATCTTTTCTTATTTAAGTGTTACTTTCATAATTGCCCTGACATGTCAACTAACAACACAGAAATGCAAAGGGTCATAAGATACTAGCATGAACAATTATGTACCAAAATATTGGACAACCTAGAAGAAATTAATAAGTTCCTAGAAGCATAATCTACACAGATTAGATCATGAAGAAACTGGATATCTAGACAGCCCATTATTAAGTAGAGAAATTGAACTAAATTTATATATCTCCAACATAGAATAACTTCATTGTTGAGAACTATCAAACGCTTAACAACTAACATAAATACTTTGAATATCACTGCTGAGCTCATAGACAAAATTTCTCAACTACATACTGCTTGAGTCATATTCAACAGAATCTTACACAGATAATTTGCCATAATCAAGAAAGATGTTCTCACATACAAGGTTGAATCAACATTTGCAAATCAATAAAATCATTATTGTGTATAGTAACAGAATGAAGGACAAAAAGTCTGGCCATCTCAATAAATGGAAATAAAGCATATAACAAAACTATATATTCCATCATAGTAAAACCTGTCAATAAGAACTGGGGATATAGCTCAGTGGTAGAACTCTTATCTGGTATGAGGAAAGCCTGGGCTTAACCCCCACTACTACAAAAAGAAAGAATCTCTCTACAAAAGTTGTATAGGATGAATATACCTTAACCCAGTAAAGGGCATATTTGGCAAGTCCATAGTTGACTTCATATTCCATTGGGAAATATTAAAGGCATTTCTTTTGAAAAAAATAAACAAGCCAACGTTGCCCACACTCACCATTTCCATTTGTATCATTTGGGTGGAAATCTTTCTTGTTTATCAAAGATCCCACAGAGGAATGTAAATCAAGCTAAAACTATTTGCTGACAAGTCTCTCTGACCAGTTATTGGGCTGGCTGTGGATGCTTCTAGATTAACTGTGGGAATGGAGTGTGTGTGTACTGATTGCAGGGTCATCTTTCAGCATGTTTTCTTGACTAACTCTGGTTATTGGTTTAGGGCTTTATATATTTTCTTGGTCTTACATGTGGGCTACAGAGTTCACATACATGATCATGCTGCACATGTATCATAGTCCCTTCTTTTCCCAGAAGTAAGCATTAGCTGGTAACCTAATTACACATTCCTAGAGTTATCATCTCATTCTTATCAAATAAAATTCTATTCATCATATTCAAGTACTTCTGCAGTATAAAATCCATTTTCAACAAAGCATGGTTCTTTCCGTGACTTTCAGGGTCTTGAATCAATTTAAACCAACATTCTATCTTTTTAGGGTTGAGTAAATGGGTAAACACTGAAAATTATAGTGTTCTAGGACTTTGCTATAGAAGGTTCTTAATGGTTGCTTAACTGAAAACCTTAAAGGTGATTTGTTCTTGAAGGTATTTTTAATAAGTGCAAGAAGGCAGGGCAGGCTTAGGCTAAATAAGAAAACAAATGATATTTGACTTACTGACATAATGGCTCTCTCTCCTCTACATATCCTGTTTCCTGAGCCTAGTGTCCCATCCATATCCCTACTCAGAAATATCTTTAAGTCATATTCCATACCCACCCTAAGGAGTAAAATGATTACATATTATTGGGTATGTTATGTACTTTATAAAATAAATTACTTATTTTGACAGATGCCCAAACCTTAAGCTAAAAGATAATTCTAGCATGCACATGCCCCATAGTCTTCCTCTTCCTTCAATGTTTTCTCTGACCTAGAGTCTGCTCTGAAAACACTGAATCCACCTTTAAATTTTTCATTCACTTTTGGAAAAGGATTTAGGAAATAAAAGAAGTTAGTAACAGGCCCTGGAACTGTAGAAAAATAGATAATCACTTATATAGTGGTTAGCTTTATTATGTATTAGCCTATACATGAAGCGGCAAACAAGGTAGATGTGATATGTTCACTAGGAGAACAACCAGATCCAAGGATAGATGTTGGCATGTCCCAGTAGAATTAACAGGAGACACTTTTGTCTGTCCTACAGCCTCAGATCCAACAGCCCAGCCAGTAAGCAGTCTTCTTAAAATATCCAGTGAACAATTGGTGCAGTATTTAATCATTGCTTCAAGTACATACAGGGCTCCATGAATAGGACAATCAGGGTAGCTAAGTGATCTGGCACCCGCTGAGCATTCCTGGTGGGAGAAGTGCTCCATTGTCCTGTTGGCAGTGCTGTCTTCCTCACCTTGTCAATGGTTCCGTTCACTCATTCATCATTAGACAAATATTCACAGAGTGCCTACTCAGTGCCAGGAACATTTCCAGTAGCGTAAAGAGAGACAAAAATTCCATCTTACATCTTATTATTTGAAAGAAGTAAAGAAAACAAATGCATGAATTAAACTAGGTTGCATGACAAAGGTTAAGGAACGAGGTTAGGAGGTGATTTTAGCTAAGGCAGTCAAATCTGAAAGATGCGAAGAAAATGCTAACACTTTCTACCTGCCATTGAGTGGTCAGGATTATAGTAACTGGGTGCCACAGTCATATTCTTATGTTCATTTCAGAGAAGTTAAATATCTGTTCTAGGTCTCAGACAGTGGGAATCCTAGGTTAGGATTCTAACCACTCTGCTAAATTAGTTCTTGGAACAGGCAAAGCAAATGACAAGTCATGCAGAGCCAAGTGTAGACTTATCACCAATATCCACCCACACGTGCATCCCAGCACAAACACACAAGGCTTCCACCTATACTTGTCTGGCTGTGTGCTTTTTATCTGTTTGCTTCTCTTTGAACCTTATGAGTGCTTGCTGCTAATGCTGTCATCTGGGCCCATGTAGCTTTGTGTCAATGACAGCCCCTGTGCTATAAAGTTGACCCCAAACTTGCTGAAATGCTGGATCACACGTGATACCACTGCTTAAGAGGGGTTACTGTAGAAGAATATATTGTCAATGTTTCAACCCAAATGGCTCTGTGCCTTAGGAGGTGTTTATCAGGTTATTTTTAAAGAATTCCATTGTCTAAAACATGGAAACAAGATTTCATTTGTGGAAGGAACGACACACTTATGTCTGAATCTTTATTTTTCTGTACACATTTTTACGTATATGGATCAAGCTTTTCAGCCTCACTTCAAAAAGTAACAATAATCAAAAAGTCCAACCTTTAAAGTTTTGGAGTTATACACTTGTTTCCTTGTAAGGGCACAGTTGTTTTCTAATAAGGTGGATCAATCTGTTTGTTTATTTTCAATTATTAGCACTTGTGATTTTTTTTGCTTCACATATACCATATTTAGTTTCATTATTTTTAAAGCATAATTTGGTTTTGCAGTTCCCTTCTCCTCCACCATCCACCTACCCTGTAGCCATCCATCCTTCTCATAACTCCTTCTTTGGTTTTGATATCTCATGTATCCATAGCTCTCTCAATGTTCTTGATATCTCTTTCCCCAGAGCTGTGGCTGCCTTTCTATCTTCATAGCCCACCTCCACACTAACCCCCATTATATACACACTTAGAAACATTATTAACTAGGATCCACATTACTAAAGAACATGTGATGCCTTTTGTCCTTCTGAGTCTGAGTTACCTTGCTTAATATATTTTACAGTTCTATCTATTCTCTTACAAATTTCATTTTTTAACGGTTGGATAGAATTATGCTATGCATATGCATATTTTCTTTATCCATTCTTTTTGATGGCAGCTAGACTAGTCCCACTTCCTAGCTATTGTGAATAATGTAGCAATAAGCATATTTTCAGGCATCTCTGCGGTAGGATACAGTCTTTGAGTATATGTCCAGGGTGGTATATAGCTGAGTGATTTGTTTTATTTTTTGAGAAATATCTGTACTGATTTCTATGAAAGCTAGTGATAACTAGTATATACAGTACACAGTATATACAGTATATAGTATATACTAGTATTTACAGTAAATACAGTAGAGTGTATACTAGGGTATAGTGTGTGCAATAGTGAATACAGGTTCTTCTTTCCTCATATCTTTCCTAGAAGTTACTATCTTTAAATTCCATCTCATTCTAGTCAGGATGACTATAAAATATTTTATCATCATCATTTTGTATATTGATTCATTTAAGGCTATCCTTACACATATGACCTCAAGCTACATTTGAGAGAAATGAAGAGATCCTAGGAAGCCCAGATCCTAAACATGCCTTGCTCCTGTCTCCCAGTCCATGCTTAAAATTTACTAGGAGTTGGCTTTGCCTCACCAAAGCCCATCTTAGCCAGCACCTGTGTAAAGGATGACACTGCTCAATGGGAAGCTTATGTCAGCTCATGTTTCTCTACAGAAAGGACAGTGACACACAAAGAGAGTGGGAGTTCCTTGAGAGTGACATGAGTACTTGCGTAAACCATGACCATCCTAAGCCTTCCAGCCCTTTCTACATTGTCTATGAAGCACCCCATATGCTCTCTCCTTCACCACTTTTCAGGAGTCTCTTGCTAGATCTACAAGCTAGATGCACAGAAGTCACCATTTCCCCAATGGTTACCCTATCAGAGCAGCAGCCAATCATAGTCTGACCTCAGATCAAGAACCTTCCAAGCATTCTGATCTTGTGACCCGTCACCTCCTCACTCACCACCTGTCACCTGTCTGTGATCCCAACAATTATGTTTTACCAAAAAGAAAACAGAAATCTGAAGTTTTACAGCTCAAAGGTAATGGAGACAGAATCCAGCTGTAGGTCCAAATATCAACAATCTGAGCTCCTTACCTAACAGAATCTAGCCATAGTTCCAAATGTCAACAATCTGAGCCTCTCCTCACCTGACTATCATATTCAGGTGGTCCAAATTCATTCAAGCATCCTCTCTTGGGGAAACTTAAATCACATGTGGGTTCGTCAATTCCCTTCCTCATTTACTAGAAGCATCATAGCCACTAATCCAGCCTCCCTGTACTGCACTGATAATCATGAAGCAGAGGTTCCATGAAGACAATAAAGTACTTGCAAAATGAAATTCTTTCCTCTTAAATACCTGTTTTCGCTTCGTTTCTTATTTGTTCTGTCCTGGGCTATCAACAGTCCTTTTACACTGCTATCATTTTGACACTTCCTGTACCCCTACTCCTGCCTTCCTTATTTTCATATAATCTGCTGTGGTGCTGGGAAATTCCAGAATCATGCTTCTCAAAATTATCTGTAACTTAACATTACGGAGACTCCAATATGGAAAACTGAGACTCAAGGAAAGTAAGTACTTTTTCTCAAATCACGACACTAAGCCCAGCATGGAGCAACCTCAAGACTGTATAATCTCAGCGTTTGGGAGATTGATTCAGGTGGATCACAGAATCCATGATCAGACTCAGCTAACATAGCAAGATCTTGTCTTGAAAACTTCTAAAAGAGAAAGAACCAGATATGAATCTATTCGGTTGTAACCCAATCCCTCCAAGGGGTTACCTAGCTACCATCTCCTCTTTCCTCCACCCCTGGAATATCCTGCACAAAACAATGACAGGGACAAATTTCAGGACCAAGAGGCCCACACCATCAAGTCTAGAGTTGGAAAGAATATGTAGCCACCGTTACTGAACCTAATGCACTGCTTGGTAGCACTGTCCCCTAAAACATCTCTGACAGCCAATCCAAGAGTTTTGTTTTTCTGCCTCAATAAAAAGATGTATTGTTCAGCAGAGACAAAAAAGCTGCTTCTATTTGTTAATGTGGTCTTACCTAAAGAATTAGCAAGGTGCAAAAATCATTCCTTCTCCATGCAGAAGGCTTTCAAGTATTTGGACACCTACAAGTCTTTTCTCCAAATCTCCTTGAGTGGATTAGACCTCTGAACTGTGGGTCCTGCCTGTAAGGACATGGTTTCCAGATCTCCTCTCAGGCCTAATGTTCTTGTGACACCTTTGTTGTCAACAGCAGCTGTTTAGACCCTTCAGGTGTGGCTCCAGCACTGGGTACATGTGTTCATTGTGATCAAAGCATTGCAAGGGACTTCATCATCATCTGCGTATTGTGCTGCTGACTACAGAACTGAAGGGATGATGAGCAATTGACAAACATATCTCACACTGAAGCATGAAATATTTCATTCCAAATAAATAAAGACATAAATCATTCCTAATCTGCCTTTCACTTAACTTCTGGCAAATCGCTTCATTTGTATTCCAGTTGTGCATTTCTCTTTTTCTCCTGAATTCAAATGCTTATGTTGATAGTTATTAAAAAATTCACTGCCTCTTTATGTCTTTCTCCTATACTGAGAACTCGGTGTCTTCCAGGAACTGCTATGCTCTGACAATCCTTTCAGTGGCCATTTATTCAAACTATTGATACATGAAAGTTTTGATCATGTTTAGTCCTGCAGAACTCTAGTAGACTCTTTCTTTCCCTGACATATGGTAAGAAGTTGATGATGATAATTATCACATAAGAAAATAACCTGACTACTAGCTTATATTGTTTTTACATTAACTCTAACACAAAAGATTAGAAAATAGTGCTGGAGGACTTCTGGTCTGGGCCCAAGCACGGAGCAGATCCCAGGAGGCAGCTCTGCACCCAACCTCACAAAACCCAGCAAAAGTGAGGCTCCCAGGAGCTCTAACTCAGGCAGTATCTCAGGTAAAAATGAAACACCCGTGATGTCTGCTGGTAGACATTCTAATCCTGATGCTGGCCTCTGGACCTATACTACTCAGACCTTTGATGGGCCATTGACAAGGACAACAAACAGCTAGAGATTGACATCATTAACCTGAAGAAATCCCTCGTTTCACTGTCTATGATCTTCAAAAATTGCAAAGGGCTTTACTGGACTTGATTTACTCTTTTACAACAGAAGAGACTGTGTACAGCTCTTGACTGTGTACAGCCCTTAAAGAAGAATGTTGCTTTTACATAGAAAAGACAGAGATGGTTAAAGAGAGCATGAAAAAGGTCCAAGAAAGGCCCTGAGAAAAGACAGAAAGAGAAAGATGAGAGCTGGTACAAGAATTGGTTTTCAACCTCTCCATGGTTGTCAACCCTACTTCCTCCCATCTTGAGACCATTAGTTGGGTTATTTTTGCTTATTTCTTTTGGTCCCTGGGCCTTAAATAGGCTGTGAAACAACAGATAGATAATTTGGTAGCAAAACCTATTCAGATACATTATCATAAGTTAGCTATGGAGCACCACGAGACTCAAGATGAGGTTGTTACTCTATCCAGAGTGTTCCCAAAACCCATCTCCACCCAACCTAAAAGAGGGGACTCCCGCCTCTAGACCAAACAGAGAGGGGCCACCCAGAACTCCCTCTGACTGGCAAACTGAATTCTTGCTTAGGCTGCGAGGCTAAGCACTACAAGAAAATATAAATAAAAGTTAAAAATATCTCTCTGGGTTCCCTGAGGGACAAGCCTGACTGCATAGGGGTTGATATCAAAAATATCCCCTCTCCAGGAAAAAGACATCAGGATGGGTATGGCCCTCATGCCTCACTGGACAACGACAGGAGGACCGGAGCCATTACAAGGTTCCCTTCAATTATTGAAGGTCAGGCCTCTATCCCCGCCTTTGCAAGATTAGAATCGCCATGGCCCTTCTATACTTAGAGAAGGGAGGAGATGACAGGGCAGCCCTGCTTATACACTGAAGGCCTACAATCAGCCATAGGCCTAAAATCAGCAATAGGCCTGACATACATACATGCTAACACGAAGTCTTGGGTCTCTGGAAAAACACTGAAACAAATGGCTATTGTAGACAGGCAGCTTTTGTGGAAATTTACCAGCCTGAGTAGTCATAGACCTTGTAAATAGGTAGCCTTCGTGGATAGTACCAACTTAGATAATGACAAATGAATCATAGGCAGAGTCATAGTGACCTGTCCCCTGAACTTTCACCCAGCCGATACTCTGTTCTGAAAGATATCTGTACTCCCCCTGAACACCTATGCTCTGGTGTCATCCCCTTCCCCATGTCCTGCCTTTTTGTGTTTATAACCCCTGTGTGAATAAGTAAAAATTACGATTTAAAAAAAAAAAAGAAAATAGTGCTGGTTTTGTTTGTTTTCAGGACCTACTCCATGAAAATCCTTAGTTCCTAAGGAGAACTTTGGGCCTCAAGCAACTGGTCATGTTTCCAGGGCATTGTGAAAGTCTATATGAAACTGTGAGTGTGTGTGTGTGTGTGTGTGTGTGTGTGTGTGTGTGTGCATGTGTGTATGTGTGTGTGTACGTATGTATATATACATATGTACATATATGTGTGTGTTATGTGTATATATCATATATAATATGCATATATACTATATATATATATGATATATAATATACAATTATATATAATATACATATATAAATATATATTTCTAATTTTCACAAAAGGTAGATCTTTTATGCACAGAAATTATTTGTGTAGAGGAACACACTGAGACTCACAGAGATTAAATGTGAAGAAGAGGTTCCACATAGTTTTAAAGGGGAACCAGCACTTGAATGGTATTCTTTCTAAGGCCAAATTCCTTGACTCTGCAACAATCTCTCTTACCTCTGTGACTCTAATTGAATACCTAGCTGAGATAGGGTTGGATGCTAATTTTCCACCCAGACCAGACAGTGAAAACCATGTTCCTAGAAGGAAGACAAGATATCGGTGCCATTTCCAAGTATCAAATCAAATACCAAACTTCTCATATTTCATCACAGATTAATGGGAAAAGTTTTAGTATAAGACATTATAGTAATTTACAATTAATTAATAACAAGAATTCAAAGAAAAATTTGTACAAAAATGTTCACAGCAGCATATTCATAATAGCTAAATAGTAAAATGCCCATTGATGGATTAACTGATAAATAAAATTTACTAATATTAAATTCTGACATATGCCATAACACAACTCCTAAATTAACGTTCTTATGGTCCATGCTGCACCTATCCAAGCAGGCTCTCTCCCACTCCAGACTCTAAATGAAACTTTAGGACTCAAGCAACTGAGCATGTTTCTGGGTCATCGTGAAGGTCTATGTGAAGGTCAGGTGGCTGTCCTGAGTCCCAGCTATCAAAACGTGAGCCTCTATACCTGCAAGAAAGCTGGTGGCTAAACCATAGCCATTAAAGGCACTGCTATACTTTCCAGAGAGGCGGGGTGTGGAGTTTTCCTCTAGTTTGGAATCCTTTCCCAGAGTCTCATAAATATCGCAAACGTGGGAGACCCAGCTGGAGTCCATTGACAGAGGGCCATGTGGGTGAAATGCCTCTTCCTTGGCTTCCACTCTCGCTGGCACAGAAGAACTTGGGAAGTTTCCTGGTGGTAGCTAATTTTTCTGTTTCCTTTTCCTAACATTATTCTGTTTGGTGGAGTTGGGGTGGGAAGGGAGAAAGAATATAGAATGTGCGAGGGCTTGTTTTTCCCATTTGCAGATTTTCCCTCTATTTGCCGCCACCCACACACTCCGCACCACACAGGAATACAACTGGCAAGATTGCGTTCAAAGTTAAAATGTTTCTGCTTGTGCTATTCTTCTTGTGGAAGGATTTGCAAATGAGGGTTGGTACCAAGAGCCAAGTGACAGACTCATGCTATACATTAGCAGTGTTGGCTACAGACCAACGGTCCAGGATTAGGGGCAACTGACTCCCTGAACACCATTAATGGGCATGTCACAGTCAGCTGCCATATGTACTGCAAAGTGTTTGTCCCTAACAATCATTAAGGAAAAGCTCAGAATAAAAAAAATATAATATAATTTTATTTAAAGCAAATCTGAATTTACAGAAGCATTAGAACACTACCCTGACATCAGAAACTTTACCCAAAAACCCCAGTCAAATCACATGTTTCAGTGATGTTTGTTATAGCAAATGGGACCCTAGTTGTCACATTTCTGGTTTCACAACATTGAAAACCATCTTTCTGCTTCTTCACTAGTTTCTTATTCTTGCTCGAGCCTTTTCTCAATTGTAAGACCATCATTTCACAGAATGCCCTTTAACTCGCATTGATCCAATCATTCGTTTGTTATTAGACTCATTTAAATTTATTTATGCATTTTATCCATGTGTTCGTCTATCTAAAGAGAGAAAGAGAACACATAATGCCATGGCACATACATGCATATGTGTCAGAGGACAACTTTGTGGAGTTGGCTCCGCCTTCCACCTTTATATGGGGCCAGGGACTCCTTTATTTCTGTTGCTTGGCTGAATAAGCACATTTCTGGCCTATTTTTCCTATCTCTGTTTCCCATTTCATGGCATGAATGTCAGGGCTGGGATTACAGAAGGAAGCCCATGTGTATTGATGTTAATTTAATCTGATCACGTGATGAAGGGAATTTCAGTGCAAAATGAGGTTTTTTTCCTATATACTTGGGCATTTTATATGACATTCTTTACGATTTTTCACTATCTCATTGTCCTCTACACATTTCAGTATCTATTGGTGTCTTCTCATAAATTAATTATTATCACAATAGTCGCCAAATGATATCCTATTTATTGGTTGAGATGCTGCTGTAAAGAAAACTTTGCCTTTTCCTCTGTTGTGATGTATTCGTCTGTTTGTGTGAAGGCTCGTGCATGGGTATTTAATTTGTTCAATTATTTGGAATCTATTCTTACAATTATTTGTTTTGATGCTTAGATTTGTCCCTGATTTAGTTAGCTGAAGACCCCTCAAGTTAATTCCTGTGTCCTTTTCATTTACTTTTATCATTCTTTGAAATTTTCATTTGAACTGGAATTTTCCTGCCTTATTTCTATAGTCAGCCATTTTCTCAAAGAGCCTTAGAGTTTTGTTGTTGTTGTTGTTGTTGTTGTTTTGATTTTATTTGATTTGTTTTGGTTTGGTTTTGTGGAGAATGGCATTTAGGGACTAAAATCTTAGTAGAAGGAATGTTCAAGCATATTTGAGTGTTACTGTACTGCAGATATCCCAGTGGTCAGTTTATTATCCACCTCCTTCAGGTCTTTACTAGAATACTACCTTTATGAAGCGTTATTTGCATACTCTACTTAGAAAGTATAACATCAACTCCATCCTGAGCCCCAACCCACCAACCCATTCCTCTCCTCTCCTCTCTTTCCCTCTCCGCTCCCCTCCCCTTTCCTTCTCTTCCCTTCCTTTCCTTTCCACTATTGCTTATTATGGTAAAATACAATAAATGTTTATTAATAATGCCCTATATTATGACCATCCCTAAAGAAGAAAGAAACACCATAGGCTCCATGGGGCTTGCATTATTTTAGGTGATCAAAGCAGATGGAGATCTTTGTTTTCATTAATGAGTCTTAATGATGTGTAGTGATGCCTCAAAGCATGGCCACAGAACATATGGCAGGAGGCTTAAGCTCAGAACTCATGAGGGATGTTGGAAATCATGGCAGAGCTATGCAGCTCAGCCAACAGGCTTAGTGCGTTTCATATGAACACAATACCTCATCCATGGTGTGAAGTATAAAAGTGACATATCTGTTGGATTCTTCAAAGATCACACTCAAAGGAGAAGTAATAATCATGTAAAGCAGAAAATTTGGCAGGAATTCTCTTTCTTCATATAGACACTCTTCCTTGTTATGGTGACCAAAGGGAGAGCTGATGGCTTGGGTCAGTGAGAGCAGAGGTAATGGTAATTTTGGAGAATGTGGGAGACAGATTTCTAAGACAACCAGTGATAAAACAAGGAAAAGGGAAATGTCAGGAATGATCTCCAGTTGATAATTTGAAAGACAGAGGATTTAACCCACACCTATCTAGTGTCCAAGCCTTTCCTGGTCACTGCCGGTGTATCTAGAAAGAGAAAATAGCACTTAGGAAGTGAATGTTTAGATAGATAGAGATTAAAATGGCAAGATTGCTACACTTTTCTAAGATCTACCCATACTTCCCTTCCTACCAGGGTCCCAAATTGCCCTCTGTCCAAGTAAATGGCAATCCAGAATAGAGATCTCAGGTCATTGCAGAAATCTCAGTGAAGGAAACCCAAGACAGCCCGTGGATAGTGACTCACATCTCAACTTCTTACCCGGTACTCCCCCCTTCCTTTCTTCCCACCCAAATGTTTCTTTTTGTAATTGTCTATAAAAGATTATTGTCTGCATTTTATTTAATTATTCTGTATGAAGTAATTATGAGAGAATAATCAGGGAGTTCGCTGATAATAGATGTTCATAAAGGAACACAAAAGACGCTAATAAAAGCAGAGCCAGCCCCTCAGCGCCGTCATTATTAGTTTCTCTACCTCTTTAATTTTCATACATTTTTATTGTTTGCCTGAAATTAATCGTCCGTTTCTTTCCCCAATCAGGTTTATTGCAAGTGGGCCCCTTCTAGATAGCTATACTATTTGTGTGTTTATCTGGCAAACAGCCCAATAGATCTTGTCAACACTAAAATATCTATCAGGGAGCCTAGAAGAAAAAATACAGCCTTTGCTTCTCAACACTCCTAAGGCTCTTGAGAGAATTCAGCCCACCCCACTGCCCCACCTCTTCCAGCCACTCTGTGTTTCACTCTTGAGAAATCCAAACTGCTAAGAAGTTTTCACCACTTGTTAGTCACAGAGGGGTCCCTTCTGTGAATTGATGGTGAAGCTATGACACGATTTAGTCAAACCCAACTGAAGTTCAGCCTTACCAATCCCATGCAAATCCAACCTTTAACTCTACTTTTAACTCTTGATTCTAAAAAAAAAAAAAAAAATGAAAAAAAAACTCTTCCTCTAGCTGAGTAACTTTAGCATCCTCTAACAGGATGTATTAACTAGCTCAGGATGCCTTAAGAAGATGGCTCAGATCATGTGGATCAAACAATAAGAAATTTTCTCCATCTATTTCTGGAATCTAGAAGTCCAAGATCAAGGGGCCAAAGGTGATTTTTGATGAATCCTGTTTTCCAATCTGACATATTACTGTGTCTGTCTTCTTACTGTGTCTTCCTGGTTTTCCCTCCATAGAAAGGGAAAGAAAGATCTCTGATGTGTGTTCCTCTTCTTACCAGGGAACCAGTACAGATAAGAGGCCAAATTTCTGACCTCATCTCCCCGTTACTGTGTCCTTTAACATTCTGTCTCCCATGCAATCAATCCCATTAAGAGTTAAGACACTGACTAGACATTTTGGAAGAAACAATGGATTTTGCATCCCTCAAAGGATAATGTTATGCTTTCAATATGAAACCTTCCCTACAAGCTTATTGGAGAAGATCTGCTCTCCAACCAGACATGATCTTTTCGGAGGTGGGTCAGCCTCTTGGATATATATATTCTTGAGAGCGGTATGTTGACCTTAACCCTCCATCTCTTTGCATCCCAGCTGTCATGGAGTGAGCAGCTGTACCTAGCTATATCTTCCCTATACAATGTTTCTGCCTTGTAACAAACCCAAAAGTAATGAGGGAGCAGCTGACTATGAACTGGAAACAGGAATTAAATCAAGTCTTTCCCCCTTTAGCCTGTTTGTCCTCGGTATTTGTCACCGTGACAAAAATCATGAGTAACAAGCATAAAAATGCAATTCTAGATAAAAGGTAGTTGGCAAAAATAGAAATTTCTTGGAAGCAACAGTGGTGTTCCATAGCTTTAGGCTGCTGGCACTGGGATGTTTCTTCAGCCCTGAACTCTCTGGTGCCCACTCTCTCCTATAGCAAGGTAACTGCATTGAGTGCAGACAGGACCAGGGAGCAGGCAGGGGGAAATTGCACAAACAATGAACTAGTTGATAACTTTGGCCTCATTCCTCTACTCTCTGGGCAGGACCATGTTGCATCTGCTCTCCCTCATATCTCCAAGGGCATAACTGGATTCAAGCATAAAACAGCCAAGCAGTCAGAGACTCTTCAGTGAACAAATGCAATGCATGAATGAGTCTATACAGGATCTGATCATCTAGCTTTCCTCAGTGGCTAACCTGTTCCTGGAGGGTCAAGGCCAGCTATTTAGTAGAAACTTCTATGATTGTCTATACTATCTGTTCTAGCCCCAGTGTCTCTCACTCTGACAATGGACCCCTCTCTGTCTAGGCTCCTGTCCATTTTAAATTTTTTTAAAGCTTCCCATATATCCTTTGATTATCCTGTCCCCTCTGCCTGGGGTGAGCATCTTTTATCTGGCTGAGTTCAGGTGTCACAGCTCCCTTCCATCCTCCAAGATTTAGAGTTACTCCCATTTCCTAGGATCCTGTTGATTTCTAGCTGAAGCCGTTCCCCCAGGGATACAAGCATCCATTAACTTGATACCTAAAACTCATCTATCAACTATCCTGACTGTCTAGACTAATACCCAGTCCAACAAGTATTAAAAAGCCTAATTATTATGTTATAATTTTTGAAGTATACACTAGTAATGCTGGATTTCTAACCCATGAATCAAAAGCTAGTTAAGGACCACTAAGAGAAGAAATTGAAAGTATACGCACTTGGAAGCTCTGGGTACTTAAGACTCCTGATTTTTCACCTGTCTGCCCATCACTGAGGACGTGTGCCCATTGTTGTCTCCTGTTCCTATGAGAACCTGGAAGGTCCACGTGAATGGGCAACAGTTCATGAATGGATCACCTACTGATAAATGAGACAATATATTCCTAAAGCATGTGTCCCTCATTTCTGGTGGCCTGGCCTCTCCAGGTGAGACCCCAGGTGTTTCTGTGGCATTTCTCCATGTATTTGGTGATCTGCCAGCTGGTGATTACTGGCATAAAGGAAGGAAACCTAAGAGTTCCCACCTGGTCTGCTCCAGTGTATAAGTCTATTTAGTGTCATTCACTTGTATTTAGGGCTGAGCACTTGGGATTGGATCATTCATCAGGTGGCTATTTCTGGAATAAAAATTACTCACCCTTTCTCAGCAGTTGTTGACTTCCTGAAGCTCTTCATCTAGGGATGGAGCCTTGGTAAATTCCCCTTAACTGAAATTTACCGTGTAGACCAAGCTGTCCTCAGACTCACAAAGATCCACCTGCCTCTGCTTCCTTAATGCTATAGAATTAAAGGTTTGTGCTACCACATCTGTTTTAAGTCAGGTTTAAGAGGGCAAAAACTCAGGAGCCAAGGGCCAATGATTCCTCTCATCTCAAAGTGTTTTCTCACAAAGGCCAAGTCTCCACCATACCTCAACCACTGGGTGCCCGGGAAGACATTGCACTGCAATTAGGACAACAGTAGTAATTAATCTGATCAAACTTTAAGCTCATGAGATCTTTCTTGTTTTCAGGACAACTTGTTTTCATGGTAGATCCTAACTCCGATCTACCATGCCTCTCTCCCACAATGCCTCAACCAATACATGTCATGCATCTGATGGCCTTCCAGAAAGAAACTGCCAACATGAGTCTAAGGACCTGATTGGGGAAACTTTGACATAGAAGTACTCTTACCAGTTTACTAACATAATGAACAATGGCCATTATGAACTTCCCCATGTTGCTTGTTATTTATCACTTAACTATGGTTGAAATATATTGATGGAAATTAAATTGACTTTCTTTGAGCTCAGGCACAAATGCTTTACTCTTCACTGTTAACATCCTAGCTAAGGAAATGGAGCTGGCATATGTTTTCAGCAACCACTACTGAGATCATTTTTCTTTCTCTCTGGGGTAATTCTAGGGAAGGAAAGCACTCAAAATATTATATTTGCCATCCCCGTGCACATTCATGTCATGTAGCACCTACAATTAATGAGGTACTTGTGGGGATACGAGTCATTACAGCAAAGCATTTAATTCCATTCTTCTCCAACACGCTGATTTAATCCACCTTGAGTTAAGCTGCAGCTGTAACACACCTTTGCTGAATGGAGCACCATGAGATAACATGGTGTGTCCGAATGACAGCAATTTTGCACATGTACATAGCAGCTTCCAGCCTCCGATCTCTAAGAGTTGATTCACACACAGTAATTGATGGCACCTCTAAGTGTTACATTAAACATTTAATTGAACAGTTAAATGTGGATTAATGAGGCCATTAATTAATACAGCAGGGAAGGCTGCAATTCTTATCTGTAGACCACAGAGACTATTTCTTCATGCCATGTATTTGAAACTCTATCCTGAAAACTCAAAATTGTGAGCCTGTCGGAAATACAGGCTAAAGTAAAAGAGTGTAATAAAGAGAAATGGCATATAACTGGCAGGAAATCCAGAATTTCAAGATGTAAGTTCAAGGCCAGGCTGTTATCTGCTGTGGGACTTTGTGTAAATCACTTTACTTCTCTGACCTTGATTCTCTTATCCGAAAATAAAATCCAGTTGGTAGAAAGGGTGAATGGAGAATAATACTAGAACAAAACAGATTAAATGGGATGGAGGGATGGAAGAGCAGGGTAGAAGAGAAAGGAGAGGGATAACTATCACTAAAGGTCAATGAGAAAGCCATATGGAGACTTACTATTGCAGATGCTTATGTATAGTCAAAATAGAGTTACCTTATAATGAGTGTTGACAATGCTTCTCCTATACACCATGAGCTATTAAGTAAAAAACCCAAGCCAGGAATGGGTTACATTTTATGGAGTTGTTGGTCACTAGGGTCCCAAAGACCTTCCAAATTCTACAGACTATTGTCGTTTCTTTGGATCCCCTCCATAACTTAATGGTAAGACCCTATTGCTAAAGATACTGCATGCTTGAGTAATGGAACATGGATAAGTCACATTAGTATCAACCTGGAAGCTTCATCCAAACTAGCTAGTATCATGATGCTAGAAGGTGATGATATGATACATAATTGTCAATCTTACCTAGCTGTGAGGCCTGCAAGTTACAATAACAACTTGCTTGGCAAGATAAAGCAATACTGGTTTGAGTGTTCAAGGGGTAACCAAGCATTTTCTAATTGGATTTAAAGTCCACTTTGCAAGATGCAATGTATGCCTGACACTGTTAAGATAGGCAAGAGCCAGTGTCTAGGTAAGTGACAGGCTCTAGGAAAGAATCTGCTACTATGATGCTGCTAAATGGATATAATATTAAACCAACTCCCAATTACTTAAAAGTTATACTTATAGATTAGTACAGCTCTAGTCCTCATCAGAATGCTTCTTTCAGATGATGATTATCACAGACCCACAGTGGATCAACACATAGAAAATAAGAAAGAGTAGAGTGTTCAGACCTATATAAGATACCTGTACCAAGGCTTAAGTATCATCATAGAAGGGAGTGGAAAGAACCAGAAACAATGGATGACTATAAAAAAAAATGCCAGTGTTTTCAAGATACAATAGGATAGTTGCTCCTATGAACTCACAATGGTTGTGAAAGTATACACAAGACTTGCCCAAAATCAAGACAGACAAAATCCATGTAAAGGATAGGTAGTCATGAAGCCCTAACCTTAGATGAGGAGCTACTGGCAATGTGATCCATTAAATGGTCTTATGTCTATACACATACTGGCAGTACACAGTGGACTCAAGATGGTTTTTATTTTGAGAGAGAGAGAGAGAGGGAGACAGAGAGGGACAGAGAGAGAGAGAGAGAGAGAGAGAGAGAGAGAGAGAGAGAGAGAGAGAGAGAGAAATGAGAGAATGAGAGAGAGAGAAGAGTACATGAAATTTGGAGGGAATAGTGGTGAAGATACAGAGGAGGTTTGGAGGTGGAGAAATAAGGGGTGGACTTGATCAAAACACATTATATACATTATAAATTATAAAATAATGAAAGGATATTTTTAAACTAAGAGATACACTGTCCTATCCTTAAGAATTCTTTTAGTTAATCAGTATTAGAAGCCTATGAATTTGAGCAATGGATTCTGTATGTGACCCAATTACTTAAGTTACTCATATTTCTGTTGCTTTCTGCTCATTAAACCCTTAGCTTAAAGCTCCCACTCCAGTTTAGTCCATTGAGAATATATACAAGAACAATGGACATGGATTCCTAAGTGTCAGCCTCTACTTCCCTGCCACAGGGGACATCCTAGAAGTCAACAGATACTTTTAATCCTCTAGAGGAGCATGATATGGCTGTTCCCTGAGAGGTTCTACCAGCACCTGACCAATACAGATGCAGATACTCACAGCCAACCATCAGACTGAGCCCGGGGACCCCAGTGGGGAAGGCCTGAAGGACGGAAAGGACAGAAGGAGCTGAAGGGGATTGCAAATCCATAAAAAAAAAAAAAAAAACAATATCAACTAACTGGACCACCCAGAGATCCCAGGGACTAAACTACCAACCAAAGAGTATACATGGAGGGAACCAGGACTCCAGATACATATGCAGCAGAGGATGACCTTATCTGGCATCAATGGGAGGGGAGGCCTTTGGTCCTATGGAGACTTGATGCCCCAGCATAGGGGGGATGCTAGAGGTGTGAGGCAGGAATGGGTGAATAGGTGGAGGAGCACCCTCATTGAGTCAAAGGGAAGAAGGGAGAGGGGGGATAGAATAGGCAGTTTGTGGAGGGGTGACTGGGAAGGGGGATATCATTTGAAATATAAACAAATAAAATGATCAATAATAATAATAATAATAATAATGACAAGTACACACTAAACAACACTAAATTTTTTTTAAGTAAAATCTATATAAGCTAATCTGCTGCAAAAAGCTGTAATGAGATTAAATGATATATCTCATATGAGCACCAGAAAGGTGTGGCATTTGGGTGAGCCTCTGTTCTCTCCACTGTTGTTGTAAGCCGGGGCTGGTGACAAGTGACTTTTGGAGCCCTCTCTTGACTGTGGATCTCCAGCCTGTTTCTGCTTCCCTTCATGGCTTGGCTGATTATCTTGGTCCTCATTCTGGAGTCTGGGTTTTGCAAAATACTTCCAAGTCTTTGGGTGCTCATCATTCTTCATTACTCAAACTATTATGAAACCTTTTAATGACTCAAACTGCAAAGCTTCAAAGGGATCTTTCTGCCACTCACCCCAAGTCCTTAAGATCTTGAAACTCCTCCTTAGCTAAATGAAAAGGGGGAAGCTAGATAATAGTCAGCTTGTGCTTTTATTCTTCCAGAATATTCTAGGGAAGTTATTAAACTTTAAGAAAACTTCATAAACCTTCAATCATATTAAACAACATCTTATTCATTCAACAGTATTTACCGGGCACTCAGTACAGCCAAGAACTGCACTGAGAAATGTATTCACATCAATAAATCTATTTGTGTCTGTACATTATATGTACTTCTATCTAGCATTGTTCATGGATTCCATATTTTGAATTAACTTACTCAGTAACATTTATTTGTATCCCTAAAAATCAATATTCCAGTGTTACATCATCATTCAGGAACATGTGTGTAATGGTAAAATCTTTGAGTCATCTGGTGTGAGCAATTCCACTTGTGGTTACATAAAATTAGCACTCTGCTTTCTATACTACAAACAAGTGTCTTTGTAGTCTATTTTCTGCCACCTTTTATGCATTCTTTTTTTTTTTTTTTTTGGTTGGTGATTTTGTTACTTAAAATGACTCCCAGTGAAGTGGTAGCATAGTGTCCTAAGCTCCAAAAGACTAGGCTATACCTTCTAAAGGGAGGAAAGGGATGTGGTAGACAAGCTTGATCCAATCCTGAACCACAGTGTTGGCCATGAGTTCACTGCTAATGTGACACTACTTATTAAATATGACAACTTCAGGATATAGGAGTAGTTGAGGGAGGGAAACTATACACTATGAAAACGAGACAGAATTCTCATGAAACTGGATAAAGCCTCTTGGTAAAAATTCTTTTAAGTCATATTGATAACAATTTATAGGCCACATAAAACAATAACTTGTTTTCCATTCCACTCTTTTTTAAAAAATCATTTTGTCAGAGGACAACCTCAAAGAGAGGAGGTTCTCTCCTACCAATACACAGGTCCTGGGGATTAAATTCATGTCTTTAAGGCTTAGCAGCAAGTGACTTTACCCATTGAACAATCTTGTTGGTCTTCCTGTTCTATTTTAGTTAAAATAAATAAAAATTATGAGAAAAAAAGATAGATTTTTCAATTAAACAAAAAACACATAAACTCTAGATTCAGACATAAAAAGTAATAATTTAAATAAATGTATAAATAAAAGATACTGTCTTGGCTAGTTTTATGTCAACTTGACACAAGCTAGGGTCATCTGAAAAAGGGGAACCTCAATTGAGGAAATGCCTCCATAAGATCCAGCTGTAGAACATTTTCTTAGTGATTGATGGGGAGGGTCCAGCCCATTGCTGGTGTTGCTATCACTAGACTGGTTGTCCTAGGTTCTATAAGCAAGCAGGCTGAGCAAGCTAGTCAGCAGCATCCCTCTATACCTTCTGCATCAGCTCCTTTCTCCAGAATCCTGCCCTGTTTGAGTTCCTGTCCTGACTTCCTTTGGTGAACAGCAATATGGAAGTGTAAGCCAAATAAACCCTTTCCTCTCCAACTTGTCTTCCGGTCATGGTGTTTCATAATAGCAGTAGAAACCCTAAGACAGGTACCATCCAAAAGAACAAAAGAGGTCTTCAAATAGAAACACACATCAAACAGGTTAATTATTAAATGATTGAAAAAAAAACTGTAATGACCAGAGGCTTGTAGTAACCTAGCTCTGTATTGGCCATAGAAGCAATCACTCAGTATTCACTAATGCAGGATCAACAGCAACATTATAAAACAGAACCACTGTGAAGAATGAGTGTTGACTATGGATGAATGTGTGCAGTTAAGTATTGGACACTGACTAAAGATACATTTAAATTGGCAAATCTATCCAGCATTTTTCTCTTTAGCCTGTTAGTCTCACCAGGAGTTGCTAATTTAAATGAGTGTTCCAGTTCCTATGAAGACAAATGAAAGTGAGTCAGCTCGTCCTTAGGACCTGTAGGAGTCTGTCTTCAAAGCCAAACTTCTTTGTGTTATAAACTTTAAGAAAATGGCACAACAGAATCACAGTGAAGGAGATTTAATTGTGCATTTTGTGAACTTTAACCAAGTTCAGCTCTTTCCTAAAGCACGGAAATTCAATTCTCCATCCATCACCTCTGTTGTCTCAGATTTTACTCAGGAGAACAAGATTGGAAAGTATTCATGAAATTACTCCCAAATGTCATGTTCAGATGGAGAGAAGGAGCACTTGCACTTTGGCCCTGGTGAGAATACCTGGTCCAGGACCCATAACATTTACTGTGAAGACCACTAGAACAAGCGCATGGATCACATTAAATGATTCCATCACTATCCTGACCCACCATCTTCCCAAGGCATCTGTTCCTGGAGACATCCTCCTCTCCAGGAAAATGAGTAATCCTAACAAATGTCTAAGTCTTTTCAAGGCCTCCTTCATCCGTCCATTCTCAACCATACTTGCTTGGTATCTGTATTCTCAATGAGAGAGCATGTATCTGAAGGCAGAGAAAAATATTTATTAATTTTTAATACTGTATCCCTTTAAACTTTGCCTAATATAAGCTATTGAACAGTTGTCTGAGAACCTCAGAGAAGTGACAAGATCTCTTACTTCTGAGTTCTTTGCTAGGAGATGTGCAATATTCAATAGTTTTATAAATTTTCTCATATGGACCAATATTTTATCCTGGAAAATCATTGATCATTCCATGGGCATTTTTACTTATCTTATACTAGCTTTTTCACTGCTAGTTTCTTGACCTAATAATAATGAGTAAATTATTGTTCTTGCAAGAACAATAAACGAGAGAAGTTCAGGCTTTCTCCTATATAACCTAACTATGATCTTTGCAACTACCAGCTGATCTCCTAACTCAACATGAAGATTGTCGAGTGGATGGGGACATCATGTACCTGTTTTTGTCACCTCTTCCTTCCATATCTGAGTTTGGAGGTCATTCATGATTCCCATTTCCAGAACAGTTATTTGATTTGACTCAGTGACCTTTTCCTTGGTATAAAAACTATGTTAGTCATTTTGCCATCACCACAAAGTGACTGTGGCAATCAGCTTAAAGGAGGGAGGAATTAGGTTGGCTCATGCTTATTTATTGTCTCTTGGCCTCGTTGCTTTGGGCCAGTGGACGGTAGGACATGATGGCTAGATGGAGCAAAGTTACTCACTTTCTAGCATCCAGAAAGCAGAATAGAGGGGTCATTCGGGGAAAAAAATACGTGCTCTAAAGGCATATCCCCATTGACCTAGTTCTTCAAACTAAGCTCCACTTTCTGAAGTTTCCTCCACTGATGTATTGATCTATGGGTGAGATAGATCTAAAAGCTCGTATGATCTAACTACCTCCAAAATGTCCAGCTTCTGACACTGATGCATTAGAGACCATGACCTCAACTCCTTATGAGGTTTGGAGGAGTGCTTCACATCCAAACTATAACAGGTCCCTTCCTCTGTACGTAAGCAAGGATAGCCAAGAACAAGATGGTGGTAGGACTTTGTAGAGCCTTCGATCCAGAGCTCCTTCACTTTCCTTCTGTGATGTTTGTTGTGGGGTTCTCACAGCCAAATGCTCATGCAGCTAGAAGGTCACTCATGTAAATAAGTGGAACTACATAGGTAGACCTGATGATGACTTTTCTGAAGGGCTTAGCTGCTGTTCACATCCACACAAGATTGAGACCAGTGGCATGCAGTCTTATTTTCAAGAGAAAATATATATCTGATTTATACTAGATTTTTATCATAAATTCTGCATTTTTTAGAATCAGAAAATAGTCTCAGATCCTCAGGGGTTGGGGTGTGTTGTTTTTCTGATATACCTTTTCTTTTTGCTATTCTTAGGGAGGACATAAGAGAGAGAGACAGAGAGACAGAGAAACAGACAGACAGACAGAGAGAGAGTCTTGGCCCATTTGAAAGCCCAGGGGTAAAGTTAACGCTATGCATAGAAAGAATTCTTACAGACAGTATTCTTATCACCTAATACACCTGCAGAGAAAGAGCACCAAGAAGGTTTATTAATCAATTTGATAGGGAGACTCTCCTCTGTTCAATAACATGAAACTGAACCGTCCCCGCCCCCAACCCCAAGAAGTCTTTTATTTTGTGAACAGAGCCTCTCTGCTGAGCTAGTTGAGTTGTAGAACGGCTTGGACAGCTGTGTTGCAATCTGATAAAAAGGCTGATGACGATGACTCCATCAAAGTCATGCTACAGTGAAAACGAGCACGTGGGGCAGCGGTGCTGACCCAGCGTACTTTGGCTCCCTCCCACTTTTATGTCTCCTCAACTGAACTCAGTCAGACAGCAGTCTCTGAATTACGGGAAAAAAATTTCTTAAACCTAAGGAAGGGTGATCAGAATTATAAGGTTAAACCATGTGCTTAACTTATTCCCTAAGCCGTGGTTTTCTTCTCTATAAGACAATGGCTGTTCCTACATCTTGTGTGTTTTGTAAGGAGCAATTGCAATCACAAAGCAAAGTTTATATAGTGAAAAAAATGCTATGAGGGTTTTTTTTTTTTGACAGAGCCTGGTAAACAAGAATATTATGGGTTGGTCAATATGTGAAGAACAGAGGCCTATGCCTGGCATATAGAATGATATTGATTTCCTTATTACCAATAAGAGTATGACTACTCCCTTTTTAAAAAGTATTAATCGTATGTATAATTTGTTTCAAATGGGATGAGTTGGCCATGGAAAATTCAGAGTTATCATTATACAGGTGATGGATGACCTCATTAAATGAACAGTGTATAATTCTTGGCTTTGAGGTCTGTCACTCAGCATGCAGCACCACAAGACTAAGCTGAGGGGCAAGGCAAGCAGTCCAATCCCATAACCCATTGAGAGGTGGTCAGTTAGAATGTGGGCTTAGTTTAAAATGAGACAATGATGCACGCAGAATTTGCCAAGATTTTTGGAATTCTAAAGTAATGACCAGTTTGAGGGTGGAGGAGACTTGTATTGACTACAGCCAACAATTACAGAGACATGGAACTCCCCTCCCATCAGTCTCTTCCCTGCCCCTCCTATCTATCCATGTGTCCAGCAGTATGTGTATCGGAACACACATACAGTCCAGTTTTTAGAAGTCAGCCAGTCTAGTCTTCACAGATGTACACATTCTGTATAATAGCTATACATTGATTTATCAAAGACACCATTGGCCTTTCCATGAGTCAGGGACTATGCAAGGCAATGAGGATATAAAATGTAGAAAATAAAGTCTAGGAATCTAAGAATCTCATCATCTCCAAGTCAAGGTTATGATTACAAAGTCCTAGCGTGCCTTTGCTGCTTTCAGAGATCCTGTCATCACCAGTGTCTGATGCGCTAACTTCCAGCATCAAGGCTGATCATATTTGTAGTAACATTTTCTTCAAAACATAGGAGTGTGCTTTTTAAAGGAGATGATCTATCTTAAACAAATGATTATCCCAAGACTCTTAAATCTTCTCAAAAAGGCAAATAAAACATTTTAAATATAAATTGCTGGCCTCCAAAGGAACCGAGAATGTAGCTCTCAGACGTTTCTTGATGAGGAGATTCTGCGGCCTACTGAAGAACTGTAAAGAGACTCTGTCTCTTGTAGGTTAGTGAAGAAATGTGTGCTTTGGAACATAATTAAGCCCAGGAGTAGGGGTAGGTTTCCATGGTCACTTGTTCCAATTTTAGAAAACCGAACGCGTCTTGTACGGCCCAAACCAACGTGTTGTTCATTACACTCTCTACGATGCAATCACACAGGAATCTGCCCACCAAACATCTCTAATTGAGCCATCTCCATCATTAGAGGACATGAGTCAGATACGAGTCTTAATTCAAACTAGACTATTACAGTCTCTGTTGCTCTAGGTAGCAGCCGCAGAGCCGGTGGCTCTCACATCACCAAGTGTCAAAGAAATGCCACTTCAAAGAGTTCAACTCTCCCTCAATTTTTATTTAGAAAACTGGTAATGGTTGAAATAAGCCACAGGGGGTCAAAGATCCAGGTGGCCAGGGAGCCTATAGCCAAGAAGAGGAAAGCCTGGCTACCTGCTGGTTTAATAGGCTGCCCTTGTTTCTAATGGGGCTTGAGTGGAGCTGAAATCGAGGCAAAGAGACCATATCAGAGCGATCTTAACACTGAACCACCTGACACTGGGTCTGTGGGGGATATTTCATCATTGTCTGTTTGACCTTTGGACCCTTAGACTTACAGCCCATCATTTCTGGGAAGCAGCAACTGAAAAGGCCATTTGTTCCCATCCAATGTACCTGTCCTGATGTGCTGTCAACAGCTGTTTGCATTGCTAACTGGGCCAAGGGAAAACAATCGATGCCTGTGAACTCGGATTTCTAACCGCCTCTTTTATTTTTGTCACTCCTGGTGCTAATGATGACCTATATTCTCTACCGTAATGATTATCTTAAAAGTCTTTTTGGCTTTGAGGAGAGCATTTGAGTCCTAAGTGCCTGTATTGTGAAAGAATATAATATGGAGAGGTCTATTATCTTAGGATTCATTCACCGCTTTATTTTTTTCGAGCAGTACTGTAAATTAAACTGCTTGAGCTGGCTTTATAGGTTTCTTTTTTCTTTTTTCCTTTCTTTTCTTTTTTCTTTCTTTCTTTCTTTCTTTTTTTTTCTTTTTTTTTTTTTTTTTTTTGCATACACAGCAAGGATAACTGCACCTCAGATTTATGAGCATTGTGAATAGGTTGCCATAGCAACCACTCTGGCTGCTCTACACCAAATAACCTTGTCATGTGAGCGTTTATCACAGGAACATCAAGGACTGGATTGCACTGTACGCTCTTTGGCTAAACAGCAGGATTTTTCTGAATAATAATTGGTCATGGCCTTTTATTCCACCAGTCAGAGTTAATCATCCTCGGAATCTGAAATTAACCATAATGCATTCAAGGCGCAGAGTGCAGCCATTCAAAAATTCCTCTTTGGAGGAAGAAAACTTTCCAATGATCTTTTCTCTTTGTTGTATGATCATTGCTGTTATTGTTATTGGCATTGTTATTGGGAAGGCTTAATGAGAGAAAGATGAGGATTTAAGACTGGCATATAGAACTCATTAAGATGATATAAGTAAAATGAACATTTTAATTAGCCTATTATTTATCAGAAATAAACGATATTTTAAACTGCCATCAAGCTTTTTTCCTTTTAAATTACCCTTATAGAATATTTGATTGTTTGCATCATTTAGATGGATTTGTTTAATTTATTTTCTATAGATCCATGTTTTAATACACACCTAGAAATCTTAATGTGTCTTATGTATCATCTTAGAAAGTGAGTGGCTCTGAAAGACTAGGGGTTGGTGAATGATTGGCCAGCCTAGCATCTGAGTGTATACATGTACATGTGATACTTCTGTGCGTGTTCTCAAACCCACATGGTGAACCCTACGAAGAAAATGATTGTATTACAGAAATACAGTTGCCTGTCCATCACAGGCCATTATGTTAGAGCTGGTGGCAGACGGGATAAAAAATATGCCAGAATCATGTTCTTTACTTGAGATATTTTCTGGTCCCAGACTGTTGATTGGCTATGTCCAAGGCCATCACCATCTCTTCCTCTTGCAATGCTCTGACCCCTAAGTCTGGTTTCTCATGTGCCTTTCATTATCATCACTATTGATGATAATCATCTTGCCTTGAGTGTTACCTATTCAAATATAGTTACATGAGAAATAAGTAAACATTGAGTCTCCAGGAGAATATTAGCAATCAATAAGAAATACTTTTTCAAAAGATTGATTAGAAAAAGAAAGGATTATTTATTTATTTATTTATTTATTTATTTATTTATTACCTATTCACGTTACATCCTGTACACTGCCCCCTCCCTGCCACCCCTCCCATTAAAGTCTCATTGGGTTCTGTCTTCTAGGTCACCACCAACTTCACCTATCTCCAAGACTCTCCTTTATGAGAAAGACCTGGAGTCAGTTTAATCACGTAAAGCTAAACTATTAGACTCTGAGATGAAAATATAATGCTGTGAGAAGATTGTAGGTAGATGCAGATCTCACTGTTTATCTTGGGTTGTGATCTGCCTTTTATCTTTCTTCTGTTGTTCTGCATTTGAAATAAATGTATGCAGATGGCAGGTGGGAAGCTGTGTTGTAGAAAAGCAAGAGAACTGAGCAGGAGCGGAAACACACTCACTTACTACACATTCACCTCAACTGTATGTTGTACTTCTTGTACACGCCAAGAGCACTGCTAGGTTCCAGGGGAAAACCAACTCTCCAACTCTCATCCCCTGGCCATTCAGTGCCTTGGCAGAAAGTGAGTGTGCATGCCATTCCACTGGGATAGCTTCACAGGCTTGTAGCAGAACACCAGGACTCACTCTGATATGGGGTTCCTTGAGACCGGGACTCTTCAAAGCACCCTTTACTTCTGTCAGGGAAGCATGACATATACAAGTGAGGCTTAGAGTGATCAGTACATGCATGATATGGTAGCACACACCCGCAATCTCCGCGCACAGGTAGCAAAGGCAGGAAGACCTTGTGTTTGAGGCTGGCTCGGGATTCCAAGTAAGACCCTAGTACAACAAAATAAAACAAAACTTCATGTGAGTTGCATATTCGCTGTTCTTTACTCTTTGTTTCTCTGATTTTAATACCTTTTTCTTTCTTTCCTTTTTTTTTTTTTTTTGGCTTTTTTGCTTTTGCTCATTTTGCTGATATTTCTAAAAACACATATACATACATATGTATATATATAATTTTAATACATCATTCTTCTTTGTAAAATTTCATTGTATTTATTCATTGTACATGGTATCATGTTTGATAAGGACAATTGATATTACATATTAATCATATTCCCTCCTCAGCCCTATAACTTCCTCCCTTCCTCACTGGCCCCCCTCAGTGGTATCACTCCAGGTTCTGTGTTTGGTTGTCCAAGTCTGTATAATAAAGTGGTTCAAATTATAATGGATTAAAGTAATGATGATAATTATATGTTTTGTGGCATCTATGGATCATAAATTTAAGAGCAACTTGTCAAGGCTGTTCTAGTATTTCTCATAGGATCTTGGTTAGACTTTTGTCAGAGCTATTGTTCCTGGAGATATATCTGACTTCAGCTGGTCCATACAATCCCAAGGAGGCTCAGCACATGGCGGGTAAGAAGGAGGCAGTGTGCTGGCTGTCGATAAAAATAGACTATTCAGCAGTGAGTCCTTTAGCATGGCTAGTGGGTGTCCTCAAGCACAATGGCTGGCTGCTTCCAGTACAAGCGATTGATGCTACGAAACAGAAAGTTATGAACCAGCTTTGAAGATTGCTCACCATCACTTAATATAGCACACTGATTCACTCTTTCAGTGAGGAAAGGAATTCTACAAGATGGAGACCCCCTAGGACCCCACGGGGGAGGTTTTTCAGAGTGTGGATGGCGTGGAACTGCCATGTTTCAGTTTCTGCTCAAACCTAGTCATGCTTTATCTATATGTTGGTACTTCTCAGTGGAGAATCCCTTTAATTACATAGAATCTAGAATGATGGCTGATAATGAACAATGGTAGCAAAATTATTTTAAACATGCATAAAAATGGTAAACTGTCCTTTAATGTATATTTGAAAGTATACACACACATACATGTGCATTCGCGCACGCCAGTCTTTTGATATAAATCAGTATCATTTTTAAAAATATGGGTCTTTTACACCATCATTTTCCTCAACCATTTCAGAAGACCTCATTTACATTGTCTACTTTTGGATTCTCCACAGTAAATCAAGAGCCTAAAAATGTACTTTCTGAACTATCTAGATACAGAATGCATTAAGACTTTTATAGTTTCTAGTTAAGCTGTTGGAGCTGTCACACATACTCAATTCAACATCAGTTCTTATTTTTTTTTTTATCAACTTTTCATTTACTGACTCTTTCCAGCGTAATCAACTTAATTTTATAGAAACTGGAACTCTCTTTGCATTTGTATCTTACAGTTTTGCATACTATTTAAATATATTACATAAATTATAACTATAACCAGCATAAAAATGTTTGGGAACAAACAACAATTGATTCTTGAAAAACACAAGTGTGTTTCCTAGAGACGAATGGGAGAGCCCCAAGTGTTCTTTACAATATCTTGAAGATGATGGACATTGTTTGTTAACTAATAGTACGACAGTGCAAGGTGATGGCTAGTCTCACTTAATTGCACTTCTTTTTTGTCTAAAATATGAGTTTAAATGACTGCAGTTTGTATTCATTTCCAGAAAAAGTTCAAACACCTACACTGGCCATGCAACCAATCCAGCAATCACAGACTATAAATGTCTTTCTTCACCAGAAAGGAAGGAAGGAAGGAAGGAAGGAAGGAAGGAAGGAAGGAAGGAGGGAGGGAGGGAGGGAGGGAGGGAGGGAGGGAGGTGGGGGGAGGGAAAGAGGGAGGGAGGTGGGAGGAGGAAAGGAGGAGAAAGGTGAGAAGAAGGAATGAAGGAAGAAGAAAGGAAGGAAGAAGGAAGGAAGGAGGAAGGAAGGAAGGAAGGAAGGAAGGAAGAAGGAAGAAGGAAGGAAAGAGGAAGAAAGGACACAAGGTAGGAGGAAAGAAGGAAGGAAAGAGGAAGAAAGGCATGAAGGAAGGAAGAAAGGAGGAAGGAAGGAAGCAAAGAAGGAAGGAAGGGAAGGAGAGAGGGAGAAAGAAAGGGAGGGAGGGAAGGAGTAGAAGCTTAACAAAGACTTCAAAAACTGATGACATAGTGTAAGTTAGTTACGTTTGGTCCGACTTTAGGATGATAATGTGAATCACCTTCTAACTCAATGCTCAGTTACAGTGCCCAGACATTGATCATCATAGGCAAGGCAAATGTACTAGAAGAACACAGACTGACTGGTTTTGCATAATGGCTAGTAAGGAAAGTGAGAGTGGGTATGGAAACAATAGCATCTGTGAACTACCTAAGAAAGCATGGGAAAGAAAGGCTGAGAGGAAGGACTGGGAATGATGGGGTGTTTTCAAACAATCGACTGAGCCACAGATCACTGTTTAGACTCAAGTGGAAAGAAGCTAGAGGCAGGGTCACTGTACAGTAGTTCTTAGAGTGGTTTAGAATTAAGATCTTGGAGGATCCTGGCAAAGGTAGAGTAAATATCAAGATTTCACACATAAAACAATACTAGATTTAGGAGAACCCCACCACCATCCTACAAAAAGGAGAAGGTGAGAGAAAGAAAGGCAAGGATATGAAGAAAGAGCATGAGGCAAAAACTGGAGGGTCCTTGTTCCTTTTCAGGATCCTGATTCTTTCCTTCCCGGATTTCCATTTAGATAAGAGACAATTAGACATGAGAGAATCACGTGCTTCACTTCGGCCCAATCCTTATTTTGCAGTCACTTTTAGATTCACCCTGGCTCCCTGTTCTCCCATTTCTGCATTGCCCCTCCCCTTTTTAACTTGTATACCCATCCCATTACCTTCATTAAGGATGTGACATCCTCCATGAGGACTCAGACTATTGTGCCACTGTTGTTTAATTATCCTTATTACTTTCCCATTTGGAAACATTGCAATTGATGGGGTTTCCATTCATCTTCTCTCTCTATGCTGTTTTAGGAAGAGATGACAGTTTCAAATGGCTCAACATTTACCTTCTACTCAGGTTTAAGGTGGATTCTATCTAGCAGCATCCTTATAGGAACCCAGACGTCCCACAGTCCCATAATGCTTTATAAGCAGTTTCATAGTCCAGAAGGACATAGGAAGATATGTCCTTCCTAAAAGTGGTTATGCAAATTGTCAGGGAACAGATGCTGACAGACAGGATAATCTGTGACAGCTTGGTAGTTGGTTTATGTCCCTGCCCTAGTGAAAATCCTTTGCTTGGGGTTCTCTGTGTAGAGTGCCTCTCAGGTGAGGCAGGGTGAATAACGACATTTTAAAATGTTCTTATACTTAATGACAAGAGGCGGACAGCCTAGTTGGAAGATTCCTTCATGAACATCTAAGTTACTGCAGGTCATTAGTGAAGGGCCTAAAGCTCAGAAACGAGATGGGGGCTATCAAGATATACATGCAAAGACCAACTCAGTGCCAAAAACTAATCTGAAAAGCTTCCTTAAAGTGCATGTTGGCATCACAAATATGGCAACCCACATATCAAGTGTCCTAAACAGAAACAAAGATCCACACAGGAGAAAATAAAGCAGCGACAGAAGCCCCGGTAACTGGCACACCTTCATCTCATCACCCGGGTTGGTGGCATGTGCTCTGCTCTTCACAGACATTTCCAGGTCACATCATTTCCCCCAAGATTTATCAAGTCAGTGTAGCATCTTCCCTTTCTCTTTATTTGTCTCTGTTTTGGTTTTCCACAAGAGAAAACTAACTGGAGTTGAAAGGAAAACTTTTTCCTCAGTGTATCTAAGGCGTGCTAATCACTCCTAAGGACAGCTTTCTGAGAGATCACTGAAATGGGAAGAGAGAGGGAAGAGCAACATTTCACACAATGAAACCAGTCATGAATCCTATCTGAACCCAAGAAAGGTGGAGTTTCCTGTAGTAAAATGATAAAACGGGATTGGAAAGTACAGTGTTTAAAAGATCTAATGTAAAACATGCTTTAAAAAAAAAAAAAAAAAAAGACCTGTGAACTTGAACATGGAATCTGATTCTGACTTGGCTACCAAATTGACCTTATGGGTTTCCATATTCCAATCTAGAAGGGAATTGGTTTTGCGTACTCAGAGGCCATCTCGAGCTCTAACATTCGGAGTTGTATGGAGAGTGTGCATCTAAGGGCTGTGAATGGTGACTGCAGAAAACATGGGAGAAAGGGCAGTGTTTAGGAGAAGCTAATGGGAAACACATGGTGCGGATGATTAGAAGCAGGAAGAAAGGGAGTGGGGTCAGGCTCAGGGGCTGCCTGTGAAGCCTTCAGGTCTCCAGAGAGTAACTTTCCAAACTCACGACTGAGCACAGGCATAGAATGTTGGACACCCATAACTTACATTTTCATTGCTCTTTAGAGAGGAGCAATTTATAATCATCTCTGTTGACTTTCAAATGCTCCCCTGAAATAAACAGATTCACTGTTGTGTTTACAAATGAGGTAACTGAGGTTCTGGGAAGGTAAGAGACTTCCTGAGATTTATTGCTTCTGAGCTGAGTTGGACAAAACCCAAAGTTTACTAGGTCCTAGTCACGGGTCTATTTCAACCCAGTTCACCATAGCAACCAGTTGTATTTGTTCAGGACTTTTGTTTTAATGTGCTCAGAAAGCACTACCTAATTTTATTGTGTGGAATCCCTGTCAATGAGAATGCTAAGGGCTAGTTCCCCTGCTTTAGGGGTGAGGAAACCAAGGTACAGTGGAGTTAAGCAATTTCCCCCTAGGTTTCCTAATAAATCACCAACTCTCACTCAATACTCATGATACCCAAGCATATCCATGCCCAATGGCAAAGTCAAATGTTATCTCAGAGTGTCTTAACACGTATCCAGTTTCCTTTAATAACTGGATACAAGATAAGCTATCACAAGAGCAGAGGCTGATGACCCTGATACTGTCTGTCAAATATCAGCCCTGAGAGAGAACATGGCTCTGTTCAATTGAGATTCTATCTCCCCAAAGACACATGAAACACACTTACTAAAAATATTACAAGCATCTTGTACCATGTCATCTCTCAGAGTTTGGTCCCTCTGCCAAGCCTCAAGGACACTACTCAGTTGTGCTTTCTGGTTTACAAACATTGCTTTAACCTTCTGCACCTCATGCAAGCAATACTAGGTTTCTTCTCTCCTAGTCTTTCGTATGCATAAGTAGATAGGTGTTATTATTAAAGGCAGAGTAAATTTCATTTGTCTGAAAACGTATGCTATTCCTCACCCCAGAAACACTCTTCTGTGTCAGTAAAAACAATGGACACTGAAATGAATGGCATGTCCCTTATGCCTGTGAACTCCTCTTATCTAAATGCCCTAGCCTGTGTTTTGTTTAACTTTTTAAAGTTACTTTTTTCAAATTATAATATAACTATATCATTTCCCATTCCACTTCCTTCCTCCAACATTACACACATACACAAACAAACACACACACACACACACACACACAACCTTCCTTGTTCTCTTTCAAATCCATGGCTTCTTTTCTCATTAATTGTTGTTACCTTTATATATTAGTTATTCAAGATTTAAAAGAAACATTGAGCTCCTATTCCTCTGATAAATAGATACAGTGAACAACATTCTGTATCTTAGAAGATGGGATCTTAAAGATTGGATTGAGAGTTTTAGGTCATAAATACAGAGGGATTCAAGATCAACAGGTCCATTGAATTCTCAAAATGTCTTTGTAGGATCATTCTGTACAATGCTTGTTGTTGTTCTCAGACCAGAAAAATTCATGTCACCATCTCATTCTGCTCAAACACTTATAGATGTGGTAGATAGATAGATGATAGATAGACAGAAAGACAGACAGACAGATTCAATAGAATAAGAGCCCTTGAACAAAACTGGACATTTTCTAAGGAGGCATAGCTAGTAGCAGTGTGTCACATCCCTGGTTCTGCCTTAAGGAACTGACACTGTTAGTTATGTATTGTGAGAAAGTACCTTCTTTGAAAATTTGGCACCACCCATCACAGCAGCAGGAACTCCGGTCTTCTACTACACGTCTATGTGGAATGATTGCATCACAATATATGCATCTTTTTCTTCAACTCGGAGCTGGGAAGATATTTGCATTGGCTGAGTTGAGGCAGTGGGCCATTTCCCAAAGTAAATGGTGTCCAAGTCACTGCAGCTGAGAGTAGAAGTGGTAAGAAAGTGACACCCTCTCTTTCCCTGGATGAATGTGAGAGTGACTCTTGTATTTGTCTTGACCAATCCCTGGTCTTACATCCACTCAGACTTTCCTTCATGACAAGTTGTTGACTTCTCCTCCTAGTGTGGTGTTAGGGAGGAAAAGGCATGGGAATCCAAGTGCCTGCTTCTCACCTTGGCTCTGTGCCCATCCCACCCTACCCCTGTGCCTTTCATGGACCACACCACTTGCACACCTGCCTATCACTTACTGCCAGACAGTGGGTTCAGCTGAAAGTATTTTCCTTTAAGACCATCCTGAAATGGTTGCCAACACTCAGGCTTTCTGGTTAAAATTATTAGCACCCAAGGGACTAAGTCTGGTACGTGGAGTGGAGACAGAAAGGTGCCAAAGTCCTATGGAAGGTCAATGTACTTAGTTCAGTCTCATCCCGTCTACGGATTCATATGTAACTAGAATAGATGCTTTATAAACCTTTATGTTGAAAATAGTGACTCTAAGAACACTTACCCAGATTCCTCCAGGGCTCCTGTAAGAATCATGTGGGATTAGAAATATGACCATATTTTATAGGTAAATGATGGAGAGAAACGATTTGTCATCAGAACCTTACTGGGCATCTTGCCAAATGGACAAAGCAGACCAGAGACCGGGACACTTGGTTCCAACTTGACCATCATCTCTATGATCTAAAGTAAGCCACAGGTCTACAGTATCCTCCTCTCTCAAACAGGCATGAAAATAGCCTCCCTACATTCCCAGCAAGAGTACCATAAAGATATGGACATATCTTATGGACCATAAAGAAAGGACAGGATGCATGGATAAAAACAAGTGTAGAACAAAAGAGCTTGCCGTTGTAGCAAGTCTATCTGGATTGAAAGACACTGGTTCCATGGAAAAAAATCACCCTCCAAAAATGGAAGTCCCAAAAGGAGAGTCCATATGTAAGTCACCTAGCCTCTGCATCTGCATTACTCTGGAAGTTGCGTTGTTCAAAACTTGGAGGGCTGGGCCTGGGAATTGAGGGTGGAGCTAGATATTTATAGGAAAAAAAATACAAGAAACAAAAAAACAAAACCTCACAGTACAGTGAGTCCCTGCGGATGGCATATATTTTATCAGTGTTAGATCCAACACAAATAAAACATCTTTAAGGGCATGTGTCACTCTTCCAGTTGTTGGATAGAAGGGGTTCGTGTTTAAGAAGCTATAAAATGGCTACCACTGGCCATAACTTTAAACTAAAAATCCTGCAAGATGTACATAACTCTGGACATTTAAAGGAGAGATGGTACTGGGAGAACACAAAGTCAGAGCAGTACTAACAGCAGGCAGACACTGCAGATGTTCCAGAGAGGGGAGATCCTGAGAGCTGGATCTTAAGACCGTATGAAAGCCTGCACGCGCATCCTCTTCATGAGGTCCTGAAACACAGGAGCAATTGAAAATGCAGAAATCAGGGAGCCATGCTATAACAACACATTAGGTCTGAGTGGGAGGTGAGCAGAAGGGGAGAACAGTTTTAATGACAAAAAAAAAAAAAAAAACAAATCCTGAGAGTATACTTAGAAAAGACCCCTCCAGTCCAGGACTAAGAGAGGAGTGAACATGGACTCATAGCCCTAAACAAGCTATCAGTTTTCTCCAGTGGAGTCTCACTGGGCATATTAACCACACTTCAGGGCACACCCCAGGTTCAGGAATAGTTGGACAACACAAAATAAAGTCAATAGTAGTTTCATGCACATTTTGTCTCATTTTACTTTGGGCATATTTTATTTTTGTCTTATTGGTCCATTTCTTATTTGTTTTGATTTTGGTTTTTATGAGTTTTGGGTGTATGTGTGTGTGCCTGCATTTGTGTGAGCGTGTTAGGGCTTCTTGGGGGTTGTGTTGTTTAGTTTGGGTTTTGCTTTTGTTTGTCTTAAAAGAGAGAAAACATAAAGTTGGGTGAGTGGGAGGATCTGAGAAGAACTGGGGAGGAGAACACATGATCACTTATACTGAATACATTTTTTTTCAATTAAAAAAAAAAAGAAAAGACTGCCTTCATATTTGCCACCCTAAGTCAAAAGAAAAAACAAAATAAAACTTATTTGGGTTCTATATAATAAATGCAGAATACATAGAAAGCCACTTCAGCTACTCTAGATAACTAAAGAAAAAATTTTAATGAATATCCATCCTTTTATCTATATCCCTGAAAAGAACTAAGAATTCCTGCTCTCAATGGAATAAAAGCCATACATAATTCCTACAATTCCTGAAGCCACCCCTCCTCAGTGCCTAGGTACACAGGAGGACTGAGAACCAGACTGTATATTACTAAAAGAATCTGAGAGGACAAAGAAGCCAAAGGCTCAGATTACAGTGGTCACATCCATTAGTGAAGTGATGGAGAGAAAGAGAGTCAGGGTACTGATGTTAAATTTTGTATCTGCTGTCTTAAAGAGATATTCAGAGCACAAAACTAAATAAAAATTATAAAGTAGTATATGCCATGTGCCCTAATTTTCATAGAAAGGAAAACACTCTATGAACAAACTCCACTGCATGCTTGAAGGCTAAGTCTACCCATCTAGACAGTGTGGAAAAGCCTGTGCTCTTAGTAAAGACCTACAACTGTGGGTGATAGAAGCGAAGCAGAGAGTCAATCTGTGCAAGATGCTTGGAGAGGTGGGCACTCTCTGAAAGGAATTAGGTTTGCCAGCTGGGCTTGAATCATCCCCTTATGGTTTCAGAGTTCCACTGAGAAAACCCAAAGGGAGGAAGGAAGTCTACCATCCATCACTTAATCCCTCCTGGTCAAGGCTGTTTGGTCAAGGCTCACAGTTGACAGCCGCTGAGGCTCCCAGTGAAAGCCAGAGGATGCTCAGTCTTGGCAATTTGGGGATAGAATTAACTGGTATTTTTTAACCTTTATTACATGCATTTATTTACTTATTGTATGTGTGTCTGTATGTCACAGAGCACATGTGACAGAGGATAACATGCAGAAGTCAGTTCTCAGCTTCCACCACAGAGATCTCAGGGATCAAACATCAGGCTCGGCAGCAAGGACTTTCCTTTACCTGTGGCACCAGCTCCCTGTCCCATAATCACGTGTGTTATATATATATGTATGTGTATGTATATATATATATATATATATATATATATATATATATAACACATATACATTAAACATACACATATACATTATACATACACATACATATATCAGTGACACAAGTAGAGTCTAGTCTTTGACAATAGCCCTAAAGTAGAAAGGAGATAGAGGTGCTTGTATTTGATTCTCCAAGCCAAGCTAACACTGGGGCATGTAGAAATCTCACTCTAACTCCTATGGATTGAGGACTTTGGATCACAGCAACTTGAGACAATGCCAGTGTATCTGAGTCTAATGAAGAGCTGTAGTAGAGAAACATAAAGAATTTATAGCTAAAGTTCATTCAGTCTGATTAATGAATCAGAAGCACTGACTCAAGCTTTAGGAAAATTCAGTAGTCTGGCTCAGTTCACTGCCTCACTTCTCCGCTTATGTTTTATATTGAGTTTCTCTTGCATGCTAAGCAACCTATGTTTGTGGTGAATCTTTTTTCCACCACTCTGTGTCTCTCCAAATATTTAATCACTAAAGCACAGTTGCAGCTTTGGAATGTCCTAGAGCCTTTTGTGTAAGCACTGCTCAAATATCATTTTTGATGATGAGGCAGGTAGAATTTGAAAGTAAATACCTTCCCTCATATGGCTTTGATGGCTCGTAACAGAACTTGAACAAAAGGCAAGTTTTTAAATTACCATCCCAGTCTTCTTTCTATAGATTTATTTTAGAAACTATATATGTTGGATGTATAATATTAGGGATTCAGGAAAAATCACAAGGCTTGTTCTCCATGAAGTTGACTATAATTCACACAGAATGAGCAGAACACACAGAAAAGAATGAGAGGCCTATGGTGACTACTCAAGTAGGATTCATTAATGATTTCAGAGCATGAAAAGATGTGTATTGATTGCAAAATCTTGGACTGGCCCTCCTGGTGAGTGGAGACTCCAATAAGAGGAGGACAAAGAAAAGAGAAACTCCAGGAAATGGGTGGAAATGGGATAAAAATCTAGGCCCAGGGGCCCTACAGAGGCCAGGGCCTTCTGAGAGCGGAAGAGAGTCTGCTTATTGCCCACAGTGAGTCTGGAAGACACCCAGGGAGACTGCTCAGCCCTTGCCATCGTGAACCTGTGTCTAATGAAATGTATCTTGTGTGAAAAACTCTTCGGAAGGAGAAAAGGAGAGGAATGATCAAGGAAGGAATTCAGAACCCAGACAGGAGATAAGTATTTAGAGAAGGGTGCAAAAGTGGGTAGGAGACCTGATGTAATTTAGTTGATCAGTTGGAAGCAATCATAGGATGTTTTATTTTATTGGTAATTGGACAACGTTTGTGCTGATCAAGTAGATGGACTAGCTCTCCATATTGTATTCCTTGGGCCTAAAATTTGAAAATAGCCATTAGAATCTTCTCAGAGGATTTTGAGAGACAGTATATCTTGAAAGAATAAGATACTATGTAAAGAGAAATATAATGTATGCTAAACAAGGGATCAAATATGATGTGTGTGTATCTGTTATCTGATTAAAAAATGAATCTTCACCTCTTACTACTTTTATGATCATGGATAACTGATTAAGCCTTCCTATGCCTTAGTTTAGTTTTCTTTCCACTGAAATAAAGATAATAGCAGTTACCCTGCTGGATTATCAAAAGAAGTAAATAAAGTGAAAACATCTCACTAGGTGTCTAGCATACAGTTTGCATCCAAATAATGTTAGTCTTCTTTTCTGCTGATAATCACCTGACAAGGATTAGAACTTTGGGGGAAAGTAGGCATAGGGCTACAGAAGTTTGGAGATTACAGATTACTTCACCTGAAAAGACAACATGTTTAGAAACTGCCTTATTGCAACTCTTGACAACAACAAAGTTCTTCAAATTACAAAGGGACACTAATGTGGGTGCTCTGTTCTGTAGGCAGATGATTTTAAATGGTACACCAAGCAGAGTGCATGATCTATAGCTATGGCCCTCTGTTGTTGCCCATCACTCAGTGTCAAGTGGGCTTTGTAAGCACCCAAGGTAATCACCAGGAGAGAATCCATCTATTGAAACAAAGGCAGTGGAAAGTATCATGTTGGAGAAAGGAAGAAACAAATGGGCTGGCTAGACCTCTTGACCCTTTGGAGGGTTCTTGCCTTACAACAGACTCACTTTCCTTAGGTGGCCTGACAATAGATGACAGTACAATGGCAGCCACTGAGCAACAGGACCCTGGTTTATGCAGTCAAATAAGGAAGGGAAGATGTCTGTATCATCCACTCAGCAAGACAATGCCTCTTTTGAATATTTGTTCTTCCTCACTATTTGTTTTTATTCTAAGCAGTCATTAACCTCCTACTAGTCTCCATCTTTTATAATAAAAATAGCCGTGTTAGGAAGGATAACAACACTCTCAGCATGTAACCCTCCTCCTCCCTGCACAGTGTTCTGCATGCCAATGAAGGAATAGAAATGACAAGAACACTCCTGTGCAAATGATAAGGCCGCGGCAGCAGAGACAGGTAACTGGATAAAGCCTTGGTTATAGCTTTTGACAAACTGTCATAAATGAACTACCCTTCTATGTCCATAGCTAGAAAGGAAGGGCTGATTAATTAAAAGTATTATGAAATACTCAGTCCTGATCATACTCCTGCCTACAGTACACAAATCACTGAAACCAGAGAGTTCACAGGAACACATTCTAACCCAGAGAACCAAGACATTATACCTGGGGGAGAATAGCCATTGTGGCTAGAAAAGGCAGAGTCCTAGAGTATTCTAACACTATCTTCTCTGCCATACCCCCTGCCTTCCAGCCCCAATGTTTCATCCTGAATTTGGCTTTGCGAGTTGAGTGAAGTGGCCATGATTCTTGTGCTGTCTTCTTTGCTGGCTTAGATGGCAGCTGGACAGCATTTGATCTCCAATACAAGGTCCCATGAGTTCTCAGAACAGCTTAGAAGGAGACATTTGGTGACACAGAGACACAGCCTCCATGATGCATCTGCTGAGTGAACCCTGCAACATCAAATCCATCCTTCTGAGGGGAAATGTGCAAAAGGAATTACTGTTAAAATGTAGAAATCACTGTGTATCTGAACTCTTGCCCTGAAGGATGGATTTGATGAGAGTGAAGAGCTCTCTTCCATTAGCAGCAGCTCTGCTAACCAGTCCCCAGCTTTCTCTGCTTCTCTAGCTCTTTTTCAGCTGCCCTTGCTCTCTGGGACAGAGTTGATCACCTTATCCCCTTTCTCTTAAGCCATTAGTTGCTCTGAATCATATTCCTCTTAAATGTATCAAATAGACAGTTCTGGCTCTCATCGTTTGAAACAGAGGTTAGCAAACAAGAACCTTACCTGACCCAACCTGAGTTCCCACATGATCAGCCTTTGCTATGCTGCTGTGAAGTTTCTGGGAATTAATGCCTATAAAGAGACTAATGAGATGACTGTAAGACAGGGCACATAGTAGATGGTTTGTGAATTAATACTCTCATATCACCAATATCATTGACCATATTGAACTATTTGCCTTTCTTTGAATATAATCTCAGCTTGTCTATATCCATGGTGTTTTCCCACATTTTCTCATCTTCTTTTTCTAGAAGGAAAAATCCTTAGTTCTTTTTAAGAACTGTCTTCAACAAATGATTTCAACCTTCTCAAATTCCCTAGACAAGTTTTCACTCTACCTCCAGTTCAGGGACTTGGGGCTCCTTACTCTACTTGCATACTAAAAAGACTCTATAAGACAGGGAATATTCATGTTCGAGACCCTCATATAAAATCAGTTATGGTTTTTGTGTCATGTTATCTTAAAGTCCCTTTAACTGTGTTTGGAGCTTCAAAGGGAGTTAACAAGATTCACACCAAAATGGTATGGATATGGTTAAAAGTAACAGGACATGTAAACCCTAAGTCATGATAAGATCAAGGGTATGTGACTGGTGGAAGTCTCCCATAAAGTGGCATGAAGGAATGATGTCTCTGATCCATGAACTCATTCATTCATTCATTCATTCAATTAGCTTCATTACATACTTACTGTAATACACAATTATTTTAGAGTAAGTATGATGACAATATTCAGGGGACATCAAGGATGGCCATAGTTTAAAGATAAAAAGAAAAGTGGCTTTTCTTTCTGTAAGACAGAAAGGTGAGTGGCAGGGCTAGGACAAGGGTCAATTTGGCTGACTTCTCAGCCTTAAGTTCATGCTATGATTATAAGCCTTATCCACGGCTTCTGCATTTTCCTAAACTTGCGGTAGTCTTTTACTAACACAACCTTCCCCTTGGCTATTTGAGGCCTTCCTCTGATTGGGGTTCCACTTTCTCAATCACATTTCTTTCATATCTGAATCACTGTGGACTCCATTATTGGAACATTTGCAGGCCAACTCCTATGACTCTCTTTCTGGAACATGTCCCACAAGGGTAGACACAATACCTTCCCTTCCTCTACTTGACCCCACATAGAGAGTCCTTAAGAAGTATTTATTCCAAGACTGGTGAAGTGAGAACCTCTCTCACACGACAGTAGAGGTGATTCCTCATGTTTTAGAGAGACAGTCTGTCAACTCAGATGCCAACAGAAGAAAAGAAGAAAAACACTGTTAGCATGCCAAGGAAAGGGTGTAAGACTGATTTTATATTTCATGAACTCTACATGGCTGGCAGTTCAACTTAACTGGTAATTTAAAGAGTTTTGTTATTGTCAATATGTTGTGCAATTTTAAACTATTTTGACCCATTAAGCTGTTTTGCACATGTAGATAGGACCAGTAGAAATCTGGGATTTCTTGGATAGAACCAAATGTAAGAAAAATCCAAGAGGCAGGGAGGTCTCTGGAAGTGCCACATTAACAGGTTTACTAACCCACAGCTGAGAGGCAATCTATTTTATTAAGAGATTGAAAAATAGTTTTTAAAAAACCAGCATGTGACGATTTCAATCAGAAGTAGATGGGCACTTTTAAAACTGCAATTGGTTTCTAAAGAATGGGCAAGATAAGAATTGATAGAGGTGAATAGCTATCAAACCGTGGGATGATAAAAAAGAAGCAAATTGCCACCTACTTGAAGTGAATAGCTCTTGTAACGTAATGGGTTTTAAACTTTAGAATCGTTTGGTGCTATGACATGCATACGAGTGGAAGTCAGGACTGAGCAAGTTTATTGGTTTTTTTTTTTTCCCCTTCCAATGGAAGATTGCCTGTTTGGTGTTCGAATAATAATCTCCATATAAAAATATGGTAATGTAATTATGCTAACTAGTATTTTCTATAATTCAAGACTCTGTTTATAATAATATATCATATTTTGCAGTCAGATAGGAATCCATTTGTCCCCTCCACCTGGGTCGTCGTAGAAAGCGAAAG